>CM038676.1:447599945-447993956 GCA_021605205.1 Aegilops longissima | reverse complement strand
TGAAATGGAGGCCTATCCATATCATACATAGAGGGTCGGGCAATCCACGAGAAGAGAGGGAGGGGTCATAGCTATCGATAGAGTCGAAGAGCGGATCAAGTACGGGTGGGTGCGAGATCGATGAAGAGAGCCATCGAAATTGTGTGTGTGTGCAAGTCAAAGATATAGGGCGACTGGCCACGGAACGTTAGAGGGCACATGTCAAGTTTGTGTGTGGCAGGGAGACATGACTAGAGCGCTTGATGTATCGTGTGTGTGTGTGGGGAGGGGTGGGGGAGGGGTAGGCAGAGGCCTAACTATAGAGGTAGAACGACTCGTATATGTGTTGAGAAGGAGAGACCCAGCTATGTCTTGAGGGAGATCGGTCGACATCCATACATAACTGAAGGACGGGAAATATGATGGGACAGAGAGAGAGAGAGAGAGAGAGAGGGAGGGAGAGGGGTAGAGTGCTGGATGGGTGATGGAGTTGCTTCTCGGAGATGTTGGGAGAGGCCTACTAGAAAAACTGAGGGTGGAACTGCAATGTTATCAATAAGAGTGGGGATGTGTTTCTGTGTGTGCCTGTGCGTGATAGATCTGTCGGGACGCATCCATTGATTATGAAGGGGAACCATGTGTTTGGTAAGCAAACCTAACTAGATCGGTAGATCAATTGTTGTTTGTTGGAGGAAAGGGAGAGACACAACTAATGAGGTAGATCGATCGATGTGTGGGTAAAAACGACTTATAAGGACCTAGCTGGCTATATGTATAGCGAGAGATCGGTCGGTGTACGTTCATTTGTTAGAGGCAAATAAGGCCCAGCAAGACGGATAGACAGAGAGAATGGAGCTAGGAGGTGGTGCGAGAGGCCCAACTACTAGCTAGATAGGGGGAGGAGTGTGCGGTTGTGAGATCGATGAAAAGAGGGGCGAGAGTTTACACGTGTGTCTGACCATATGAGAGACACGAGGCAAGGACACATAAAGGAGGAGATTGAAACTGTGTGTGTATGCTGTAGGCAGGCATCGCTGGAGAGGTTTATCGATCGGTGTGTGTCGGAAAGGAGTTGTGGAGACTCTGGGAGAATGACCTAAGGGAAAAAATGAATGTGCCCGGTGGATAGAATGCCGAGGGAGGGGGAGGGCGAGGAGGGCGTGTGCATGCACGAGAGAAAGTTAGTGGTAGCTACAAAGGTTAGAGGACTGTGTGGGTTTAAGAGACTAACAAAGATCATAATTCGATATGAAAGCGGATTCATATATTTGAATAGGAGATCATAGTGTTTTAAACATTGCATGCATGAATATGGCGGTGATACACGTGCTGTGCACATGTTATACCATAATGTGATAATGCATGGCGTTTGCAACTCACAGCTAAATGCCGAACAATCTAAACCATACTATACATCAAACAATCTCACATTTTATTTGAATTTGAGATAATGTGCAGCGTTTGCAGCTTACAACTAAATATCGAGCAATCTAAACAATACTATATATCGAACATTCTCACATTTTATTTGAATTTGTGGTAATGTGTGGTGTTTGCAACTCCCATCTAAATACTTGTAGGCGTAGGGGGCGGGGCACCATACATAATGTGATAAACACATTATACATATGAGACATGGTTTAGATTATGAAGATCTAGCTAGAGCTAGAAATGCAATGTGATTTGAAATCAAAATAAAGTGGATTCAAAAAATCTAGTTCGATTTCATATAGTACACATAGTTCATATGTAACTCGATACTGATCATGTGGTGTGCTGTGAAGATAATATACAAACGTTTGTTTTACTTGACAATAATGATGATTGTAGATCTTATTAAAACAGAGAAACGAATTCGAATGCTTTGACTTCACAACAATCATTACTGTAGATCTTATTCAAATTTAGTTCATATTGAAGCAGTAGTATATACGTTTGGAATGCACTAAAACATTCATTTGAGTAGTAGGTTGCATGCATTATACACGAGCTTAAATATTTTAATTGAACATAACATGAATTCAAAGTTTTGAATGACATTTGTAGTGCGCATTGATTTGGTACAGTACACGTTAGGCTTGTCCGAAATTTCATCCCGCGCCTTTGTTAGCCCGAAATATTTAAGATATATCTTTGTCTCACAGTTCGACAACTCCCTCCATCTCAACCCGCGCCTTGCTATTCTGAAATTACAACGCGCGCGAAAACTCCCACCTCCTGCGAAATCCCGACACGCGAAATGCACGTGGTACCCCTGAACCGAAAGAACCACCTCAAATCGGTGGGGTGTACTTCCGTAACTTACCCCACATTTCGGACAAGCGCGTCTCTAAGCCATGGTTCCCCACTGCCATCCCATCCGCCCACCCATTCGTACACCGAGGCCACGAAAACCCGTGACGAAACCCCACACCCTGCTCCGTTCGCCACCCAGCCGGAGCTTCTTCCTTGACGACGTCGTCCACAGCAACACCTTGACGTCCCTCATCCACCGTAACGGATGAGGATCCGTTGTCGATCTCATTGTCCCGCCGGTTCAGCCACCCCGTCCTCCACCTCCAAGGAGCTGCCCCGATGTTCCCCTCGTCTTTCGCGCCACCTCCATCCCCACACCGCCGTCTTCACCTGCACCACCGGAAGAGCATCATCATCATCGTTTCCTCGAATGAAGCTGCGGCCTAATCGGTGCCACCAAATAGGTTGTACACTAATCGCCACATTTTCTTCTTGATTCGATCTCACGGTGCTGCCGGCGCTCGGTCCCGAGCCGACACGGCGCGGCTCCTTCCACGGCGGCGTCGCCGGCCACTTCCTCCACGGTGTCGCTCCCTCGGCGGCGACGTCCACATCAGTAGGAGTCGTTGCTGCTTTAGCTCTCGCTCGCGCTGCTGCTCTGCTCTTGCTCTCAATCCCCTGCCTGGTCTGCTCTTGCTATTGCTCTTGCTCGCGCTGCTGCTCGCTCTTGCTCTTGCTTGCGATGCTGCTCGATTTGGCTACACTTTAGTCGACTGAATCAATTTTGGGTCATCGATTTCAAGGGGTGGGATTGCTGTGGTGAAGGAAGAACCAGCCGAGCGGGAAGGGGCTCACGGAGAGGTACCCCACTATCTATCTTAGGGTTCAGGATGGGGCGGTGGTCGCCGGTGGCGGGCGTTGGCGGGCGGTGGCGTGGGGATCGCCGGAGAAAAGCTCGCACGGGGGGCTAGAGGATGGCCGGGCGGCGGACCGGCGGTGGGGAGTGTTTTCGCTGGCGGGCGGGCGATCGCCGCATGGGCGGCGGGGGCTGTTGTTTGGCGGTGGTGGTGGCGGCTTAGGGGTGGAGGTTGAAGATGAACCGGGCCCTTGATTTCGTATCCAACGGCTGCAAAATTGGTGACTAGAGATGAAAAAGTCAGTCGACCGATGTGTAGCCTCACCTTGCTAGTGCGTTCGGCCGACAAAGAAAATTCAGTTTCGACAAAGAAAATTCAGTTTGGACAGTTAGGTTCAGTTTCGACAGTTAAGTTCAGTTTCGACAGTTAAGTTCAGAGATGAGCGGCTGATGTATTTTACATCTAGCACTTTGTGGTTATGTATTTTACGTCATGTATTGAGATGCTATTAGAATTCTACTTAGGTTAACGTTGTTCGTTGTCTCTCTTGTCCTGCTTCAGCCTCGGCGTCGATAACTCAATCGAAGCTGCTCCAACGATTTAAACCCTCCTCACAACGGAGCAGTACCTTGGGTTCCATCTCCGACGCCTAAGATCTTCTTCCTCCTCCGACAAACAAAGTCAGCGGAGCATCCTCTGAGCCAACCCAATCACGCTGAGATCGACATGGCTTCGCCAAAGAGGTTGTACACTTGTTGCATCTCTTTTTTACTCTACATGTTATATATATTGTCCACTGAGCACACAGATTTGTTCCTTTAGTGTCTCCTTGAAAGAAAAAATGTCGGAATTTTAATTTTCACTTGTCCTCCTTTTCAAATTCCTATTCATGAAGCACAAGACTAAGAGATAGTAGCATAATAGCATTATAACCGTACATTTTCTTGTGGTTTGACTTAATCTCACCATGCTTCTTTGCATCCCGTGATCTTCCAATTGTTGTGAATCAAACACCCAGATTGGCAGAAATCCTGTGTTTTTAAATTCTCTGTTTTGCACGTGCATTCCTACCCTATTCCTGTCTATTTCCTATCCCTGCATTGTTGTAATCCTCCAATTCAAACGAGCCCTTATAGAATTACTTCTCTTACAGATAGTTGTCAAAGAAAACCTTGTGTGGTTTGTCCCGGTCCTGCCGCGCCGTCGTCCACCCCAGCTCAGCTGCTCCAATGACTGAAGGGTCCAGCAGAGCAGGATCCGCCTCAGACTGTCTTTCGCCGCCTCAGATCTTCTTCCCTTGCTGGCAGCCATGAAAACTGCATTACCATCATCAACCGAGCAGATGACCTCGAGGACTACACGGGTCCGCAAGAGAGGTCGCACTCTTCGTGTTCGCTACGTTATGCATCGCTTAATATTACATGCTGCTTTATTTTCCTGTTCACCGATTAGACTCTGAGTCAGCTCCAAACTAATGGTCAAACTTGAGTTTTTAAATGGTTGTTGGGTACATATCGGGGCCGCTATCAATAGTATCTATCTACTATCTGGTTAATCTCCGGTGTCTACTATGAGTTTCATGTTAGGTGGGAAACAAACAGTAAAGAAGCCATTATCTGTATTTATTAACTGAAGCCATTATCTGCCTACTATTATTGGTTTTGGGTCTATCCATGGTTGCTACCATCACTCTGGATTTCTGCATGCACTCCTTACATAATCTCACTATGTTTTATTCCTATGCATGACAGTTATTGTAAACAATGGAACAGAACATGTAGAGCAAAAGAGACGAGCCTTGCGTGGCAATATAATTACATGCAGACGTCGCTCCATGGTAGGCGCAAAGGCAGCCCCCTCCACGCATTTCAGACTATAATCGAGAGGAAGATATATGTTCTGAGGGGGATTCAAAAGGAGAAGATAACTCCTATTTACCCCCTGAGGTCTTCGCTCTAACTTGGCATGCTGATGTTGGTTATATCATGCATATGGTGTCTTGCATTGCTTACTTTATACATCAAATATGTCATCTGCTTAGTTTAGACATCCTTTGTGCGAATGCCATCTGTTTAGTTTATTCATCGTTTATGTGAATTATGCAAGCCACCTTGTTTAGGCAGGCATCATATATGTGAATTTTGCAATGCCATCCTGCTTAGCCAGTCATCTTATATGTAAATTATATCAGGCCATCTTTTTTTTCGTTACATATTACATTCGTCAACAATGTTAGTACATTCAACTGCTCTTCGTGTGCATCAGCCATTTGACACGGTGATGGCAAATTCGGAGTGAAAACAAGGTCTTTCGAGGAGACTATGCTATCGACGAAGCGCATATCTCGCTGGTTACGGATAGCTCCTCGAGGAGGATTCAGAGACAGATGACCAGTCCTATTCCTCCCCAAGGTGTATGCTCTAACTTGGCAGGTTATGTTGCTCATATCGTGCGTATGGTGTCTCGCATTGCTATGCCATTTGATTTTTTTAGACATGCTTTGTGTGAATGCCACCTGTTCAGTGTCTAATTACCATATATGTGAATTATGCATTGCCATCTTGTTGCAAGACATTATATATGTGAATTATACAATGCTATCTTGTTGCAAAGGCATTATATATGTGAATTATGCAATGCCATGTTGTTTAGCCAATCATCATGTATGTGAATTATATCATGCTATCATTTTTTGTATTACGTGTTCCATTTGTCGACAATGTTTGTATATTCAACTACTCTTCCTGTGCATCAGCCATTTGAAGCGGTGATGGAAGTATCTGGAGTGAAAACAAGGTATTCAGAGCAGACAATGCTACCTGCTGAAGCAGACATCTTGCTGGTTACAGAGAGCTCCTCAGAGGAGGATTCAGAGACTGATGACCAGTCCTATTTCCCCCCTGAGGTCTATGCTCAAACTTGGCAGGGTTATATTACCCATGTCATGCATGTTGTCTTGCATTGCTTAGTTTTTACATCATATATAGATTGCCATCTGCTTACTTGCTTACTATATAAATCATATATTTAAATGCCATCATGTTTACATAGTACATACACATCATCTATCTGAATTATGGCATGGCAACCCATTTAATAAAGACATCATATAGTTATATCATCTCATCCTGTTTAGTGTTTACAGTCATCATATTTAGAATTATGGCATTCTATCCATGAATGTATGTGAATTATGGCATGCCAACCTATTTAATAAACACATTATATAGTTATGTCATGTCATCCTGTTTACATAATCTCATATTTTGAACTATGTCTTTCCATCTTTTTTATTTAGCCATCATAATGTGAAATTGTGTCATGCTATCCTGTTTAGTTAGCCATCATATATGTGGAATTGTGTCATGCTATCCTGTTTGGTTAGACAACATAAATATGAATTATTTCATGCCCCCTTTTATTCCCCACTATCCATTGCACCTGTCTATCATACAATGTCTATACTTTCAATTACTCTTCTTGTTTATCAGCCATTTGAATTGGAGAGCGTGATGGAAGTATCTAAGGGAGTAACAACACGGTCTTCAGAAAAGATAGTGCTACCAGCTGATGCAGATAGAACCACGGTTGTACTTGCCCAAGGACAAGATCCACCACACATAACCCAGACTCTCGCAGATTGTACCCCTACCCAGTTGGACAGAGAACCAGCTACACCCCTTTTAACCCCAACCCCGGCAGATAGTAACCCGCCCAGTTGACACAAGACCGTCTCCACCACAGAGCACCCAAACACGAAGCGGTTAGTAAGGGAACTCCAAAGGCCCAAAGCACGAGGACCACCACTCGAATCTCAACTCAACGCTTAAAGGAGAAGAAGATTTGTTCTCAGGTCAGGTTCTGTAGCTATGGTTCATACTCCTTTGCTCTTGCATTACTGTATTTACTCATACCAACTATTTTCAAATTTGAAGGATGGAATTGAAACTCCAATGGTTCATACTCCTTTGCTCTTGCCACCTCGGGCACCGTCTCGCGTTGATTCTTCCTCCCATATTTCCCAAATATTCCAAAAAGAAGCTCCGTGCGTTTTTATCCCGTTTGGACTCTGTTTGATATGGATATTCTGCGAAACAAAAACATGCAAATGATGAGGAACTGCACCGAGCAATCGGATCAATATGTTAGTCCCAAAAATAGTATAAAAAGTTGCCAAAAGTATATGAAAGTTGTATAATATTGGCATGGAACAATCAAAAATTATAGATACGACGGAGACGTATCACAAGTCATGCAGCTGCAGCTCAACGGTGACGGTGCAGGCGACTCGGCGTCGCGTCTCTTCGTCGACGTCCCCCCACCCGTCATCCTTGCTCCACCGACGTGTCGTTCCGCTGCCCCCCCCCCCCCCCCAAGACCAGAGCCAACAATGTCGTGCTACCTCTTGAGCACTGCGTTGGTTTTCCCTTGAAGAGGAAAGGTGATGCAGCAAAGTAGCATAAGTATTTCCCCAGTTTTGAGAACCAAGGTATCAATCCAAAGAGGAGGCCACGCTCAAGTCCCTCGTACCTACACAAACAAATAAGAACCTTGCAACCAACACGATAAAGGGGTTGTCAATCCCTTCACGACCACTTGCAAAAGTGAGATCTGATAGAGATGATAAGATAATATTTTTGGTATTTTCATGATAAAGATTAAAAGTAAAGATTGCAAAATAAACAAACATAGAAATAGTTTGTTGGCGGGAGATTAATATGATGGAAAATAGACCCGGGTAGGTTTCACTAATGGCTTCTCTCAAGATAGCATAAGTATTACGGTGGGTAAACAAATTACTGTCGAGCAATTGATACAATTGAGCATACTTATGAGAATATCTAGGCATGATCATGTATATAGGCATCACGTCCGTGACAAGTAGACCGACTCCTGCCTGCATCTACTACTATTACACCACACATCGACCGCTATCCAGCGTGCATCTAGAGCATTAAGTTCATAAGCACGGAGTAACGCTTTAAGCAAGATGACATGATGTAGAGGGATAAACTCATGCAATATGATATTAACCCCATATTTTTACCCTCGATGGCAACAATACAATACATGTCGTTTCCCCTACTGTCACTGGGATCGAGCACCGCAAGATTGAACCCAAAGCTAAGCACTTCTCCCATTGCAAGAAAGATCAATCTAGTAGGCCAAACCAAACTGATAGTTCGAAGAGACTTGCAAAGATAACCAATCATACATAAAAGAATTCATAGAAGATTCAAATAGTGTTCATAGATAATCTTGATCATAAACCCACAATTCATCGGATCTCGACAAACGCACCGCAAAGAAGATTAAACCGAATAGATCTCCAAGAGAATCGAGGAGAACTTTGTATTGAGGTCCAAAGAGAGAGAAGAAGCCATCTAGCTAATAACTATGGACCTGAAGGTCTGAGGTAAACTACTCACACATCATCGGAGAGGCTATGGTGTTGATGTAGAAGCCCGCCATGATCAATGCCCCCTCCGGCGGAGCGCCGAAAAAGGCCCCAAGATGGGATCTCATGGGTACAGAAGGTTGTGGCAGTGGAATTAGGTTTTCATGGTGCTCTTCGATGGTTTGGGGGTACATAGGTATATATAGGAGGAAGAAGTCGGCCGGTGGAGCCACGAGGGGCCCACGAAGATGGAGGGCGCGCCCAGGGGGTAGGCGCGCCCCCTGCCTCGTGGCCTCCTCGTTGGTTGCTTGATGTCCACTCCAAGTCCTCTAGATCACGTTTGTTCCAAAAATCACGCTCCCGAAGGTTTCATTCTGTTTGGACTCCGTTTGATATTCTTTTTCTGCGAAACACTGAAATAGGCAAAAAAACAGCAATTTGGGTTGGGCCTCCGGCTAATAGGTTACTCCAAAAAATAATATAAAAGTGTATAAATAAGCCCATTAAACATCCAAAACAGAATATATAATAGCATGGAACAATCAAAAATTATAGATACGTTGGAGACGTATCAAGCATCCCCAAGCTTAATTCCTGCTCGTCCTCGAGTAGGTAAATGATAAAACAGAATTTTGATGTGGAATGCTTCTTAGCATAATTTTCAATGTAATTCTTTTATTGTGGCATGAATATTTAGATCCGAAAGATTCAAGATAAAAGTTTAATGTTGACATAAAAACAATAATACTTCAAACATGCTAACCAAGCAATTATGTCTTATCAAAATAACATAGCCAAAGAAAGCTTATCCCTACAAAATCATATAGTTAGGCCATGTTTCAAAATCGTCACATAAATGTTATCATCATGCATAAACCCGATGACAAGCCGAGCAATTGGTTCATACTTTTTAACGCACTTCAGCCTTTTCAACCCTTACGCAATACATGAGCACAAGCCATGGATATAGAACTATGGGTGGAGTAAAGTATAATGATGGGGGTTATGAGAGAAGACAAAAAGGTAGAAAGTCTCACATTGACGCGGCTAATCAATAGGCTATGGAGATGCCCATCAATTGATGTCAATGAGAGGAGTAGGGATTGCCATGCAACGGATGCACTAGAGCTATAAATGTATGAAAGCTCAACAAAAGAAACTAAGTGGGTGTGCATCCAACTCGCTTGCTCACGAAGACCTAGCGCATTTTGAGGAAGCCCATCATTGGAATATACAAGCCAAGTTCTATAATGAAAAATTCCCACTAGTATATGAAAGTGACAACATAGGAGACTCTCTATCATGAAGATCACGGTGCTACTTTGAAGCACAAGTGTGGAAAAAGGATAGTAACATTGTCCCTTCTCTCCTTTTCTCTCATCATTTTTTCTTTTCCCCTTTTTTTCTTTTTTTCTTGGGCCTTCTCTTTTTTTTCTTTGGCCTCTTTTTTTATTTAGTCCGGAATCTCATCCCGACTTGTGGGGGAATCATAGTATCCATCATCCTTTCCTCACATGGGACAATGCTCTAATAATGATGATCATCACACTTTTATTACTTACAACTCAATACTTAGAACAAAATATGACTCTATGTGAATGCCTCCGGCGGTGTACCGGGATATGCAATGAATCAAGAGTGACATGTATGAAAAATATTATGAATGGTGGCTTTGCCACAAATTGATGTCAACTACATGATCATGCAAAGCAATATGACAATGATGGAGCGTGTCATAATAAACGGAACGTGGAAAGTTGCATGGCAATATATCTCGGAATGGCTATGGAAATGCCATGATAGGTAGGTATGGTGGCTGTTTTGAGGAAGATATAAGGAGGTTTATGTGTGATAGAGCGTATCATATCACGGGGTTTGGATGCACCGACGAAGTTTGCACCAACTCTCAAGGCGAGAAAGGGCAATGCACGTTACCGTAGAGGCTAGAAAATTGTGGAAGGTTGAGAGTGTGTATAATCCATGGACTCACAACTCATATACTTATTGCAAAAGTTTATTAGCCCTCAAAGCAAAGTACTACTAATTGTCACACAACTTTTACCATACGTGCAAGCTACGGGACTTGCCAACCTTAACACATGTATTTCTCAATTTCACAATTACTCAACTAGCACACTCTAATATTACCACCTTTATATCTCAAAGCACTTATCAAGTATCAAACTTTTCATGATATTCAATGAACTCAATATGGAAGATTAATTTCACAATTAAAGCAAATTACCATGCTGTATAAGACTCTCAAAATAATATAAGTGAATCATGAGAGATCAATAATTTATATAAAATAAAACCACCACCGTGCTCTAAAAGATATAAGTGAAGCACTAGAGCAAAAACTATATAGCTCAAAAGATATAAGTGAAGCACATAGAGTATTCTAACAAATTCCGAATCATGTGTGTCTCTCTAAAGAGGTGCGTACAGCGAGGATGATTGTGACAAACTAAAAAGAAAAGACTCAAATCATACAAGATGCTCCAAGCAAAACACATATCATGTGGTGAATAAAAATATAGCTCCAAGTAAAGTTACCGATAGACGAAGACAAAAGAGGGGATGCTTCCGGGGCATCCCCAAGCTTGAGCTTTTGGTTGTCCTTGAATTTTACCTTGGGGTGCCTTGGGCATCCCAAAGCTTAGGCTCTTGCCAATCCTTGTTCCATAATCCAACAAATCTTTACCCAAAACTTGGAAACTTCACAACACAAAACTTAACAGAAAATCTCGTGAGCTCCGTTAGCGAAAGAAAACAAAACACCACTTCAAGGTAATGTAATGAACTCATTCTTTATTTATATTGGTGTTAAACCTACTGTATTCCAACTTTTCTATGGTTCATAAACTCCATTACTAGCCATAGATTCATTAAAATAGGCAAACAACACGCAAAAAAAAGAATCTGTCAAAAACAGAACTCTAAAAATAGCGTAAGTATTTCCCTCAGTTTTTGAGAACCAAGGTATCAATCCAGTAGGAGTCCACGCTCAAGTCCCTCGTACCTACACAAACAAATAAGAACCTTGCAACCAACGCGATAAAGGGGTTGTCAATCCCTTCACGGACACTTGCAAAAGTGAGATCTGATAGAGATGATAAGATAATATTTTTGGTATTTTTATAATAAAGATTAAAAGTAAAGATTGAAAAATAAACACAGATAGAAATAGCTTGTTGACGGGATATTAATACGATGGAAAATAGACCCGGGGGCCATAGGTTTCACTAGTGGCTTCTCTCAAGATAGCATAAGTATTACGGTGGGTAACAAATTATTGTCGAGCAATTGATAGAACTGAGCATAGTTATGAGAATATCTAGGCATGATCATGTATATAGGCATCACGTCCGTGACAAGTAGACCGACTCCTGCCTGGATCTACTACTATTACTCCACACATTGACCGCTATCCAGCATGCATCTAGAGTGTTAAGTTCATAAGAACGAAGTAACGCTTTAAGCAAGATGACATGATGTAGAGGGATAAACTCATGCAATATGATATAAACCCCATCTTTTTATCCTCGATGGCAACAATAAAATACGTGTCGTTTCCCCTACTATCACTGGGATCGAGCACCGCAAGGTTGAACCCAAAGCTAAGCACTTCTCCGTTGCAAGAAAGATCAATCTAGTAGGCCAAACAAAATTGATAATTCGAAGAGACTTGCAAAGATAACCAATCATACATAAAAGAATTCAAAGAAGATTCAAATATTGTTCATAGATAATCTTGATCATAAACCCACAATTCATTGGATCTCGACAAACACACCGCAAAAGAAGATTACATCGAGTAGATCTCCAAGAGAATCGAGGAGAACTTTGTATTGAGATCCAAAGAGAGAGAAGAAGCCATCTAGCTAATAACTATGGACCCGAAGGTGTGCAGTAAACTACTCACACATCATCGGAGAGGCTATGGTGTTCATGTAGAAGACCTCTGTGATCAATGCCCCCTCCGGCGGAGCGCCGAAAAAGGCCCCAAGATGGGATCTCATGGGTACAGAAGGTTGCAGCGGTGGAATTAGGTTTTCGTGGTGCTCTTCGATGGTTTGGGGGTATGTAGGTATATATAGGAGGAAGAAGTAGGTCGGTGGAGCCATGAGGGGCCCACGAGGGTGGAGGGCGCGCCCAGGGGGTAGGCACGCCCCCTGCCTCGTGGCCTCCTCGTTGGTTGGTTGACATCCACTCCAAGTCCTCAGGATCACGTTTGTTCCAAAAATCACGCTCCCGAAGGTTTCATTCCGTTTGGACTCCGTTTGATATTCTTTTTCTGCAAAACACTGAAATAGGCAAAAAAACAGCAATTTGGGTTGGGCCTTCGGTTCAAAGGTTAGTCCCAAAAATAATATAAAATTGTATAAATAAGCCCATTAAACATCCAAAACAGAATATATAATAGCATGGAACAATCAAAAATTATAGATACGTTGGAGACGTATCATGTCCCAGTCAGGCAGAGTGCGCGCCAGGCTACGCAGCAGTCCAGCGTGCTGGTGGCGAAGAGGGCATCCCTGCTGCTGGTCAAGCGCCTCGGCATGCTGGGACCCAAGGAGAAGATGTCTGCAAAGGAGGCTGAAGCCCTCATACGCCACTTCGATGAGTCGCTAACGGAGGAGGACATCTCCATCATCGCCAAGTTCACGTGCCTCGACCCGGCGGCCCTCCGCATTGCAGGTGGCATGGCAGGCCCTAATGTCGATGCGGATGCCTCAGTCTAGTGTAGCCATGTTAGTCCAACTTAGTATTAGTCTCCGACAGGGAATGGCAGTTGGCCAATTTGAGTTAGGTTTCATGATTGATGATTGTAGTACTTGTGTTAGGGCTAGTTGGATTGCTTCACGCCAGAGTAGTTTGGGGCCTATTGGTGGTCTCTAGCGCCCCCTCACTAGACGGCTGGTGTACTTGTGTTCGACTCACATCAATAGAATGTTGTTACTGCCAGAGGAAACCACTGTTCCATATGGGTAACACAACTGGTACAATCTTGAGTTGGAATGTGAGAGGGCTGAATTCGCCAGCAAAGCATACACCTGTGCGTGAGATTGCGGAGGCTCATCGGACAAACATCCTATGCCTTCAGGAGACCAAATTGGAATCCTGGATACCAGCCATTGTTCAGGATTTAGGAGGCCTCAAGCTTGAGGGACGTGTTGTCCTGCCATTAATGGGCACCAGGGGAGGAGCAGCCATTCTTTGGGATAAGACTGTTGTCCGTGTCAAAACCACCGGATCTCGGGTAGGGGGTCCTGAACTGTGCGTCTAGGCGGATGGTAACAGGAGACAAGGGACACGATGTTTTTACCCAGGTTCGGGCCCTCTTGATGGAGGTAAAACCCTACTCCTGCTTGATTAATATTGATGATATGGGTAGTACAAGAGTAGATCTACCACGAGATCAGGGAGGCTAAACCCTAGAAGCTAGCCTATGGTATGATGTTGTTCGTCCTACGGACTAAAACCCTCCGGTTTATATAGACACCAAATAGGGTTAGGGTTACACAGAGTCGGTTACAATGGTAGGAAATCTACATATCCGTATCGCCAAGCTTGCCTTCCACGCTAAGGAAAGTCCCATCCGGACACGGGACGAAGTCTTCAATCTTGTATCTTCATAGTCTAGTAGTCCGGCCAAAGGCTATAGTCCGGCTACCCGGACACCCCCTAATCCAGGACTCCCTCAGTAGCCCCTGAACCAGGCTTCAATGACGACGAGTCCGGCGCGCATATTGTCTTCGGCATTGGAAGGCGGGTTCCTCCTCCGAATACTTCATAGAAGATTTTGAACACAAGGATAGTGTCCGACTCTGCAAATTAAGTTCCACATACCACCGTAGAGAGAATAATATTTACATAAGTTCAATCTGTGACATATTCCGCAGCGTGACATCACACCACGGCCAAGCCTTTATTCGAATCATTTTTACTGTCCCACCTCAGCGCGTTTAGCGAGGCAGTTTCCTTGGCACGTCTTGTCAAAGCAGAGATCATGTCCCCTTATTCCGGGATTCTCATCAATACGGGCGTGGCTAACCGAACCGCGCCATTGATTACGGCGCTTGGGAGATAAGCGAGTTTTATCAGGCCGGTGGGGACGCATAGCTTTGTCCGTCCATATAAGGGGATAAGGATCCACCTTTTCACACACGCCTTCTTCCTCTTGTGCTTATCCATTTCACCTTTCGAGATCCAGCGCCCAAGTCCGCACATCCCACCTCAATCTTCTCCAACTATGTCCGGAGCGGAGGCAGTGGATGGCCTCCTCCGTCCACGGAGGGGCACATCAAAAGCTGCGGAAGGCCGGATACTTGTCCGACGACATCACAGATCGGCTCCCCAACAAGGGCAGCTCATCCCCACCCCTAGGCCCCATGAGAGGGTGGTGTTCCTCCCCCACTTCCTCCGCGGACTAGGGTTTCCACTTCACCCATTTGTCCGGGGGCTCATGTTCCACTACGGCCTAGATTTCCACGATCCGGCCCCAATTTCATCCTCAACATCTCAGCGCTCATCGTCGGTGCGAGGCCTTTCTCGCATCCAGCCCCACTTCGCTTATGGCTGAAGACCTTCAATGTCAAGCGAAGGTAGTGGGTGGCCGTAAGCCGGAGTGCTGCGAAGGTGCCATGGTGGGCAAGATGGCCAACGTCCTATGGCTCGAGGGCTCCTTCGTGGAGACCATAAAGGGGTGGTAATCGGGGTGGTTCTATATCACCGAGCCGCGCGACTCCAAATGGGCGGCGGCCCCCGAATTCCAATATGGCTTCCCTACACGGCTCACCTCATGGAAAGATACGGGCCTGACGTGAGGTTATTCGGAAGAGCTGACCGGACTCCAAACCTGCGTCCGAAAGCTGGTGGACAAGAAGCTCAAGCTTGTCAACGTAGTCCAGGTTATGCTCATCCACCGGATCCTCCCATGCCAGCAACGGGCCTTCAACCTGTGGGAGTTTGATCTGGCACAGCACCGAACCTTGAGCGGCTCTTCAACACTACGTACGAAGATGCCTGGAAGGTGCTGTTCAAGGGTGTCGAGGCTCCCGCATCCGCTACCGAAGATCGCGGATTCAGCTCGCAGCATCAAGCCAGCGAGGCAAGCTACTTTACCCTTTACGGGACTCTTTTTTCATAGTTTGACTCTATGCGGGACCTAAAACTCCCTGTCCTTTGACAGGACTGGCTGAAGACGTCCGGACAGGTTAACTGTCCGGCTCCCTTGCCAGAAGACCCAGCGGACGCCCGTTTGACGGGGCTGCTGGTTCCGGCACCTTACGTGGTGCCGGAGAAGAGGGCCAATAAGAAGGCCACGGGAACTCGGAGGAGTTCCCAGCGCCAGGTGTTGTCGGACTCATCGTCCGATGACTCCAAGGTGGACTCCTTCCGCGAAGACGAGGAGGAGGAAAAAGAGGCCTCTCCCCCAGCGGGGGGAGAGAAGAAAAGGAAGGCCGCCCCAACTGGGGAGGCCGGAGGGTCCAAGAGGGGAAGGACCCTCCCTCCGGGCTACACCACCAACACCGACGACGGCGGAGAGGAGTGGCCACCAAGGACCAAGCCCCTGGCAAAATCGTAAGTGTCCGGACACCAGAATAACTTATGGCGTTCCATTTGTCGCACAACATCTTCTAATGCCGAGTATAACCATGCAGCCCGCCCAAGGACGGGCTCGATGATTCGTCGAGCGGCTCCCTGGATTCGTTGGAGGTGAATAGCACCTCACTTCCGACCACCTCGTCTCCTCCCGTCGCGGATGACGCCGGGGTGGAGTCCCAAAGGGCCCAGCCAGAGGAGGTGGCTCGGAGGCGCCGAAGGCACCTCCCGAACCCGGCTCAAAGGGATAAAACCCCAAAGGGCTTTAAGTCCGCCATGTGCCGACCTGCATCGGAACCTTCAGTGGTTCCGAGTCCGCAGCGACCCTTCGTAAGAAGGGCAAGACTGCGACGCCGGTGACCTCCGTCCAACCGGAGGCACCGGATGATTTGATGGAGGCGCTTAACGGCGCTTCCATCGACGAGGAGCACCACACTTTTATGAGTGTGGTGATCCAGAAAGTTCAGTCCGCCAAGAGCGGGCTGAGTGAAGCCTATGCCAGCCTTTTAACAGGCTTTGAGGTCTGTATTTAAGATATATAAAAATATTACCGCATAGACAGTAGCCCCTGATGCTCAGTTTGGTGTTCGGAAAGAAAAAGCCGAACTGAGGATCTAAAATGATATACGCAGGAGTCTAACATAAGTATGTCAATATGGGAATGCAGGCTACACTGCTGACCTCTGTCGCACTGACGGCGGAGGTTGATGCATTGAAGCAGAGCCTCGAGCAGCCCGAGAACGAGCTCGGACTTGCCAAAAAGGAGGTAAGTAATACCTTATGGGAGTATTTGAAAGATGTGGTTGCAAAAGATGACAGGAATAATGTGAATACTGCAGGGGCCACGAACGAGGTGGCGACCCTGAAGGAAGCGGTGTCCAAGGCCGAAAGCAATGCAGCCGCGGAGCGCACCGAGCGAGAGAAGCAGGAGGTGCGGGTGGCGGAGGTGCGGCAAGAGCTCCAGGCTCTCGTGAAAAAACACGAGAGTTTGAAGCGTGACTCAAAGACTCGAGAGTCCGAGTTCGCCTCGGCCCTTGAGAGCGCCAAGGCCGCTAAGGCCGAAGCCCGAAAAGCCCTCCAGGAGATTGACGCGATGAAGAAGATAGCGGTGGGTAAGGCATTCTATATGCAAAGCAAGCATGTGAAAGTGAATTATATGTTACTTACCCGAATCCGGAGCTCTCCAGGAGCATTCGTAGATCTGCCCCGCAGTGTGGCTGATGCTGCCACATTCTACCGAGCCGAGGAGGGAAGCTCGACGGAGAAGGTGTTCTGGTCTCAGTATGCTGTGGCCGGACACCCGGTGCCCTTAAGCAACCAGTTGAAGCAGCTGGTCGAGCTCCATAAGGTGGTCGAACAGGCCATGAAAGGCCTCATAGTTCGGCTGTGGCCTAAGGAAACCATGCCTGGGAGCTACTTCGGGCTGGTGAGGCGGCTGGTGGACGCCTGTCCATGGGTTGAAGTCATCAAGCGCTCCGTCTGCATCGAAGGTGCCCGTAGGGCCCTTGCCCTTGCCAAGGTGCACTGGGGCAAGATGGACGCTGAGAACTTGTGACGGACGGACCACCATCGAAGAAGGAGCATCGCAAGCCTGAAATGTATTATGAGGGCGTCCTGAAGGGTGCCTGCCTTATAGCGGATGAATGCTCCAAAGATATAATTTTTTAGTAGACTCGCATTTGTTATCATGTACGCTGAAAACTTGTTCATATGCGCTAAGCAACACTTTTGAATTTAAAATATTACCTTCTGTGCGGCCGTGTATTAAATTTGAGAGATGGCGAGTCGTCGGCTTCAGCCCCCATGCCACGAGTGTTGGGGTGTTCGGGATAAACTTGAGCGCTCTTGTTCCCATTCTTGGGTCCTTCGAGGGAGGCGCTCAACGCAACGAACAAGGAAACCGGACTATAATGCTTGAACACTCTCACTTAGCCATAGAATTCTATAATTTTAAATTTCGGCGAAGCCCCTAGTATTCGGAAGACCGAGTTCGGGGCGCTATCCACGCCTTGGCCGGACAATGCCGACTCCTCGCTCTAAGCGGCATAAGTCTTTAGGGACTCGAAAACCTCTCGAACAGTGACCGGCTCTCGCCCTATCATGACGGTCAGTTTTAGCTTTCTCCATTGAGGTGCTTAACCCAGCTCAACCGGGGCACAATCGCAGTGGTTCTCCCAGCGCTACCTTAGCCGATATAACGGAACATAAGGTACCAAAACATGGGAGCCGGGCAAACCCAACTATTGACCCAAGACATGATTCGGAGCCGATGAATATAATGCTATAAGTTCGGGGTGCCGCACTTGTGAAAGTGTTCGGACTTATCACACCATATTGTGGGATACTTAAGCCCTTGGTGTATTGCCCGTACCAAAGTGTACGGTTGCACAATGTCATAAATGAACATATATATATATATATAGAAAAAGGGAATTTAATAATAGGCAGAAGCTATATATTGTTTATTCAAAAGGGCTGCAGTAAGAGCAGAACGATACAAATAGTGCGATAAGCAAGGGATGGGACTTTTTGACATGTCCCCCTCCAGGGGTAAGCCGCGGGATGGTGTGTAAAACAGATATATTGCTCGTAAGAGAGACCACCTGGACACTCGACGTAGCTTTCTGCTTCCCTGGCTGTTGCATCGTGTGTTTGGCGATTCTAATGCCAGACAGGGCTTCGTGAGAATGGAGTCCTGAAAGTAAAAAGAAAGAAGAAAAGAATGATACAATCGGGAGCCCCTGGTGCGGTTGAGCCGCATTCTGGGCATGCCGTGGTCGTGCCCCTTCCCCTATGCCCATGGTATTTCTAGAGCGTAATTATGTACGCGTAATACTGGGTCGCAATTTCGCGGGGGCTGGGGCTTGGGCCGCATTGCTATGCGTGCTCGGAACGTGCCAGGCGGTCTTGTTGTAGGTTACCCCGAGCGCGCTTGACGGTGTCCGGACGTTTAATAGCCGCACTCGAGAATTGCCTTAAGAGGCTGCTTTGTACTTCCGCCGCGAGGGCCGCCGTATGCTCCTCCATCCAGAGAGAGCGTTCGGTGTTTCCATTGACCGTAATGACTCCTCGAGGACCTGACATATTGAGCTTGAGATATGCGTAGTGCGGCACCGCACTGAACTTTGCAAATGCGGTTCGTCCGAGCAGTGCGTGATAGCCGCTGCAGAACGGGACTATGTCGAAGATTAACTCCTCGCCGGAAGTTATCCGGGATCCGAAGACCACTTCAAGTGTATGGCGAGCCTGTCAGTTGGCCTCTACACTTGGTATGACGCTTTAAAGGTCGTCTTTGTGGGTATAATCCTTGATGGGTTTATGCCCATTTTGCGACTTGTATCCCGATAAAGCAGGTTCAGGCTGCTGCCGCCGTCCATTAGGACTCTAGTGAGGTGAAATCCGTCAATGATTGGGTCTAGAACAATGCGCGAATCCGCCATGGCGGATGCTAGTGGGTGGTCCTTCGATCAAAAGTGATCGGGCAAGAAGACCATGGGTTGAACTTTGGGGCGACTGGCTCCATCGCATATACGTCCCTTAGTGCACGCTTCCGCTCCCTTTTGGGTATGTGGGTCGCGTATATCATGTTCACCGTCCGCACTTGCGAGGGGAAGCCCTTATGTCCTCTATTGTTCGGCGGCCGGGGCTCCTCCTCGTCATCGCTATCCAGCCCCTTGTCATTGTTTTCGGCATTTAACTTGCCTGCCTGCTTGAACACCCAACAATCCCTGTTGGTCTGATTGGCTGGCTTTTCGGGGGTGCCATGTATCTGGCACGGCGATCGAGTATTCGGTCCAAATTGGACGGGCCCGGAGTATTTATTTTAAATGGATTCTTGCGCTAACCGGGTTTAGAGCCTCTGAATCCGGCATTGACTTCCGTATCCTCAGCATTATCGCCGTTAATGCGGCACTTGTGCTTGTTGCGACGCGACCTGCCATTGATGTCCTTGGTATCCGAATTACCAGGGCTCTTCGTCATGTTGTTACTACGAGCTAGCCAGCTGTCCTCTCCCGCGCAAAAGCGGGTCATGAGTGTTGTGAGGGCTGCCATGGATTTCGGCTTTTCCTGTCCTAGGTGCCGGGCAAGCCACTCGTCGCGGATGTTGTGTTTGAAGGCTGCAAGGGCCTCGGCATCCGGACAATCGACGATTTGATTTTTCTTGGTTAGGAACCGTGTCCAGAATTGTCCGCCGATTCCTCCGGCTGCTGAATTATGTGGCTTAGGTCATCGGCGTTCGTGGTCGCATATATGTGCCCTGAAATTGTCGAGGAATGCGGCTTCCAGGTCTTCCCAACAACTAATTGACTCTGCTGGCAAGCTGTTAAGCCAATGTCGGGCTGGTCCTTTAAGCTTGAGTGGGAGGTATTTGATGGCGTGTAGATCAACACCGCGGGCCATGTGGATGTGAAGGAGATAGTCCTCGATCCAAACCGCAGGATCTGTTGTGCCATCGTATGATTCAATGTTTACAGGTTTGAAACCTTCAGGGATTTGATGATCCATCACTTCATATGTGAAGCATAGTGGGTGTGCGGCGCCTCTTTATTGGGCTATATCACGACCCAGCTCAAATGAGCTTTGTCTACTGTGTTCGGCCTGGCCGGAGTTGCCATATCCGGCGTGACGGTTATCGTCACGTGTAGTGGGGCACCCACGCGATCCGTAGATCGATCTTGTTTGCCTTGCCTTGTCCTCCAATATATCTCACAGGTCTGGCGCATTTCCCCGTGCCTTGGTATTTTTTGAGCGGCGCTGGGGTGCGGCTTGAGTTGATGGCCAAGAGGCCTCTCTGTCGTGGCCACGAGGTGGCCGGTCAGCCATATCATGCGCTGGTGATGTAGGTTTGGGTGCTTCCTCCTCTAATCGGGGTAGCAGCTTGTGTTTTGGGTAGCTCTTGGAGGGGCGCTCGAGTTCATACTCTTCGGCCGCAAGGACTTCAGTCCATCTGTCAGCTAGCAAGTCTTGGTCAACTCTAAGCTGTTGCTGCTTTTTCTTGAGGCTGCTTGCCGTGGCCATTAGCCTACGTTTGAAACGCTCTTGTCCGACGGGATCTTCGGGCACGAAGAATTCATCGTCGTCGAGGCTTGCCTCATCTTCGGAGGGAGGCATGTAATTATCGTCCTCTACCTCTCTCTCTGCCGCTCTCTAATGAGGGCTGGCTTCTCCATCCTCCTGCGCTGAATCATGCTGGAGGGGGTTATCTTCGGCACTGTCCGGGGTGTTATTGTCTCCCGTGCCGGAATCACCGTTTTTGCTGTGGCGGGATTTAGAGCGGCGCCGCTGACGCCGACGCTTAAGCTGTTTCTTGGAGGGGTCATCCTCCGTTGTTCCATCGCCATTCCCATCTTTTGGGATGTCCACCATGTATATGTCGTATGAAGAGGTGGCCTTCCAGTGCCCTGTGGGCGCTGGTTCTTGGTCGTCTCCTGCATCGTCGTTCATACCGTCGATGTCTTCGGAGTCAAAGTCGAGCATGTCAGTTAAATCATCGACAGTGGCTATGAAGTGGGTGGTGGATGGGATTTGAATTTGTTCGTCGTCCGCATCCCAACCTTCCTGACCATAATCCGGCCAGGGCTCTCCTGATAAAGAGAGAGACTTTAGTGAATTCAGAATGTCGCCAAAGGGCGAGTGCTGAAAGATGTCCGCGGTGGTGAATTCCATGATCGGCGCCCAACCGGATTCGATTGACAGGGGCGCGGAAGGGTCGTAGTCCGGAGGGGAGTCCGGCACCTTGGAGTCACGAAGCCAGAACGGACGGGTAGGTGTACGCTCGACGCCATAGAGATCGCAGCCCCGAGGCGGTGTCCGCCACCCGCCCTCGATCGGCGCTGGTCGGCTCGAACTAAAGGTCGGAGCGACACCGTGCGCCTCCAGACACTGCTCGCGGTAGAGCTAGATCATGCCCTCGTGTGGCGGCACGCTTGGCTGTGGCTCAACCCATTGAAGATCAAGTCTCTACGACGCCACCGTAGTTCAAACTTCCAAACCTGACCTGGTGGCGGGAGCGTAGCTTTCAATCTGCTCCAGATGGCTGCTTAATTGCCCGCAGCAAAGCCGCCGAATATGAAGATCTGTCCAGGAGAAAAGTCTCACCGGAGCGCATCATTGTTGATGATCGGAGGAGCCATCGGGCCTAAGGATGACGCATACGAGGAACTCTCAATGAAAGCACCAATGTCGGTGTCAAAACCGCGACCTCGGGTAGGAGGTCCCGAATCGTGCGCCTAGGCGGATGGTAACAGGAGACAAGGGACACGATGTTTTTACCCAGGTTCGGGCCCTCTCGATGGAGGTAAAACCCTACTCCTGCTTGATTAATATTGATGATATGGGTAGTACAAGAGTAGATCTACCACGAGATCAGAGAGGCTAAACCCTAGAAGCTAGCCTATGGTATGATTGTTGTTCGTCCTACGGACTAAAACCCTCCGGTTTATATAGACAACGAATAGGGTTAGGGTTAAACAGAGTCGGTTACAATGGTAGGAAATATACATATCCGTATCGCCAAGCTTGCCTTCCACGCCAAGGAAAGTCCCATCCGGACACGGGACGAAGTCTTCAATCTTGTATCTTCATAGTTCAGGAGTCCGGCCAAAGGCTATAGTCCGGCTACCCGGACACCCCCTAATCCAGGACTCCCTCAACTGGCATTAGCTTCACCACTCATGCAATCGGCTCTTTCTCGATCACGGGCAAAGTGATTGCTCTGCAGGACAGTTCTTCTTTCTGGCTTACGACAGTATATGGACCTGTAGATGATATGCGCAAAGACACCTTCCTGGCAGAGATGGCACACGCCGCACCGCCCGCGGGTGAACCTTGGCTGATCAATGGATATTTCAACGTCATCTATGAAGCAATAGACAAGAACAATCTGAATTTGAACAGGAGGATTATGAGCAGTTTCAAAGCAGCTATTGACACGACTGGTTTGCGTGAGGTCAAATGCAAAAATAGAAGGTTCACAAGGACAAACGAGCGTTAGGACCCTACAATGGTCTGCATCAACAAGGTTTTCTGTAATGAAGAATGGGATGCCCTCTTCCCCTCTTACATGGTAATGGCTGCGACAACTACGTGCTCGGATCACTGCCCGCTCGTGCTTGCCAACGCCGCAACTCTAAAAAGGAGGGCAGTTTTCAGATTTGAATCTTTCTGGACGTGCTTTCCTCACTTCTACGACATGCTCAACCTGGCATGGCAGCGGCCGGTAAATCAGACCTGCCCAATCATAAGGATCAAGGTGAAAATGCAACGGGTAGTTCATGATCTCAGGATCTGGGCCAGAACTCTATTCAGTGATGCCAAGGTGCAGTTTCACCTGGCCTGTGAGGTCGTGCTGAGGCTGGGCGGTGCCCAGGAGAAGCGTGCTCTAACTCCAAGTGAGTTCAACCTACGCAAGCAACTAAAGCAGATAATTCTGGGGATGGCTGCGATTGAGAGAGCCCGCAAGAGACAAGCCTCCAGAATCACCTGGCTCAAGGCGGTAGATGCTCGCACTGCATTTTTTCAAACCAAGATCAACTCACGCAGGCGAAAGAATTTCATCCACTCCCTGGAGACTGACAATGTTGTTGTTACAGTGCATGAAGAAAAGGCCTCTGTTGCACACAAGCACTTCTCCAACTTATTGGGCAGAAAAGAGGACAGAAAGTGCTCGATCACCTGGGAAGAGTTGGACACGCCTACAGTCAAAAATGAGGGGCTCGACAACCCTTTCACTGAAGCTGAAGTATTCAACCCAAATTTATTGATTCGACACAAGGGGAGCCAAAGAATATTCTCAAGTATTAGAAGTTGAGTTGTCAATTCAACCACACCTGGATAACTTAATATGTGCAGCAAAGTATTTAGTAGCAAAGTAGTATGATAGTAACGGTAATGAGAGAAAAGTAATATTTTGGGTTTTGTAGTGATTGTAACAAAGAGTAACGGTAAAGTAAATAGGCGAAGAACAATATGTGAAAAGCTCATAGGCATTGGATCGGTGATGGAGAATTATGCGGATGCGGTTCATCATGTAACAATCATAACATAGGGTGACACGAACTAGCTCCAATTCATCAATGTAATGTAGGCATGTCTTCGAATATAGTCATACGTGCTTATGGAAAAGAACTTGCATGACATCTTTGTCCTACCCTCCCGTGGCAGCGGGTCCTAATGGAAATTAAGGGATATTAAGGCCTCCTTTTAATAGAGTACCGGACCAAAGCATTAACACATAGTGAATACATGAACTCCTCAAACTACGGTCATCAACGGGAGTGGTCCCGATTATTGTCACTTCGGGATTGCCGGATCATAACACATAGTAGGTGACTATAGACTTGCAAGATAGGATCAAGAACTCACATATATTCATGAAAACATAATAGGTTCAAATCTGAAATCATGGCACTCGGGCCCTAGTGACAAGCATTAAGCATAGCAAAGTCATAGCAACATCAATCTCAGAACATAGTGGATACTAGGGATCAAACCCTAATAAAACTAGCTCGATTACATGATAAATCTCATACAACCATCACCGTCCAGCAAGCCTATGATGGAATTACTCACGCACGGTGGTGAGCATCTTGAAATTGGTGATTGGGGATGGTTGATGATGACGACGGCAACGGATTCCCCTCTCCGAAGCCCCGAACGGACTCCAAATCAGCCCTCCTGAGAGAGTTTAGGGCTTGGCGGCGGCTCCGTATCGTAAAACGCGATGAATCTTTCTCTCTTATTTTTTTTCTCCCCGAACACGAATATTTAGAGTTGGACTTGAGGTCGGTGGAGCTCCAAGGGGCCCACGAGGTAGGGGGCGTGCCCAGGGGAGCAGGCGCGCCCCTCACCCTCGTGGCAAGGGTGTGGGCCCCCTGGCCTCACTACAAAAAAATACACTTCCGTGATGATACGTGTTTGTCACAGTAGGTCGCATTTTTTGTCATGCATGTACATCCATAACAAATTTATGACAGAATTAAGATAGTCATACATGTGCTGTCGTAGAAGTGTTCCATGACATTACCAAAATTATCATCACAGAAGTGTCCACTTCCATGACAATAAATCGCGCGTCATAGAAGTGCTTTCGTCAAGGGTGACTGACACGTGGCATCCACCGTAACGGAACGCCGTTAAGCTATCGGGTCGGGTTTTGGATCCGATAACCCGTTAACAGCCCCGACCAATGGGGATTTTCCACGTGTAAAATCATCATTGGCTGGAGGAGACACGTGTCAGGTCCGCATTGCCACAGGTGTCAATCATCCAATGGGCGAGACACGCCTATGATATGTTGACACGTGGACCGGCCCATTAAGTTTAAATGGGTCGGCCCAACTGAAGGCCCACAAGATTTTGTGGACCATAATGGGCCGGCCCAGCTAAAGGCCCACGAGATTTTGTGGACCATAATGGGCTGGCCCAGCTAAAGGCCCACAAGATTTTACGGGCCATAATGGGCCGGCCCAGGTAAAGGCCCACAAGATTTTTGTGTGCCATAATGGGCCGGCCCAGGTAAAGGCCCACAAGATTATTGCGGATCATAATGGGCCGGCCCAGCTAAAGGCCCACGAGATTTCGCCGACATTAATGGGCCGGCCCAGCTGTAGGCCCACAAGATTTTGAGGACCCTAGTAGGTCGGCCCATTAACTGGCTGCCATGTTTTGGGCCAAATGCCGGGCCATATTTGATCCGGTCCATTAATGGCCTGCCACGCTCCAGGCCTAATAGTGGCCCACATGAGATCCGGCCCGTTAAAAGCCTACCACGTTGTGGGCCAAATTACGGCCTAGATTAGGTCCGGCCCTTTAAGAGGCTTTGGGCTCAATTATGGCCCATATCAAATTTGGCCCGTCAACTAGACACTATGCTTTTGGGCCCACTTGCTAAAGGCCAACTTAGTAATTCGGCCTGATATTACTTTTGGCCTGTTAAGGGCCCGTTTAACATTTCGGCCCTATATTAATGTCGGCCTGTTAAAAGCCCGTCATATAGTTGGGCCTAACTATGGCCCGGTTTGCATCCGGCCTGCTCGCAGCCGATATCTGATTGGGCCAAACAAGGACCGAGAAATTTTGGCCTGTTAAAAGCTCGTGATTTGATTCGCACAATCATGGGCCGGGGTTCATTTCGGGCTGCTGCCGGCCCGTGGGCTGTTCGGCACGTTTCAGGCCCAACCTACATCGTGATTGCATGACGGCCCGATTATGTACCGTAATTTTATGGTTTGGCCGGTTTACTGCGAAGACAGGATATATATACAGTAAAATAACTGCAGGATCGTGAATAAGAAAAAACCTAGACTATACAATAAAGAAATTATGGCATATTACATCCACTTTGGGCATCAAAGTTCGCCACTATGATAATAAAGCACAAGCAGACAATAGATTACATACTTTGGGCATCAAAGATCGCCACCAATTGCAAATAAACGCTACCGACAAAATAATATACAAAACCGACAACACTTCAATAGATTTCAAGAAAGGTTAGCCCTACTGGGAAGTTGCAGCACAAGCAGCTGAGCAAGATGATGAGACTATGCTTGTTCAACACTTATATCTTCCTCACTCTGAAAGGTAAACAAGCGAGACGGATGATGTGTTTTGCACATAAGAGTATCAAGGTCTTGACAATTCATCACATTTCTTCTCGATTTAATAAAGTGACACAGTTTAAATTTGCATTAACACAATATGGTATTGTTCAGGTCAAGACATGGCAGGAAATGACATTGTGAAGGAGTTGGCAGCTTCACGACACCACTGGATTACAGATCAAGAGCTCATAAATATCAATGGTTAGTGTGTTGTCAATTTATACCATTTCAGATTGGCAAATAAAGAGACGGTTTAAATAATAGTAGAATGATATGACATTGTTCATAGTTAAGACATTGCAGAATATGACATTGTGTTTGTAGTGGGTAGGTTCACCACACCTTTGGATTACGGATGAAGAATGTACATACATACAAAGGCAAAAGAAGATCACTCTGTATAGTTTAATTTACATGGTATGAAGAAGGAACTTGGTTGTACAACTGAAAACTTAAATTGAGAAAGGACAAACTTTTTCTTATGAACTACATAATAAACTTTAAACAAGCAATTTGATGCAAACACCAAAAATAAACAGCTATCACAGTCATGCCTAACCAAATATATACAACAAAGTTTGAAGGCTTGAGATGGACAAACTTACATTATTGGTGAAGACATGCTCTATAAAGGCCTTGTCCATGCTGATGGGGGGGCAATTCAAGAAGTTTACCACAGAATCTTCTTCAAAAGCATTGCCTTTATTCTACATTTTGTTAAGAGTAAATATAGATGCGATAATATACGAAAAAATGGAGAATATTTAAGATAAGATGAAGAGTGATGCTACATAACCAAGTAGCTATAAATGTAAGTGCAGCGATACAGGCAAAAGGTACAGCCAAGAGCAATGCACAGCTAAACTTCTTCAGTACCAACCTTATGGTAAGAGTAAATGTAGTTCTGATGTGTAGAAAATGGAGGGTAAAGGAAAATAAGTTGTAGAGTGATGGTACATGAACAACTACCTGTGATTATAAGTACATTGAAAAAGGACAACATGTACTTACAAGAACAATGCAGAGCTAAAAAACATTGGCATTGGATATATTCTACACTAATGTAACCATTCATACAGATCAGATAATTTGGAGTGAACAATTGAGAAGTAAGCTATCATGCATACTGCTGACACATAATGAACCAGGTATGTATGCAAGTACAGTGATACAGGACAATAGGTACTAACAAGAGCAAAGCAGCGGGCAGCATATTTGCGATATCTTGTCCTTCTTGTCAAACCGGAATTCTTCTTTGAGCAGATTTCCTGCAAAAAAGATCCGTAAGGCACATGCGGAAAAGTAGAAGTTCAAATTGTCATGTGATTTCATAGACAGTACCTCATCCTGGGAACGAGACCAGTGCATAACAATGTTTTTCCATTCAATGTCTTCTGAATTTAGCACAGGAGACTTCACCAGAAATTCGTTTATAGACTTGCCATCGAAGTGTGATTTCCTCAGGTAACATCGATATTGCTGCAATACTTCCTTGAAAAGCGCAAGAAAGCTTTGCTCGTCATGACTATCTAGATTGACCCTCACCTACTTACAACAATGTAATGTAAATCACTGATGTGTTCAATCAGCAGAAAACAGGAAAATAATCACCGTGAATTATAGCACTTACACGTAAGTGGGACAGGAAGATGTGAAAATGGTGTTTGTCTTCACTATAATCTTCCCACGATGGGAATATATGCACGTAGTCCCAAACAACATTAAAAGCATTGTCTCACTAGTAGAAAAAGGGTCAAATGTGAAGCACAATAGTGCCGGTTGGAATTTCAGCCGGCACTAATGTGTACACTAGTGCCGGTTCGTGGCGGCGATCAATAGCACCGGTTCGTGGCGAACCTTTAGTACCGGTTCATCCCACGAACCGGTACTAAAGAGGCTGTGTCAGCCTGCGGTTAGGCTATGGCCCCACCATCACCATTTAGTGCCGGTTCGTACCACGAACCGGTACTAATGAGGTTATGGCAAGCTGTTTTTAGTCCCACCTCACTCCCCTAACAAGCCTTTTACCACCTTAAATATGTTATTTCTCAAACTATCACAAGCACTTGGTCTTCATTGAACTCTATGTGTAGAATTTGTGGCCGCAATATGAGTCTTCATCGGTTTATAAATCGTTGATGACTCATATTGACAATCCAAATTGTACATACAAAGATCATTGATGATCAAAGTATTTTTGATGTTATAAGATCATATTGACAATTTAGACTGTAAAGAAATATAAGATCATGATCTAAATGCTCTTATATTTTTATGCTCAAGATGCACCATTCAAAGTGACGCCATCAACTTTCAACCGTTTATGCCTTCATTTGCTATTTTTCATGCATTTAATGATTTGTTTTGAGAACTAAATGACCTGGAAATTGAAAAGCACTACAAATGAACTCTGAAAAAGTTGAAACTTGGCATGGTATCATCATTTCACCCACATATCATGTTCAAAAAAGTAGATAGGGTTACGGCAAAAACTGGATGCACTTCGTTTACAAACTGGACAATCTCTTTCGAAGTATTCGTGTTTATGACGAAATTAAACTCATCTGTTACAAAAGCATTTCATTTTTTAAACTTATTACAACTCGAGACTTTTTGTGCATTCAGTATGCACCATTCAACTGCTAGGCGGGAGGAGCTCTTAAGTACCGGTTCCAACTGCTAGGCGGGAGGAGCTGTTTAGTACCGGTTTTGGCGAACCTTTAGCACCGGTTCGTGCTACGAACTGGTACTAATGAGGTTGTGTCGTAAGGCTGGGGCCCCACGAGCACCTTTAGTACCGGTTCATGGATGAACCAGTACTACAGATTTCTTAGTAAGCTGTGTTTTAGTCCCACCTCAAGAGAGAGGGACTAGGAGCGGTTTATAAGCCCCGAGTGCAGAGACGATGAAGAAGAGGCTCAATGCTCACGTTAGTTAGCTTCAAGCCTTCAGAATATGGTAGACTGCACGGAGCTATGCGCGTGCAGTTTACACTATTCAAAGGCTTGAAGCAAATTAACGAGCATTGCACCTCTTTTTATTTTAATAACTTATTACAACTCCGGACTTCTTCGTTATGGCAAAAACTAATTGCACGTCGGCATTTCTTTTTTTTTAACTTTGGTTATAACTCTAGACTTTGACCATCAAGTTTTGCAGAAAACAAAAAAATAGGAGAAAAGAAAAAATAGCAGAAAAAAACTATAGCTGAAAAGAAAAAAACTATATAAAATGACTGTGAAATTGAAAATCACTACAAAATGAACTCTGAAAATGTTGAATTTTGGCAAACTGGATGAAAAACTACTCACAAATAAATAGAAGCAAATAAATATAACAGAAAAGAAAAAACTACGCAGAAATAAATAGAAAAAAATAAAGCAGAAAAGAAAAAAGTACAAAAAAATTGGGGCGCCGCCCGGTGGGCCTGCTAGGCCACGGGCGTGCAATTGAGCCTTAAAGGCCCAGAGACTCACAGTGGCAGCGCAGAATTTAGGCCCACAAGCCTGCTATATAGAGGAGTTCAAAGAGGTAGCCGCGGCTGGGTTTATAAACCAGTGCGGCTGCCCTTCGCCCGGCGAGGTGGGACTAAACTTTGGGGTGGCAGCGCGAGGCCTTTAGTACTGGTTGGTGGCTCCAACGGTACTAAAGATCACCCTTTAGTACCGGTTGGAGCCACCAACCGGTACTAAAGGCCTGCTCTTCCTAAAGGCCCATCCTATATATATAGCACTTACGAAAAAATCAGTTACATCTCCCCACTTTCGTTTCCAAACTCTCGCGACATCGCCGCGCGCCGCTTGATCCCGTCGTCGCCGCCCGTCATCCGTCGTCGTCGTTGCTGTCCCCGCCGCCGCCCGTCGTCGTCGTCGTCTCGCGCGAACGCCGCCGCCATCCATCGTCGTCGCCACGGTCCCGTACATCTCTCGACCCGGCGCTGGCGCCCGCCAGTCGCCGCCGCCCCAGACCGTCGCTGGCGCCCCGTCCCGTCGTCTTCAGACTCGTCGGCGCTTGGCGCCTACCAGTCGCCGCCGCCAAGACTCAGACGCTGCGCCTGCTCAGACAAGATGGGTCGGCGGCGACGGGCGTCTGACACACACATACACACACACACACACATATATACACACATACACACATTACACACATACACACACACACACATTTTTTACTTATTTTCTGTTTTCTGTTTTCTGTTTTTAGAAAATTTAATTAGATATTAACTAGCTAGGTATGTGAGATTTTAACTAGTTGAATAATTAATTTAACTAGTTTATTTTAGTAAGAAAATTGTCGAACTAGTTTATTTAGGTATATGAGATTTGAACTAGTTGAATAATTAATATAACTAGTTTATTTTTAGTAAGAAAATTGTCGAACTAGTTTATTTAGGTATTTGAGATTTGAACTAGTTGAATAATTAATATAACTAGTTTATTTTTAGTAAGAAAATTGTCGAACTAGTTTATTTAGGTATTTGAGATTTGAACTAGTTGAATAATTAATATAACTAGTTTATTTTAGTAAGAAAATTGTCTAACTAGTTTATTTAGGTATTTGAGATTTCAACTAGTTGAATAATTAATAGTAATGTCAATTGTTAGAGATGAATATAGTTAGATATATATTTGAATTGGCTAGATATTAATTAATGTTAGATAGTAATAAGTGTTTAATGTTTCACCTATATGAACATATAGGAAATGTCATCTGGCGACGAAAAAGATTTCATTATGTGCGAACCTTTGTGAAGACCAGCTGCCTGTGCGACAGAAATTTCCTTGTTGATGGTAGGCGCTCAAACATCAAGCTGAATGAGACATTCGAAGTGGATACAGTAAGTCACAACGACAATTATTATTTGAATGCAAAACATATGCTTCATTTATTTCAACTTATAATTTTAAAGCATGACTTATGCTTCATTTGCTTCAACTTATAATTTTAAATGTTCACTATTCTACTAGCGCATCCCCTGCCATGCAAGAATTTTTGTCTTGGATAAGATAGGCTTTAGTGCTATAGATGATATGGAGGTAAAGAGAGTTTACTTGAAGACGGAGCATGGGTATACTTTCAACGTCAAATTATATAATGGAGACACATACACCCATTTTGAATGCAAAACTTGGCATGCACTATGCAAGGCTTATGCATTTGAGCCTGATATGGTTATCACCTTTGATATTCGTCCGGAAGATGATATTGAAGGTAATATAGACATCTGGGTCGATGTGCAAACGCCTCCAGTTCTACCATTATGTGAGTTTTTCTCAACCATGCATGCATATGTTTATGTCTTTGATACAGTTTATTCAAAAATAGTTGACAACTAATTTGTATTGTCAGCTTATTTCGGTTCAAGCAAAGATGTCCGGCGCTTGGTAGACAGGACCTACTATTGCCCCGGGGCTCAACTAAACTGCGAGGAGATAAGTCATTATGTTTCATGGCTTGAGGATCTTAATACTGTCAAGACAAATTTTTTTCCTGAACTTAGAAATGTTAGTACTCAAAACGTCGACCAATGGTGATCGATTGAACTACGGTCACATCTATAATCGAAAGATGGTAAGATTTTAACTATTTGTCCTTAATTAGTGCATCTTTGCATACATTATTTTTGAAGCTAAACTTTCATTGCTTAGTATATTAATTACTATCGATGTTCTTTCATCAACAGGGACTTCCGATGACAGTTGTGCCTTAGTGGATCGAGACAAAAGGTCGCATGTCAATGGTTAGCTTACGACCAAGATTTCCTACATTACACATGAGTGCATTCAGGATTTCAAAGCGAAGAATGCTTAATAGTGAAAGATTGGAGCAAAATTGTAAACGATCGCAGAGAAGTACTAGGGGCAGCAAGGAGAAGCGCAACCCAAGATTAGGAGACAGATTCATCTGCATGCTCCAAAGATGATGAATCGGAGAGCTATACATGTTCTATGTTATTCTACCTGAGAGGGAGCAGCAGGAGTAGCTAGTTCATGCTCTTAATTAATTAGTACTTGTCCTCTCTCATGCATGTCCGTATTGTCCTGAACTTTGATGTTGGTGATGATTATGTTGAACTCGATGATATCTTTGCTTCTGTTACAAAGTGAACTCGATGATTATGTTGGTGATTATATAGCTAGGGGTAATGACTATGATGATTAAATAGTAGTGGTAACTATAATGACGACTATGATGATTTTTAGCTAGCTAAAGTTTATTTATTTATTAATATGCGATGATGATGATGATGATGATGATGATGACCACTACAACTCACTATAACGTAAAACAATCCTAAATTAAATTGATAACACAAATTTAGTTGAAAAATAAAAAATAAAACAAAAACCCACAAACATTTAGTACCGGTTGGTGTTACCAACCGGTACTAAAGGGCTCCCTGCCCCCGGAGCCGCCTCGTGCCACGTGGTTGGCCTTTAGCACCGTTCGTGCTGAACCGGTACTAAAGGGGGCCTTTAGTGACCACACTTTAGTGCGGTTGTGGAACCGCACTAAAGGGTTTACTGAACCAGTGCTATTGCCGGTTCGCACTAGTGTCTTTTAAACTGGGAATAAATGGAATGGGGTTCCAATCTGCAGGAATTGGCCGTCTCTGCAGTTGGGATAGGTCTTCGCCGGTGGACTTGCTGTACTTTTTGCTGGGTGGGATTTTTCGTGGTACGGCTGGTGCTATGGCAAATGAAATCGGTATACCTTTTCTTTGGAGTGCAGGTCCTGTGTGGTGGGGCTAGTGGTGTGGCCAATGAAGTATGGGTATAGTCTGTTGAGTCGGTCCCACGTTTTGTGTCACTGGTTGTACAGCCAATATAAGTGGGGTCTGTGTCGATTTCTCCGCACCACCACGCTTTTTCAAGGACTTTCTTGGTGCTCCTTCAGTTCGACAATCACCCTCTTCCTTTTTGATGTCTGATGCACAAGAACAACATTTGAGTGAAAAAACATGGTATGATGACAGATGGAATATGTATTGATAATGGATGGGCATGGCATCTCGACATATAGGATGAGTAAACTAAGCAGATGGCGGTGCAACAAAGTAGAAGAAATGCAAGAAAACATATGCAAGATACCCGCAACCAATAAAACATTGCCAAATTAGAACAGGCACCTTGATGGGTGAACAGGACAGGCCATCTGCCTTTGACTCCTCGAGGTTAGAATAGTCATTAGGATCATATTCTGAACAAGAATCAACAGGTGGGGAGCATATGAGTTTCATTGCTTCCAGAATGGCACTCAATGCCTTGCTGCCAATTTTGTAAGTCATTGCAGTGTTTAGCTTCAAGAGTGGACTGCTGCTAGTGCGACAGAAAGCAGCTACACAGATCATAGTGTAGATGTAACGGGAAAACCTTAAGCATCAGAGTAAAATCAGCAAAGTGGAACTTGCTGGAATATATGTGCTAGTATTGCCGGTACGGCTAGAAAGGCTTCGGATACCAGCTCTCTTCAAGTGAAGGTGTGGTACTGTTAATATCAGTGTAACTCTCAAAGGCGACACAGCTCCCCGCATTTCCTTGCTATTCTTATAGGATTCAAGTGGGCAGGCCACTACAAATCCTATTCCTATGTTTACAAGATCTTACGAATCAAAGAGGCTCAAAGTGTCCATCACAACCGACCGTATAGACCTCTACATCGCAAATGTCCTGCTCATCTTCAAGACAAAGAACATACTGTACTACTATCATACTCCCTCCATTCCAAAATATAAGTTTTGGTAGAGATTTCCACTATGGATCACATACAGATGTATCCAGATACATTTTAGAGTGTAGATTCACTCATTTTGCTCCATATGTAGTCCATGGTGGAATCTATACAAAGACTTGTATTTAGGAACGGAGAGAGTACATATTAAAGAAGAACGGAAGAGGAACATGGTAAAGAAGAGCAAGCAGATTTTGGATAATAAAATGTTCGTTGCGCAGTGCCACACATGATGAACCAGAGCGCATTAAGAATGCAACTCCCAGCTTGTCTCTCGACCATTTCAGGCGGTTGGATGAAGATCCACGCCTCCTAACCCTTCTTCTTCCTCGTCTCTCGATTCTTCCCATACAGAACACCAGACGGGGCCGGGCGGACCACCACCCCCACCGCTGTGTTCCTCCACCACCCCACCCCCACCCCGCCCCAACCCCCACCCGTCGATTTTTCTTCGTTCGCGAGGCCCCACAACCACTGAGCCCTTCGATCGCACCGCGAACTCCGGCAAGCTCTGAAAAATTGTGACCCAATTTTGAAATTTAGTCTCTGTGATTTAACTAGTGTGGAATATAAAAGGGGAAAACCATAAGAATTGGGAGTATAGTGTTGAGCGTGCCATGGCGGATCTGAAGGTGCAAACCGGACAAAGGCAACTTCGCAACCAAGACAAGAAATCAGAGTAAAGCAGTGGCGATCTATTTTCTTGCTGCGATAAATAAGTTGAGCAGATACGAAAGAGTACCGCCTCTGGTGCGGCGCCGTGTACGCATCTGCTGAGAATTTGACGGTGCTACGGTAGCGATGGCTGTCGGCAGTGTGGAAGCAGATCTAGGAGGGTAGACGGTGGCGGCGGGGCGCGGTGGACGAGACGGTCGTAGGAGCGGCGCCGGCAAGGTGGACGACGGCGGGGATGAAGCGAGAGGACGGGATGCAAGGATCCCTGTCCGAAGCCGTGGATGAGAGAGGCCGATCTCTTGTAATGGACGGCGGCGTCGGGGTATCAGCTCCGGCATGGTGGAGGAGGACGACGGTGGACGGGGTGGCGGACGGCGGTGGACGGAGGAGGTTGGGGTGGAGAGGGTGTTTTGGCGCCCACAGAGTACGAATGGGGAAAGGGAGGTAGAGAGGAAGGGGGAACCATGTATTCAGGGCGCGCTTGTCTCAAATGCAAGGAAATTTACAAACTTAGCCCCCGTTTCAAATTTCTACTACATCACAGCAACATTAGTCGGTTGGGGATAGGACGGTAATCTCGCATACACCGAATATTTGCCGACGAGAGTTTGTTTTTGGCGCCCACCGTGTATGAATATGAATCGGGGAGGGAGCCGATTTCGGCTGAGGACACACTGTGTTTTGGCGCCCACCGTGTATGAATCCGGGTGAGAGGCGATTACGTCACGTTTGGGTGAAATTACAAACCTACCCCTATCGAAACCTATAGAAATTCAGCGGATAGGCTTTGCGTGGCAGGGATAGGCAGTAGTGATTTCCATCTCACAGATTTTGGTTTCGGGCGGTTACTGTGAATTTCCCCGCTTCGTTCAAATTTTGCAGAGTGCACGTTTACCGTGCCAACTCAATTCGAATCCCGTTTGTATTCTATTTTTTTCAGGCGGGATCCATTTTCAATTGGAATTACATTCTATATACATCATTTTTTATATATACTTTCAAAAGCGCAACACCATTTATACATTAATATGGTTTACAAATGGCATGATCTCAGATTCATTAGGTTGTATCCATCAATTTGGATTTTCAAATATTTTAAACCACTTTATGTTGAAATCCAATGTATGCATTCCTCGGTAACTGTCTCCAAATAATGTGTGTTTCATGCGGGTTTTTTTACTTCTCAAACATGTATAATGTGTTTCACACACGCAACATATAGTGTAATCCCGTTTAGACATTAATTGCATATAAACCATGCATTGTTTGTAATTGAAGAATCTATGGATCACCAATATTGATAAACTATATAACATTACACATGTGCCCAAATTCAAATGAATATGCATGTTTGATACACCAATTTGCGTTATGATATTATCGATATCGTGATCTCCAGTTTAAATATTTGAATCCCCTTTAATCCAGATATTCGTCTCATATAGCTATCACTCATGCTTATATAGGACTATCTCTCGGACCTATCTGCGTTCATCGTCTCTCGTATCTCTCGTGCTACCCGTATGTCGACAATGATCTTTTATCTTCGTAACACATCGACGGTACTCTCTCCTCGACCTTCATCACTCTATCTCTCTCTAAGTATATCTCGCTCCCTGCTATGTGTCTCTAACTATGATTCTCCATGTGGAATCTCTTTCTCTCACACAAACACAAAACTTTGTCTCCGGGTCTCATTTCTCTCTACTATTCCCATGTGTGCCACTCGCACACCCCTCATACAGAGATGTCTTTCGCTCTTAGATATGAGAACCTACGACTCTTCCTCTTCAATATCTCTTTCTCACACACAAACACAAACTCTGTCTCCCAGGGTCTCATATTTATCCATTGTTCTCTTGTATGTCACTCACATACACCCTCTCTCCCTAGATATATCTTGCGTTCCCTCGTATGTCTCTCTAGCTATCACTCTCGTTGTGAAATATCTTTCTCTCTCGCAGACACAAAACTCCGTCTCTCTAGATCTCATTTCTCTCTGATATCTATTTGTATGTGACTCGCACGCACCCTCTCTATCTCTCTCACACCCACAAACATAACCCAGCCTTCTGATCCACTCGACTCCTATCTCTAAGGCACACTAGCTAGCATCTTTATCTTTCTATTTATCTATTTCTCCAACAAACTTCTTTCTCGCCCTCACTCTTGATTCCTATCACGCACACTACATATGTTTCTCTCTACATGCAGTCAAGTGCCCTCTCGTACACATATATAACTTCACCCTTTGAACCACCGACGGTCATCTCCAACACCCAAACTAGGGTATGTCCCTCTAGCTAGCATCTCCATCTCTGTATCTATCTGTAGTTTCTCCGTCAACATTTCTTTCTCTCACGGAGTCTTGCTTCCTATCACCCACACTATATATGTCTCTCCATACATATGCATTTATAGGTTGGTCTACTTTGCACAATCGTTGCGCCTCACTCCCTCTGCTCTCCATAGATGCATGCTCCAGCCCACACCACTATCTATTAAAGACAAAAACACATGCTCAATTGTCGGGCCTTCTTCCCTGCATTCTCACATGCATGCATATTGTCATACCGATCCGTCTCTCCCATGTCGTTGATCTTATGACTTATGTCTTCTTTCTTTTATCTCGATCATGCGCGCGCGCACACACACACATCCCACGTATACATGTATACCTCTCACACATGCACGTTCGAGGTCTCTATGTCTCCATACGTAGTTAATTACCCTCAATCCTAATGCTACATCGAATCGTTCTCCTCTTTTGTGCACATAACTTCCGTCTGGATGGGTAAAACACACACTCAACAATCTCCTTCTAGCTACCCCCGCCTCTAGCTCTTCCCCTATATCCCCGAAACCAATAAGACCATCCCTTTGTTTAATTACCGCCTGCATGCATCATCGATATATAGTAGTCTTCCTCAGTGTCTCTCGAACAAACACGTTCTCTCGAAGTCGACTCCTCTCACGCGCACACACCTTCTCTTCCCACTCTACGGGCATTTTCTCTCTCGCACCCCATCGTTGGTGGCCTCTTCCATACACATCACCTCTCTATGATGAATCCATGTACACTTAAATGACATCCGCCACAGAGGACCCCGCGACACACACACACACACACACACACACACACACACACACACACACGCACGCACCCCCCCACACACACTAAGACTCCATCTCTCTCTCTCTCTCTCACACACACACACACAAACACACACACACACGCACGCACGCCCCCACACACTAAGACTCCATCTCTCTCTCTCTCTCACACACACACACACAAACTAAGACTCCATCTCTCTCTCTCCTCTCTCTCTCTCTGTCACGCACACACACACCACACACACACACTAAGATTCCATCTCACACACACATGCTCTAGGCGGAGCATTTGTTCCTGCCACCCTTCATCCAACCTTGCCCGTATGATAAACAATCACCTTTATTTACTTGCATAACATGGACAAATTCCACTTTACTTTAGTAGTCAACAAACTTATCATCTGTACCCTTATAAAAAACGAGTTGGCGGTGATGGTGTGCCTGCCATCTTGTAATACAGACCGTATGATCTATATCTGAGGATGGAAAGCAAACTATGATAATTTACAAAAGATACCCGCACCTGTCTCCACATCATTATCTCCCGCAACCTCATTGCTCAGCAATTAAAAAAGGAATGTCTCTGGAACAATCTAGCATGCATGGTGGCTGTCGGTGTCAAAACCGGCGGATCTCGAGTAGGGGGTCCCGAACTGTCCGTCTAGGCGGATGGTAACAGGAGACAAGGGACACGATGTTTTTACCCAGGTTCGGGCCCTCTCGATGGAGGTAAAACCCTACTCCTGCTTGATTAATATTGATGATATGGGTAGTACAAGAGTAGATCTACCACGAGATCAGAGAGGCTAAACCCTAGAAGCTAGCCTATGGTATGATTGTTGTTCGTCCTACGGACTAAAACCCTCTGGTTTATATAGACACCGGAGAGGGTTAGGGTTACATAGAGTCGGTTACAAATGGGAGGAGATCTACATCCGTATCGCCAAGCTTGCCTTCCACGCCAAGGAAAGTCCCATACGGACACGGGACGAAGTCTTCAATCTTGTATCTTGATACGTCTCCAACGTATCTATAATTTTTGATTGCTCCATGCTATATTATCTACTGTTTTAGGCAATATTGGGCTTTATTTTCCACTTTTATATTATTTTTGGGACTAACCTATTAACCGGAGGCCCAGCCCAGATTTGCTGTTTTATGCCTATTTCAGTGTTTCGAGGAAAAGGAATATCAGACGGAGTCAAAACGGAACGAAATCAACTGGAGAAGTTAATTTTGGAAGGAAACCCACCTGATGGACTTGGACCCCACGTCACAAGATACGGGAGGTGCTCACGAGGGTGGGGGCGCGCCCCACCCCCCTAGGCGCGCCCCCCTGCCTCGTGGGGCCCCCGTAGCTCCACCGACGTACTCCTTTCACCCATATATACCGTCGTACCCTAAAACTTCCAGAACAGAAGATAGATCGGGAGTTCCGCCGCCGCAAGCCTCTGTAGACACCAAAAACCAATCGGGACCCTGTTCCGGCACCCTGCCGGAGGGGGATACCATCACCGGTGGCCATCTTCATCATCCCGGCGCTATCCATGACGAGGAGGGAGTAGTTCACCCTCGGGGCTGAGGGTATGTACCAGTAGCTATGTGTTTGATCTCTCTCTCTCTCTCTCTCTCTCTCTCTCTCGTGTTCCATCTATGGTACGATCTTGATGTATCCCGATCTTTGCTATTGTAGTTGGATCTTATGATGTTTCCCCCCCCCCCCTCTACTCTCTTGTGACGAATTGAGTTTCCCCTTTGAACTTATCTTATCGAATTGAGTCTTTTATGAGAACACTTGATTTATGTCTTGGTGATCAACTTGCGGGTTTCGTGACATTGGGAACCTATGCATAGGGGTTGGCACACGTTCTTGACTCTCCGGTAGAAACTTTGGGGCACTCTTTGAAGTACTTTTATGTTGGTTGGATGAATCTGAGATTGTGTGATGCATATCTTATAATCATGCCCACGGATACTTGAGGTGACAATGGGGTATCTAGGTGACATTAGGGTCTTGGTTGATTTGTATCTTAAGGTGTCATTCTAGTACGAACTCTTTTATAGATTGATCCGAAAGAATAGCTTTGAGGTGGTTTCGTACCCTACCATAGTCTCTACGTTTGTTCTCCGCTATTAGTGGCTTTGGAGTGACTCTTTGTTGCATGTTGAGGGCTTGTCATATTATCTATCTATGTTATTATTGTTGAGAGAACTTGCACTAGTGAAAGTATGAACCCTAGGCCTTGTTTCCTATCATTGCAATACCGTTTACGCTCACTTTTATCCTTAGTTACCTTGCTGTTTTTATTATTTCAGATTACAAAAACCTATATCTACCATCCATATTGCACTTGTATCACCATCTCTTCGCCGAACTAGTGCACCTATACAATTTACCATTGTATTGGTTGTGTTGGGGACACAAGAGACTCTTTGTTATTTGGTTGCAGGGTTGCTTGAGAGAGACCATCTTCATCCTACGCCTCCCACGGATTGATAAACCTTAGGTCATCCACTTGAGGGAAATTTGCTACTGTCCTACAAACCTGTTGCTACGTCTTGAGCTTGCGTTGGTTTTCCCCGAAGAGGAGAGGATGATGCATCACAGTAGCATAAGTATTTCCCTTAGTTTTTGAGAACCAAGGTATCAATCCAGTAGGAGGCCACGCGCAAGTCCCTCGTACCTGCACAAAACAATAGCTACTCGCAACCAACGCGATTAGGGGTTGTCAATCCCTTCACGGTCACTTACGAGAGTGAGATCTGATAGAGATAATACTTTTGGTATTTTTGATATAAAGATGCAAAGTGAAAAGTAAAAGGCAAAGCAAGTAAATAAAGTGATGGAGATTGATATGATAAGAATAGACCCGGGGGCCATAGGTTTCACTGGTGGCTTCTCTCAAGAGCATAGATATTCTACGGTGGGTGAACAAATTACTGTTGAGCAATTGACAGAATTGAGCATAGTTATGAGTATATCTAGGCAATGATCATGTATATAGGCATCACGTCCGAGACAAGTAGACCGAAACGATTCTGCATCTACTACTATTACTCCACTCATCGACCGCTATCCAGCATGCATCTAGAGTATTAAGTTAAAAACAGAGTAACGCCTTAAGCAAGATGACATGATGTAGAGGAATAAATTCATGCAATATGATAAATACCCCATCTTGTTATCCTTGATGGAAACAATACAATACGTGCCTTGCAAACAGAGTAACGACTTAAGCAAGATTGAACCCAAAGCTAAGCACTTCTCCCATTGCAAGAACTACCAATCTAGTTGGTCAAACCAAACGGATAATTCGAAGAGACTTGCAAAGATAACTCAATCATACATAAAAGAATTCCGAGAAGAATCTAATATTTTCCATAGATAAGCTGGATCATAAACCCACAATTCATCGGTCTCAACAAACACACCGCAAAAATAAGATTACATCGAATAGATCTCCACGAGAAAGGGGGAGAACATTGTATTGAGATCCAAAAAGAGAGAAGAAGCCATCTAGCTACTAGCTATGGACCCGAAGGTCTGAAGTAAACTACTCACACTTCATCGGAGGGGCTATGGTGTTGATGTAGAAGCCCTCCGTGGTGGATGCCCCCCCGTGAGCTCCGAACAGGCCCCAAGATGGGATCTCGTGGATACAGGAAGTTGCGGCGGTGTAATTAGGTTTTTGGCTCCTGTTCTGATCGTTTGGGGATACGAGGTATATATAGGAGGAAGGAGTACGTCGGTGGAGCGTCGGGGGCCCACGAGGTGGGGGCGCCCACCACCTCGTGGCCGCCTGCACTTCTTGGAGTAGGGTCCAAGTCTCCGGATCACGCTCGGTGAGAAAATCACGTTCGAAGGTTTCATTCCGTTTGGACTCCGTTTGATATTCCGTTTCTTCAAACACTGAAATAGGCAAAAACAGCAATTCAGGCTGGGCCTCCGGTTAATAGGTTAGTCCCAAAATAATATAAAAGTGGAAAATAAAGCCCATTATAGTCCAAAACAATAGATAAATTAGCATGGAGCAATCAAAATTATAGATACGTTGGAGACGATCGGGCATCCCTAAGCTTAATTCCTGCTCGTCCTCGAGTAGGTAAATGATAAAAGAGAATTTTGATGCGGAGTGATACTTTGCTATAATTTCAATGTAAATCTTCTTAATCATGGTATGAATATTCAGATCTGAAAGATTCAAGACAAAAGTTCATATTGACATAAAAATAATAATACTTCAAGCATACTAATCAAAGTAATCATGTCTTCTCAAAATAGCATGGCAAAAGAAAGTTCATCCCTCCAAAATCATATAGTTAGGCTATGCTTCATTTTCGTCACACAAAGATGTTCCCAACTTCTATACCCCCGATGACAAGCCAAGCAATTGTTTCATACTTAAATAATCTCAAACTTTTTCGACCTTCACGCAATACATGAGCGTGAGCCATGGATATAGCACTATGGGCGGAATAGAATATGATGATGGGGATTGTGTGGAGAAGACAAAAAAAGGAGAAAGTCCCACATTGACGAGGATAATCAACGGGCTATGGAGATGCCCATCAATTGATGTCAACATGAGGAGTAGGGATTGCCTTGCAACGGATGCACTAGAGCTATGAATGCTCAACAAAAGAAAACTAGTGGGTGTGCATCCAGCTTGCTTGCTCATGAAGACCTAGGGCATTTGAGGAAGGCCATCGTAGGAATATACAAGCCAAGTTCTATAATGAGAAATTCCCACTAGTATGAAAAAAGACAACTTATGAGACTCACTATATTAAAAACAAGGTGCTACTTTGAAGCACAATATATGAGACTCACTACTTGAAGAACATGGTGCTACTTTGAAGCACAAGTGTGGAAAAAGAGATAGTAGCATTGCCCTTTTTCTTTTCTTTTTTGGGCCTTTTTTTGGCCTTTCTCTTCTTCTTTTTTTGTTTGGGCAATGCTCTAATAATGATGATCATCACACTTCTATTGATTACAACATAAGGATTACAACTCGAAACCTAGAACAAGATATGACTCTATATGAATGCCTCCGGCGGTTTACCGGGATGGTACAATGAATCAAGAGTGACATGTATGAAAACAATGCATGGTGGCTTTGCCACAAATACGATGTCAACTACATGATCATGCAATGGCAATATGACAAAAGTAATGTATGTCATGATGATGATGAACGGAACAGTGGAAAGTTGCATGGCAATATATCTTGGAATGGCTATGGAAATGCCATAATAGGTAGGTATGGTGGCTGTTTTGAGGAAGATATAGGGAGGTTTATGTGTGATAGAGCGTATCATATCACGGGGTTTGGATGTACCGGCGAAGTTTGCACCAACTCTCAATGTGAGAAAGGGCATTGCGCGGTACCGAAGAGGCTAGCAATGGCGGAAAGGTAAAAGTGTGTATAATCCATGGACTCAACATTAGTCAAAAGAACTCATATACTTATTGCAAAAATTTAGAAGTCATCAAAAATCAAGGACTACGCGCATGCTCCTAGGGGGATAGATTGGTAGGAAAAGACCATCGCTCGTCCCCGACCGCCACTCATAAGGATGCACAAGCCAGGTACACTTCATGTTTCAAATTTGTTACACAACTTTAACCATACGTGCATGCTTTGGGATTTGCTAACTTCAACACAAGCGTTTCTCAAATTCACAACTACTCAACTACCATGACTTTGATATTATCACCTCCATATCTCAAAACCATTATCAAGCATCAAACTTATCTTAGTATTCAATGCACTCAAAAGAAAGTTTCACATATCTTGAATACCAAGTATATTAACATTAAGCAAATTACCATGCTATTAACGACTCTCAAAATAATCTAAGTGAAGCATGAGAGATCAAGTTTCTTTAAAACATGTAGCGACCCGATCTCAGATGGTCAAGTCTCTGTGTTTCAGTGAAATCCCTGCATCAGTAATGCTGACACGCATAGTACTCGAAGGATTTATAACAGAGTAGCAATCACACACTTATTACATCGAAAGTCTCAAAAGAGAACTTATTACAATAATATGGCTTAAGGCCATCTAATGCGATAACAACGGAAGGCTTGGAAGATAAAGTGTGTCCATCAACTCCAACGGCATAGTTGAGCTGCACGACAACGACCTAACGATCCTTACTCCTCGTCTGAAAAGTCTGCAACATAATACATTGCAGCCCGAGAACAGGTCAGCACATGGAATATGCTGGCAATGTAACACAATAGAGCAAGAACAGAATAATGCTATCACTACATGCATATTTGGCTGGTGGAAAGCTCTATGGTTATAATTTTTCGAAAAGCCAATTTTTCCCTACAACAAAGGAATAAATTTTATTTAACTATCGTGGTGGTTGAAACATCATTGAGAAGGTATAACCCCAACTCAATCCCAATTAAAGTAGTTAACATCCCAACAATATTAATTTAAGAGTGATGAGATACATGTGAATACTCAGGTACTAGATACTCAAAATTGTCCATAATCGGGGACACGGCTAACCATGATTAGATTGTACACTCTGCAGAGGTTTGCGCACTTTTCCCCACAATACTCGATCACCTCCGTTGATTTCTCGCACTACATGGTGTTTGAGAAACGGATGACCGAGACATAGTCTTTCAGAAACATTAACTCTCTACTCAGGGTAGACCATACAAGACCTACAAAACCCACTACCTGCTGATCTACCTCTTCAGGAGCTTCACGTAACTTACTCAACTATGCTAGAGCCCATAGTAGCTTGTGGCTGCACATGGAAGTTTCTAGCATGAATAATCTCAGTTCCCTTTGAGCCTGGGTGGCGGTCCATAGGAAGATCACACGGGTACCCCGGGATTTCTAAAAAATAGAACAGACAACACTGGATTCCCCAGGTGCCTCAATCCACCCAGATGTGTATTAAAGTTGCCACCTTAAAGTAAACCATTAAGTATTAATCTCACATCTGTCATGGATACACTCAAACCCAATCCACGTCTACGAGCATAGCATAGCAATATAAGCAACACGTAGAAGTAACTCCCAAGGGTTTGATAATAACAGGGCAATAGGTTCTACCTCAATAACTACTTCCAAACCCACAATATTAATGACATTCTAATCATGCAATGTTTGAGGATTCAAACTAATGCATAAAATCTGGGTATGAAAAGAGTATGATCAATGTGTTACTTGCCTTGCTGATGATCCGTGAATCCTAGAGACTCGTAGTAACACGCTTCGCACTCCAAGAATTCTATCGCAAGCAAACAATAACATACATAAGCAACAAACAAAGATGCACAGGTAAAACTCAACTAAAAGAGGTTGACCAGAAAGTCCAACTTAAGAACTCCGATACGCAAAAAGAATCAAACCAAACGAAGCAACAAAACTCAAATGGTGAAAGAAATAAGATCCGTTTACTAATCTGAACTATGGTCAAATTTTACAGAGGTAAAAACTTGTTTCAGTTGATTATTCGGAAAGAGGGTTTCGAGACGAAACTCTAGGCGCTTGAATCGCCTGATTCCGATAAACGAGTGAAAAATTATACTAGATCGAAAATCGGATCATAAATCGCGATCAGAAAAATCGTGGAATAAATCCGGGAAAAGAAAAGCGACGAACAACTTAACGAACGAACGTTCGTTATCTGAACCTAAACGAAGAACGCGTTCGTTAAAACAAACGAACGAGCGAACGCTCGCTAAATAAATAAACCGGAGAAAAACCGATCTATTTAAAAAACGAAAACTAGGGTTTCGGAAAAAAAAAACGGACGGTTTTTTTAAAAAAAACTGGCGGTCTCGGATCCGGCGGATACCTCCCATGAGAGGTCCGCGAGGTGGGGCTCCAGCGAGGAGGGGTGGCGTGGCGGCGGGGCTCGGCGACGGAAGGCGGCGGCGGTGAGAGGCGGCGGCGGCGGGCTCGGCTCGGGCTCGGGTCGGGCTCGGTGGTGGTGGTGGTTGGTGGTGGTGGCGGGAGGCGGCGGTGGCTTGGGCGAGGGGCGCCCGGGGAGGATTCCGTCTCGGACTCTCCTCGGCGTCCGTGCTGTGCACGGCGGCGTGCCCGTGGGAGGCGGCGGCGGAACGGGCCGGCCTGCTCGGTTGGGCCTTGGGCCCAGTCGGGCGCGAGGAGTTTTTTTAAGGTTCTACCGACAGAAAAAAATTCCTATAAAATAAAATAAAAATCTAAAAATGCCAAAACAAATTTTCACCGTCTAAATGAAATATTTAGAACGAGCTGAACATTTTCTTGGCCCTAAAATGCAATTTTTAAAACGTGCAATTTTTCTAATGCAAATAAAACCCAAATAAAATCAAATAAAATCCAAATAATGATTTTAACATTTTTCCTCCAATATTTCATTGTTTTGGAGAAGTCATATTATCTCCCCTCATTTATTTTTAATATGAAATATTTTTCTGGAGAGAAAAATAATTAAAATAAAAAATCCTCGTTCTCAGTATTTGATAAAAATCAAATATGAAAACCGGAAAATCCCCAACTCTCTCCGAGGGTCCTTGAGCTGCTTAGGATTTCGAGGATTGCGGAACGAAGATTCAATAAATATTATATGCATGGATGACCTGTGTATAAAATTCCAAATTGAAAATTTGGGATGTTACAAAAAAAATCCACCACCATGCTCTAAAATATCTAAGTGAAGCACTAGAGCAAAAATTATCGCGCTCAAAAAGATATAAGTGAAGCACTATGAGCAAATTATCAAGCTCAAAAGATATAAGTGAAGCACATAGAGTATTCTATCAAATTTCAATTCGTGTATGGCTCTCTCAAAAGGTGTGTACAACAAGGATGATTGTGGTAAACTAACAAGCAAAGACTCAAATAATACAAGACGCTCCAAGCAAAACACATATCATGTTGGTGAATAAAAATATAGCTCTAAGTAAATTACCGATGGAAGTAGACGAAAGAGGGGATGCCTTCCGGGGCATCCCCAAGCTTTGACTTTTTGGTGTCCTTAGATTATCTTGGGGGTTCCATGGGCATCCCCAAGCTTAGGCTCTTGCCACTCCTTGTTCCATAATCCATCAAAAGAATTCACCCAAAACTTGAAAACTTCACAACACAAAACTCAATAGAAATCTCGTGAGCTCCGTTAGAGAAAGAAAACAAAAGACTACTTTAAGGTACTGTAATGAACTCATTCTTTATTTATATTGGTGTTCAACCTACTGTATTCCAACTTCTCTATGGATTATAAACTATTTTACTAACCATAGATTCATCAAAATTAGCAAACAACACACGCAAAACAGAATCTGTCAAAAACAGAACTGTCTGTAGTAATCTGTAACTAACGCAAACTTCTGGAACCCAAAAAATTCTACCAAAATTAGACGGCCTGGACAATTTGTTTATTGAGCAGAAGCAATTGGAATCAGTATTGTATCACGTTCTTGTGATTTTTAACAATTCGGGCACTGAGCGCAAAGATTCTGGAAATTACAGCAAGATCAAATAACTATCACCCAAGAAGATCTAATAGGTTTAACTTGGCACAAACACTAATTAAAAGATAAAACCACATCTAAACCGAGGCTAGATGGATTATTTATTCCTAAACAGAAGCAAGAACAAAAAACTAAAATAGAATTGGGTTGCCTCCCAACAAGCGCTATCGTTTAACGCCCCTAGCTAGGCATTAAGATTTGAATGATGCTCACGTGAAAGACAAGAATTGAAGCATAAAGAGAGCATCATAAAACATGTGACAAACACACTTAAGTCTAACATACTTCCTATGCATAGGCATATTATAGGCAAACAATTTATCGTAGCAAGCAAAAACTAGCATATGCAAGGAAGCGGAAAGGAACAATAGCAATCTCAACATAACGAGAGGTAATTTAGTAACATGAAAATTTCTATAACCATATTTTCCTCTTTAATAATAATTACATGTAGGATCATAAGAAAATTCAACAATATAGCTATCACATAACATATTCTCAACACGATCCACATGCTTGCGAAGTTGACACTCTTCCAAAATAGTGGGATTATCATTAACTAAAGTCATGATTTCTCCAAGCCCACTTTTATCAAAAATTTCATAAGATTGAATATTATCCAAATATGTGGGATCTAAAGTTGATGCTCTTCCAAACCCACTTTCAATATTATTGCAAACACTATTATCAATCTCATATTCATCATGAGGATTAAATAAATTTTCAAGATCATAAGAAGAATCACCCCAATCATGATCATTGCAAGAAGTAGAGGACATAGCAAAACTAGCATCCCCAAGCTTAGGGTTTTGCATATTTTTAGCACCATTGACATCAATAGAATTTATAGTAAAATCATTGCAATCATGCTTTTTATTCAAAGATCTATCATGAATCGCTTCATAAAGTTCTTCATCACAATTTTTAGATTCACGAATTTCAGGCAAAACCTCATAAAGATAATCTAGTGCACTCAATTCACTAGAAATAGGTTCATCATAATTGGATCTCTTAAAGAGATTAGCAAGTGGATGAGGATCCATAAACTTTTAGCAAGCGAAGATGCAAGCAAAAAGAAGGCACATGGTAACACAAGATTGAACGGAGGAAGGGCGAATAAAACGGAAAGGGTGAAGTGGGGGAGAGGAAAACGAGAGGCAAATGGCAAATAATGTAATGCGAGAGATAGAGATTGTGATGGGTACTTGGTATGTTGACTTTTGCGTAGACCTTCCCGGCAACGGCGCCAGAAATCCTTCTTGCTACGTCTTGAGCTTGTGTTGGTTTTCCCCGAAGAGGAGAGGATGATGCAGCACAGTAGCGTAAGTATTTCCCTCAGTTTCTGAGAACCAAGGTATCAATCCAGTAGGAGGCCACGCGCAAGTCCCTCGTACCTGTACAAAACGATAGCTACTTGCAACCAACGCAATTAGGGGTTGTCAATCCCTTCAGGTCACTTACGAGAGTGAGATATGATAGAGATAATATTTTTGGTATTTTTGATATAAAGATGCAAAGTGAAAAGTAAAAGGCAAAGCAAGTAAATAAAGTGATGGAGATTGATATGATGAGAATAGACCCGGGGGCCGTAGGTTTCACTAGTGGCTTCTCTCAAGAGCATAGATATTCTACGGTGGGTGAACAAATTACTGTTGAGAAATTGACAGAATTGAGCATAGTTATGAGTATATCTAGGCAATGATCATGTATATAGGCATCATGTCCGAGACAAGTAGACCGAAACGATTCTGCATCTACTAACATTACTCCACTCATCAACCGCTATCCAGCATGAATCTAGAGTCTTAAGTTAAAAACAGAGTAATGCCTTAAGCAAGATGACATGATGTAGAGGAATAAATTCATGAAATATGATAAATACCCCATCTTGTTATCCTCGATGGCAACAATACAATACATGCCTTGCAACCCCTTCTGTCACTAGGTAAGGACACCGCAAGATTGAACCCAAAGCTAAGCACTTCTCCCATTGCAAGAACTACCAATCTAGTTGGCCAAACCAAACGGATAATTCGAAGAGACTTGCAAAGATAACTCAATCATACATAAAAGAATTCAGAGAAGAATCAAATATTTTCCATAGATAAGCTGGATCATAAACCCACAATTCATGGGTCTCAACAAACACAACGCAAAAAGAAGATTACATCGAATAGATCTCCACGAGAGAGGGGGAGAACATTGTATTGAGATCCAAAAAGAGAGAAGAATCCATCTAGCTACTAGCTATGGACCCGAAGGTCTGAAGTAAACTACTCACACTTCATCGGAGGGGCTATGGTGTTGATGTAGAAGTCCTCCGTGGTGGATGCCCCATCCGGCGGAGCTCCGGAACAGGCCCCAAGATGGGATCTCGTGGATACAGGAAGTTGCGGCGGTGGAATTAGGTTTTTGGCTCCTGTTCTGATCGTTTGGGGATACGTATGTATATATAGGAGGAAGGAGTACGTCGGTGGAGCGTCAGGGGGCCCACGAGGCAGGGGGGCGCGCCTAGGGGGGGCGCCCTCCACCCTCGTGACCGCCTCTGGCACTTCTTGGAGTAGGGTCCAAGTCTCCTGGATCACGTTCGGTGAGAAGATCATGTTCCCGAAGGTTTCATTCCATTTGGACTCCGTTTGATATTCACTTTCTCCGAAACACTGAAATAGGCAAAAAATAGCAATTCTGGGATGGGCCTCCGGTTAATAGGTTAGCCCCAAAAGTAATATATAAGTGGAAAATAAAGCCCATTATAGTCCAAAACAATAGATAAACTAGCATGGAGCAATCAAAAATTATAGATACGTTGGAGACATATCACCTGTGCACTTGCAGGCCCAACAACGTCTACAAGAAGAAGGTTGTGTAGTAGACATCAAGCTCTTTTCTGGCACCGTTGCCGTGGAGGCTAGGTAAGTGAAGGTATATCTTTAGATCTTGCAATCGAATCTTCTTGTTTCTTGTTTTAGCACTAGTCTATTTTATAAAAGAAAATTACAAAAAAAATATGGAATTGAGTTTGTCTCATACGCTTCACCTTGTTAATATCTTTCGTGAGTATGATGGAAAGGATAATTGTGCCAAAGTGCTAGAAGAAGAATTATATAGAATGCTTGGCATGAAATATGTGAATGATGAGCATGATTGCAATGTTGTTAGTATGAATTCCTTGAATATCCATGATGCTAATGATATGCAAAGCCACAAGCTTGGGGAAGCTATGTTTGATGAAGATGATATTTTTTTGTCCCCCAAGCTTTGATGAGCAAATTTACTATAATGAAAGCATGCCTCCTATCTATGATGATTATTGTGATGACACATATGCTTTAAAGAATAATAATAACCATGAAACATGTCATCTTGATCTTAATTTTCAATCACATGATAGTTATTTTGTTGAGTTTGCTCCCACTATTATTTATGAGATGAAATTTGCTTATGTGGAGAGTAATAAAAATTCTATGCTTGTAGATCATTAAAAGAATGCTATAGGTGCTGGTTATATTGTTGAATTCATTCATGATGCTACTGAAAATTATTATGAGGGAGGAATATATGCTTGTAGGAATTGCAATAATATCAAGTTTCCTCTCTATGTGCTTAAATTTTTGAAGTTATGCTTGTTTTGCCTTTCTATGCTAGTTGATTATTGTTCCCATAAGTTGTTTGCTCACAAAATCCCGATGAATAGTAAGTGGGTTAGGCTAAAATGTGCTAGTCATATTCTTCATGATGCTCTCTTTATGTTTCAATTCCTATCTTTTATGTGAGCATCATTGAAATCATAATGCCTAGCTAGGGGCGTTAAACGATAGCGCTTGTTGGGAGGCAACCCAATTTTATTTTAGTTTTTTGCTTTTTGGTTCTGTTTAGGAATAAATAATCCATCTAGCTTCTGTTTAGATGTGGTTTTATGTTTTAATTAGTGTTTTTGTGCCAAGTAGAACCTTTGGGAAGACTTGGGTGAAGTCTTTATGATCATGCTGTAAACAACAGAAAGCGCTCGCGAGATTAGCTATAACTTTTTACTGGAGAGTGATATTTAGTTGATTATTTTTGCAGATGATTACTAGACAAATTCATCAGGTCCACCAATTTATTTTAGAATTTTTTTAGTTACATAAGTTTGAGTTAGTTACATATTACTACAGACTGTTCTGTTTTTGACAGATTCTGTTTTCATTGTGTTGTTTGCTTATTTTGATGGCTCTATGGCTAGTAAAATAGTTTACAAACCATAGAGAAGTTGGAATATAGTAGGTTTAACACCAATATAAATAAAGAATGAGTTCATTACAGTACCTTGAAGTGGTGTTTTTTTTTCTTTCGCTAACGGAGCTCACGAGTTTTCTGTTAAGTTTTGTGTTGTGAAGTTTTCAAGTTTTGGGTAAATATTCGATGGACTATGGAATAAGGAGTGGCAAGAGCCTAAGCTTGGGGATGCCCAAGGCACCCCAAGTTAATATTCAAGGACAACCAAGAGCCTCAGCTTGGGGATGCCCCGGAAGGCATCCCCTCTTTCTTCTTCGTTCATCGGTAACTTTACTTGGAGCTATATTTTTATTCACCACATGATATGTGTTTTGCTTGGAGCGTCCTTTTCTTTTGTTAGTATTTGCTTGCTGTTATTTAGTATAGTGTTTTGCATATTTAGTTTCAATAAAAAAGTCAAGGATAGCCGTTGCCATGCTTATTTTGCTACTATACATGTTGCTGTTTGAAAACAGAAAGTTTACCGCTGTTGCAAAAATTCCCTAGAAAAGTCAGAGAGTGGTATAATGTTGAATATTTTTGCATATTGAGCTATGATAAATTTATTACAGTGGGAATTTTATTTAATAATTTTTGGAGTCAGGGAAGTATTGATACTCTTGCAGTCTTTACAGACTATACTGTTCTGGCAGATTGCTGTTATGTTTGCATTGTTTGCATATGTTTGCTTGTTTAATGATTCTATTTGAGGATAGGAGTATTAAATATGCAGAGGAATTTAGTATGCAATGTTGAATAATAATGTTAGTGATTTGTTACAGTAGAAAATGATAAGGTTTTGCATTGGTTTATACTAACCTATCTCAGGAGTTCTTGTTGAGTTTGTTGTGAATGAAGCTTTTGATAAAAAGATAAACCATGATATGAGAGGAATTAAGGAGACCCAAAAGTTCAAGCTTGGGGATGCCCAAGGCACCCCAAGATAATATTTCAAGAAGTATCAAGCATCTAAGCTTGGGGATGCCTCGGTAGGCATCCCACCTTTCTTTTTCAACAACTATCGGTTAGTATCGGTTGAGCCTAAGTTTTTGCTTCTTCACATGAGTTGTGCTATCCTTGCAATGTAGTTTTATTTAGTTTTGCTTGCTTTTTGGATACAATACCAAGGTCTGAAATTTTTAAATGAGAGAGCCATACATGAATTGGAATTTGATAGAATACTCTATGTGCTTCACTTATATCTTTTGAGCTTGATAGTTTTGCTCATAGTGCTCACTTATATCTTTTGAGCGTGATAATTTTTGCTCTAGTGCTTCACTTATATCTTTTAGAGCACGGAGGTGGATTTGTTTTAAAGAAACTTGATCTCTCATGCTTCACTTAGATAATTTTGAGAGTCGTTAATAGCATGGTAATTTGCTTAATGTTAATATACTTAGTGTCCAAGATATGTGAAACTTTCTTTTGAGTGAATTGAATACTAAGATAAATTTAATGCTTCATAATTGTTTTGAGATATGGAGGTAATAATATCAAAGTCGTGCTAGTTGATAATTGTGAATTTGAGAAATACTTGTGTTGAAGTTTGCAAGTCCCGTAGCATGCACGTATGGGTAAAGTTGTGTAACAAATTTGAAACATGAAGTGTACCTGGCTTGTGCATCCTTATGAGTGGCGGTCGGGGACGAACAATGGTATTTTCCTACCAATCTATCCCCCTAGGAGCATTGTGTGTAGTACTTGATTTTTGATGGCTTCTAAATTTTTGCAATAAGTATATGAGTTCTTTTCACTAATGTTGAGCCCATGGATTATACGCACTTTTATCTTTCCGCACTTGCTAGCCTCTTCGGTACCGTGCATTGCCCTTTCTCACCTTGAGAGTTGGTGCAAACTTCGCCGGTGCATCCAAACCCCGTGATATGATACGCTCTTTCACACATAAACCTCCTTATATCTTCCTCAAAACAGCCACCATACCTACCTATCATGGCATTTCCATAGCCATTCCGAGATATATTGCCATGCAACTTCCATCATCATTACTATGACATACATTACTTTTATCATATTGCCATTGCATGATCATGTAGCTGACATCGTATTTGTGGCAAAGCCACCATGCATTATTTTCCATACATATCACTCTTGATTCATTGCATCATCCCGGTACACCGCCGGAGGCATTCATATAGAGTCATATTTTGTTCTAAGTTTCGAGTTGTAATTGTTGAGTTGTAATAGAAATAAAAGTGTGATGATCATCATTACCATTGTATTGGGTGTGTTGGGGACACAAGAGACTCTTTGTTATTTGGTTGCAGGTTTGCTTGAGAGAGACCATCTTCATCCTACGCCTCCCACGGATTGATAAACCTTAGGTCATCCACTTGAGGGAAATTTGCTACTGTCCTACAAACCTGTGCACTTGCAGGCCCAACAACGTCTACAAGAAGAAGGTTGTGTAGTAGACATCATATCTTCATAGTCCAGGAGTCCGACCGAAGGTTATAGTCCGGCCATCCGGACACCCCCTAATCCAGGACTCCCTCAGTAGCCCCTGAACCAAGCTTCAATGACGACGAGTCCGGCGCGCAGATTGTCTTCGGCATTGCAAGGTGGGTTCCTCCTCCGAATACTTCATAGAAGATTTTGAACACAAGGATAGTGTCCGGCTCTGCAAAATAAGGTCCACATACCACCGTAGAGAGAATAATATTTACACAAATCCAATCTGCTGACGTATTCTGCAGCGTGACATCACACCATGGCCAAGCCTTTATTCGAATCGTTTTTACTGTCCCACCTCAGTGCACTTAGCGAGTCGGTTTCCTTGGCACGTCTTGTCGAAGCAGAGATCGTGTCCCCTTATTCCGGGATTCTCATCAATACGGGCATGGGTAACCCAACCATGCCATTAATTACGGCGCTTGGGAGATAAGCGAGTTTTACCAGGCTGGTGGGAGGCACATAGTTTCGTTCGCCCATATAAGATGATAAGGATCCACCTTTCTCATCTACGCCTTATTCCTCCTTTGCTTATCCATTTCCACGCACTCGAGCTCCAGCGCCCAAATTCGCACATCTTACCTCAACCTTCTCCAGCCATGTCCGGAGCGGGAGGCAAATGGATGGTCTCCTCCGTCACGGAGGGACACATCAAGAAGCTGAGGGAGGCCGGATACTTGTCTAACGACATCGCACGCCGGCTCCCACACAAGGGGCAGCTCATCCCCACCCCCAGGCCCCATGAGAGGGTGGTGTTTCTCACCCATTTCCTCCGCGGACTAGGTTTCCCACTTCACTCATTTGTCCGGGGGCTCATGTTCTACTACGGCCTGGATTTCCACGATCTAGCCTTGAACTTCGTCCTCAACATCTCGGCGTTTATCTCGTGTGCGAGGCCTTCCTCCGCATCAAGCCCCACTTCGGCTTATGGCTGAAGACCTTCAATGTCAAGCCGAAGGTAGTGGGCGGCCAGCAAGCGGAGTGCGGAGGCGCCATGGTGGGCAAGATGCCCAATGTTACATGGCTCGAGGGCTCCTTCATGGAGACCATAAAGGGGTGGCAATCGCGGTGGTTCTACATCACCGAGCCGAGTGACCCTGAATGGGCAGCGGCCCCCGAATTCCGATCTGGCATCCCCACACGGCTCACCTCCTGGAAAGAGAAGGGCCTGTCGTGGGGTAATTCAGAAGAGCGGACCGGACTCCAAACCTGCATCCAAGACCTGGTGGACAAAAAGGTTAAACTCGTCAACGTAGTCCAGGTCATGCTCATCCGCCGGATCCTCCCGTGTCAACGACGGGCTTTTAACTTATGGGAGTTCAACCCGGCCCAGCACCAAACTCTGACCAGGCTCTTTGACACAACGCACGAGGATGATTGGAAGGTGCTATTCAAGGGCGCCGAGGTTCCCCCTCCCATCACCGAGGATTGCGGATTCCGCACGAAGCGCCAAGCCAGCGTAGTAAGCTTATTTTAGCCTTTACAGGATACTTGTTTTTCATAGTTTGACTCTATGCGGGATCTCAGCTCCCGTTCCTTTGACAGGAATGGCAGAAGAAGACCGGACAGATCGACTGTCCGGCTCCTTTGCCCGAAGATCCAGCGGACGCCCGCTGACGGGTTGCTGGTTCCGCACCTTATGTGGTGCCGAGAAGAAGGCCACGGAACTCGAAGAGTTCCGGCGCGCCGTGGTGTCGGATTCATCGTCCGATGACTCCGAGGCGCACTCCTACTCCGAAGACGAGGAGGAGGAAGAAGAGGCCTCTCCCCCTCCAGCGGGGGGAGGAATGAAAAGGAAGGCCGCCCCAACCGGGGGAGGGTCCAAGAAGGGGAGGACCCTTCCTCCGGACTACTCCACCAACGCCGACGACGGCGAAGAGGAGTGCCCATCCAGGGCCAAGCCCCTGGCAAAATCGTAAGTATCGGGATACCAGAATAACTCATGGTGTTCCTTTGTTGCACAAGATCTTCTAACGCCAATATAATCATGCGTTCGCTCATGCCCAGCTCGACACTTCGCCGAGCGGATCCTCGGATTCGCCGGATGTGAATAGCCTTTCACTTTCGATCTGCACCTCCTCGCCCCACGGACGATGCCGAGGTGGAGTCCCAAAGGGTCCAAGCCAGGAGGGGTGGTCTGAGGCGCCGCAAGGCGACCTCCGGACTCAGCGCAAAGGGATAAAACCCCCAAGGGCTCCAAGTCCGGCCCTAGGCCGGGCATCGCCCCGGAACCTTCAGTGGTTCCGGAGTCCGGCGGGCGCCCCCCTAGTAGGAAGGGCGAGCCTACAACGCCGGCGACCTCCGTCCAACCGGAGGCACCGGATAATCTGCTGGAGGTGCTTAACGGCGCCTCCATCGACAAGGAGCACCGCACTATTATGAGTGTGGTGATCCAGAAGGTTCATCCGCCAAGAGCGGGCTGATCAAGCTCGTGCCGCCTTCTAACAGGCTTTGAGGTATGTATTTAAGATATGTAAAAATATTACCGTGATAGACAGTAGCCCCTGATGCTCAGTTTGGTGTTCGGAAAGAAAAGCCGAATTGAGGATCAAAAAGACATACGTAGGATTCTAACATAAGTATGTCAATATGGGAATGTAGGTTGCGGCTTGACCTCTCGCCAGACCGACCGCAGAGGTCGATGCATTGAAGCAGAGCCTCGAGCGGTCCGAGAACGAGCTCGGCCTTGCCAAGGAGCAGCTCGAAGACAAGGAAGGTAAGTAATACCTTATTTAAATATATATATATATATATAAGATGTGGTTGCAAAAAATGATAGGACCAACGTGAGTATTACAGGGGCCATAACCCAGGTGGAAACCCTGAAGGAAGCGTTGTCCAAGGCCGAAGAAAATGCGGCCGTGGAGCGTACCCAGCGAGAAAAGCAGGAGGCGCGGGTGGCGGAGGCTCAGCAAGAGCTCCAGGATCTCGTGAAAAAACACGAGAGCTTGGAGCTTGACTCAAAGACTCGAGAGTCTGAGCTCGCCTCGGCGCTTGAGAGCGCCAAATCTACCAAGGCCGAAGCCCAAAAAGCCCTCCAAGAAATTGAGGCGATGAAGAAGATAGCGGCGGGTAAGGCATTCTTTATGCAAAGCAAGCACGTTAAAGTGAATTACTTGTTACTTACCCGAGTCCGGAGCTCACCAGGAGCATTTGCAGATCTTCCCCGGAGTGTGTCCGACGCCGCCGCATTCTACCGAGCCAAAGAGGGGAGCTCGACTGAGAAGGTGTTCTGGTCCCAGTATGTTGAGGCCGGACACCAGGTGCCCTTGAGCTACCAGCTGAAGCTGCTGGTCGAGCTTCATAAGGTGGTCGAACAGGCCATGAAGGGTCTCATAGTCCGGCTGTGGCCTGGGGAAGCCATGCCTGGAAGCTACTTCGGGCTGGTGAGGCGGCTGGTGGATGCTTGTCCAGGGCTTGAAGTCATCAAGCACTCTGTATGCATCGAAGGTGCCTGTAGGGCCCTTGCCCGTGCTAAAGTGCACTGGGGCAAGATGGATGTTGAGAAGCTTGTGACGGATGGACCACCGCCGGGCAAGGAGCATCGCAAGCCCGAGATGTATTATGAGGGCGTCCTGAAGGGTGCCCGCCTTATAGCGGATGAGTTCTCCAAAGATGTAATCTTTGAGTAAACTCGCATTTGTGATCATGTACGCTGAAAACTTGTTCATATGCGCTAATCAACGCTTTTGAATTTAAAATATTACCTTCTATGCGGCCGTTTATTAAAATTGAGAGATGGCGAGTCGTCGGCTTCTGCCCCCATCCCGCGAGTGATGGGGTGTTCGGGATAAACTTGAGCGCTCTTTTTCCCATTCTTGGGTCCTTCGAGGGAGGCGCTCAACACAACGAACAAGGCAATCGGACTATAATGCTTGAACACTCTCATTTAGCCATAGAATTCTATAATTTTAAATTTCGGCGAAGCCCCTAGTATTCGGAAGACCGAGTTCGGGGCGCTATCCACGCCTAGGCCGGACAAAGCCGACTCCTCGCTCTAAGCGGCATAAGTCTTTAGGGACTCGAAAAACTCTCAAACAGCGACCAGCTCTCGCCCTATCATGACGGTTAGTTTTAGCTTTCTCCACTGAGGTGCTTAGCCCAGCTCAACCGGGGCACAATCGCAGTGGTTCTCCCAGCGCTACCTTAGCCGATATAACGGAACGTAAGGTACCAAAACATGGGAGCCGGGCAAACCCAACTATTGACCCAAGACATGATTCGGAGCCGATGCATATAATGCTATAAGTTCGGGGTGCCGCACTCATGAGAGTGTTCGGACTTCTCACACCATATTATGGGGTACGTAAGCCCTGGTGTATTGGCCGTACTAAAGTGTACGGTTGCATAATGTCATAACTGAACATATTTTTATAAAAAGGAATGCAATAATAGACGAAAGCTATGTATTGTCTATTCAAAAGGCTGCGTAAAAGCAGGACGATACAAATAGTGCGATAAGCAAGAGATGGGACTATTTGACATGTCCCCCTCGTGGGCGAAGCTACGGATGATATGTGAAACAAGTATACTGCTTGTTATAGAGACCACCTGGACACTCGACGTAGCTTTCTGCCTCCCTGGCTGTTGCATCGTGTGTTCGACGATTGTACTGCCGGATTGGCCTTCCGTAGAGTGGAGTCCTGAAAGTAAGAAGAAAAAAAAGAATGACAAAATCGGGAGCCCCTGGTGCGGTTGAGCCGCATTTTGGGCATGCCGTGGTCGTGCCCCTCCCCCTATGCCCATGGTATTTCCAGAGCGTAGTTATATACGCGTAGTACTGGTTTTGCAATTACGCGAGGGCTGGGGTTGGGGCCGCATTGCTACGCTTGCTCGGAACGTCCCAGGCGGTCTTGTTGTAGGTTACTACGGGCGCGCTTGATGGTGTCCGGACGTTTAATAGCCGGACTAGAGAATTGCCTTGAAAGGCTGCTTTGTACTTCCGCCGCGAGGGCCGCCGTATGCTCCTCCGTTCGGAGAGAGTGTTCAGTGTTTCCATTAACCGTAATGACTCCTCGAGGGCCTGGCATCTTGAGCTTGAGGTATGCGTAAAGCGGCACCGCATTGAACTTTGCAATGCGGTTCGTCCGAAAGCAAAGGCGTGATAGCCACTGCGAACGGGACTATGTCAAGATTAACTCCTCGCTCGAAATTATCCGGGATCCAAGACCACCTCAAGTGTAATCGAGCCTGCACAGTTGGCCTCTACACCTGGTATGATGCCTTTAAAGGTCGTCTTTGTGGGTTTAATCCTTGAGGGATATATGCCCATTTTTCGTGACTTTGTATCCCGATAAAGCAGTTCAGTTGCTGCCGCCATCCATAAGGACTCTAGTGAGGTGAAATCCGTCAATGATTGGGTCTAGAACCAATGTGGCGAATCCGCCATGGCGGATGCTAGTGGGGTGGTCCCTTCGATCAAAAGTGATCGGGCAGGAGGACCATGGGTTGAACTTTGGGGCGACTGGCTCCAACGCATATACATCCCTTAGTGCACGCTTCCGCTCCCTTTTGGGGATGTGGGTTGCGTATATCATGTTCACCGTCCGCACTTGTGGGGGGAAGCCCTTCTATCCCTTATTGTTCGGCGGCCGGGGCTCCTCCTCGTCATCGCTATGCAGCCCCTTGTCTCTGTTTTCGGCACTTAACTTGCCTGCCTGCCCGAACACCCAAAAATCCCTGTTGGTGTGATTGGCTGGTTTTTCGGGGGTGTCGTGTATCTGGCACGAGCGATCGAGTATTCGGTCCAAACTTGACGGGCCCGGAGTATTTCTCTTAAATGGCTTTTTCCGCTGACCGGGTTTAAAGCCTCTGAATCCGGCATTAACTGTCGTATCCTCAGCATTATCGCCGTTAATGCGGCGCTTTTGCTTGTTGCAACGCGACCTGCCATTGTTGTCCTTGGTATTTGAATAACCAGGGCTCTTGGTCATATTATTACTATGAGCTAGCCAGCTGTCTTCTCCCGTGCAAAAGCGGGTCATGAGTGTTGTGAGGGCTGCCATGGATTTTGGGTTTTCCTGTCCTAGGTGCCGGGCAAGCCACTCGTCACGGATGTTATGTTTGAAGGCTGCAAGGGCCTCTGCGCCCGGACAGTGAACTATTTGATTTTTCTTGGTTAGGAACCGTGTCCAGAATTGTCTGGCCGATTCCTCTGGCTGCTGAATTATGTGGCTTAGGTCATCGACGTCTGGTGGTCGCACATATGTGCCCTGGAAATTGTCGAGGAATGCGGCTTCCAGGTCCTCCCAACAACCAATTGATTCTGCTGGCAAGCTGCTAAGCCAATGCCGAGCGGTCCTTTAAGGTTGAGTGGGAGGTATTTGATGGCGTGTAGATCATCAGCGCGGGCCATGTGGATATGAAGGAGATAATCCTCGATCCATACCGCAGGATCTGTTGTGCCATCGTATGATTCGATGTTTACGGGTTTGAAACCCTCGGGGATTTGATGATCCATTACTTCATCTGTGAAGCATAGTCGGTGTGCGGCGCCTCTGTACTGGGCTATATCACGACGTAGCTCAAACGAGCTTTGTCTACTTTGTTCGGCCCGGCCGGATTTACCATATCCGGCATGACAGTTATCGTCACATGTCGTGGGGCGCCCACGCGATCCATAGATCGATCTTGTTTGCCTTGCCTTGTCCTCCAATATATCTCGTAGGTCTGGCGCATCATGCGCTGGTGATGTAGGTCTAGGTGCTTCCTCCTCTAATCGGGGTAACAGCCTGCATTTTGGGTAGCTCTTGGAGGGGCGTTCGAGTTCGTACTCTTCGGCCGCAAGGACTTCAGTCCATCTGTCGGCTAGCAAGTCTTGGTCAGCTCTAAGCTATTGCTGTTTTTTCTAGAGGCTGCTCGCCGTGGCCATAAGCCTGCGTTTGAAACGCTCTTGTTCGACGGGATCCTCAGGCATGACAAATTCGTCGTCGTCGAGGCTTGCCTCGTCTTCGGAGGGAGGCATGTAATTATCGTCCTCTACCTCTCTGTCTGCCGCTCTCTCATGAGGGATGGCTTCTCCATCCTCCTATGCTGAATCCAGCTGGAGGGGGTTGTCTTCGGCACTGTCCGGGGTGTTATTATCTCCCATGCCGGAATCGTCGTTTTTGCTTTGGCGGGATTTAGAACGGCGCCGCTGACGCCGGCGCTTAGGCTTCTTCTTGGAGGGGTCATCCTCCGTTGTTCCATCGCCGTTCCCTTCTTTTGGGGTGTCCACCATGTATATGTCATATGACGAGGTGGCCTTCTAGTGCCCTGTAGGCGCTGGTTCTTGGTTGTCTCCTGCATCGGCGTCCATACCATCGATGTCATCGGAGTCGAAGTCGAGCATGCCGGTTAAATCATCGACAGTAGCTACGAAGTGGGTGGTGGGTGGGCTTTGAATTTCTTCGTCGTCCGCATCCCAACCTTGCTGACCATAGTCCGGCCAGGGCTCTCCTGATAAAGAGAGAGACTTTAGTGAATTCAGAATGTCGCCGAAGGGCGAGTGCTGAAAGATGTCCGCGGCGGTGAACTCCATGATCGGCGCCTAATCAGATTCGATTGGCAGGGGCGCGGAAGGTTCGGAGTCCGGTGGGGAGTCCGGGACCTTGGAGTCACAAGCTTCACAATGGACAAGGCTGGTGTTCGGCTCAATCGCCGTAGAGATTGCAGCCACCGAGGCGGTGCCCAGCCACCCGTCCTCGATTGGCGCAGTCGGCTCCGAGCTGAGGGTCGGAGCGGACACGGTGCGACCTCGTGGCAATCGCTCGGGCGGCAGAGCTAGATCATGCACCTCGTGACAGTGCGGCGCGCTTGGCTGTGGCTCGAATCCGTCGAAGATCAAGTCTCCGCGGACGTCAGTCGTGTAGTTCAAACTTCCAAATCTGACCTGATGGCCAGGGGCATAGCTTTCGATTTGCTCCAGATGGCCAGGCGAATTGGCCCGCAGTGCAAAGCCGCCGAATACGAAGATCTGTCCGGGGAGAAAAGTCTCACCCTGAACCGCATCGTTGTTGATGATCGGAGGAGCCATCGGGCCTAAAGATGACGACACAGAGGAACTCTCAATGAAAGCACCAATGTCGGTGTCAAAACCGCGGATCTCGGTAGGGGGTCCCAAGCTGTGCGTCTAGGCGGATGGTAACAGGAGACAAGGGACACGATGTTTTTACCCAGGTTGGGCCCTCTCGATGGAGGTAAAACCCTACTCATGCTTGATTAATATTGATGATATGGGTAGTACAAGAGTAGATCTACCACGAGATCAGAGAGGCTAAACCCTAGAAGCTAGCCTATGGTATGATTGTTGTTCGTCCTACGGACTAAAACCCTCCGGTTTATATAGACATCGGAGAGGGTTAGTGTCGGTGTCAAAACCGGCGGATCTCGGGTAGGGGGTCCCGAACTATGCGTCTAGGCGGATGGTAACAGGAGACAAGGGACACGATGTTTTTACCCAGGTTCGGGCCCTCTCGATGGAGGTAATACCCTACTCCTGCTTGATTAATATTGATGATATGGGTAGTACAAGAGTAGATCTACCACGAGATCAAGGAGGCTAAACCCTAGAAGCTAGCCTATGGTATGATTGTTGTTCGTCCTACGGACTAAAACCCTCCAGTTTATATAGACACCGGATAGGTTAGGGTTACACAGAGTCGGTTACAATGGTAGGAGATCTACATATCCGTACCGCCGACCTTGCCTTCCACGCCAAGGAAAGTCCCATCCAGACACGGGCCAAAGTCTTCAATCTTGTATCTTCATAGTCTTGGAGTCCGGCCGTGACGATAGTCCGGCTATCCGGACACCCCCTAGTCCGGACTCCTCAAGAGCCCCGAACCAGGCTTCAATGACGATGAGTCCGTGGCGTTGATTGTCTTGGCATTGCGAGGCGGGTTCTTCTCCAAATTCCATATACTTGTCGAATAGTGTCCGACTCGATAAATGCTGCGCTCCTCGGCTTCTACGCCCAATAATGGCCATCTCCCACATGTTTGAATGAATGCGAAAAGCCAGGGTATTTTTACAATTACCCCCCTAGCCGCGCAAATGAGCCACCTATAAAAGGGGCAAGGATTTAGATCTGAGTCACACCATCCCCCCTTTGCGAGCTTTCATCGGAGCGCCTCCGATCAAAGCCCATTCCATCATGGATAGTCGACGCGGCTCCTCCTCTCGCGCTCCCAGCCCCCAGCCAGGAAATTGGGAGAGATGCTCAGTCCCGCATAGCGAGCTAGTTATACTCCAAGCCAAGGGATTTCTCCCCCCGGCCTTCATGGTCCCGGTTCGAGCCGGACTTGCCACCTACAAGGGCGGAAAGCAAGCGGAGAGCGTCCTCGGTCCCTCTAAAGGAGAGCGGGTATGCTTCATCTCTTATCTAGTAAGAGGACTCGGATTTCCAATCCATCCATTTCCCTGGGGGCTCCTGGAGTTCTACGGCCTCCAGTTGCACCATCTTACTCCTGCCTCCATCTTGCACATCGCGGGCTTCATGGCCCTTAGCGAACTGTTCTTGGGCGTCGAGGCTCATTTCGGGCTGTGGAAGAGAATATTCTGCCTAGTACCCCATTCTCATGAGGGGTCAATATATCAAGTGGGCGGAACCGAGCTATGGCGCATCGCCGGGACCGGATACCTATCCGGAACCCCAAAGAAGGCGTCCGAAGACTGGCCTTCGGAATGGTTTTACTTGGAGGACATCCCGCTGCCGGATCCTATTCGGATCGGCCTCCCGGAGTTCAGCAATGCTCCTCTGAAGAAGCGCCTAAGCTGGCACCCTCGGAGCCCCCGGAGAGAAGATGACCGGGATGTCCTCTATTTGATGAGCCGAATAAAGTTACTGGCTCATGCCGGATTGACCATGACAGGAGTCATGGCAATCTACATAATGAGGGGAGTGCAGCCGCTCCAATACAGGGGCCACCCCATGTGGGACTTCAACGGGGAGGACGATGCCACCCGCCATGGCCGCAAAGGGCCAGGATCGGTCACCGAACTGGTGAAGATCTTGTCTGCCATGTATAAAGGGGAGGAGGAGGATTTCCTCCGTGTCAATCCACTGAAGGAGTTTTCTTCGAATAATCCTCGAAGCTGGGTAAGCAAACATCTTTGTGACCTGTCCGATCCATGTTCCCATGGTTAAATATCTCATTTCGCGGTTTCTGCGCAGGAACTGCACCGGACTGTGGAGAAGATACACAGCCCGCCCCCACAACCCGAGGATCCGGAACGGTCCCTCGATCCGACCTCCGAAGAGGATCCGGATATAAAGGTGGAGTTGATCGACGGGGTATTCCACCAACTTAGCATCGACAATGCTTTGGTTGCCATTACGGCTGATTACCCCGGAATACTTCTAGCCTCACAGGTAAATGAGACCAAGATCCCAAAACCCTGATAATGACCCATCCATGCTTATTTTTTATCACCGTATACCAATGGTGCTTCGCAGGGGGTACCTTCGAGGCAGGAAGCCGAGCCCACGGCGGCTGGCCAACAAAGGGCAGTCTTGCCCCAAGAGCTAAAAAAGAAGTGTGGGCGAATCGAAACTCTGCCGCAACGGTATGGCGTGTCACCATACTCCTGGATTGATTCTTGGAAGGCGACTAACGCTGGTGCTCTTTTCAGGAAAAAGAGCGTTCGCCGGACTAAGTCCGGAGAGGTTGCCAATCGAACCTTCACCGGCCAGGCTTCAAAGCCGGGTCCAGAGGCTGAGGCAAGCACGAGACGTGCGTCGGATGCTCCTTCGACAGAGGATGCCGACAGGTTGTCCGCCACCAACTCCGAGGTGGAGAGCGCCTTGAATCACAGGCGCCGCCGGACAGTTCTTCGTGATACATGTTTCTCCCGGGAGGCCTTGAATGCCTTCGATTCGGGAGATGCGCACCTCCGTGCCGCTCAAGATGGTCTAGCCAGAGCCACGGAGCAGTATGTGAAGGACATACGGGTAAGGAAATCTGACAGTTATATATGCCAGTAGCTCCGAGACTTAAAATAGTTAGAATAACTGATTTAAGGATCATTTGTTATGCAGGATCTTACAGAAAAGAATACCCGACTGTCCCAGGAGCTTGAAGAATGCAAGGCCCAATTTGAGGCCGCACTAGCCGCTACAGGGGGAGCCGCAGAGACCCCCACTGGTAATATACGCTTTAAAAAATATTTTATGAAGTGCGGCGGGTTTGTAAATCTGACAAAAATATTGCAGATGGCGCCGGAGTAGATCCGGACAAGCAGCAGCTCTTGCGCCAGCTAAAGGCCGGCGAGAGCGTGCTTACGAGGGTGCGGCAGGAGAAAAATAACGTCCAAGACGCCAACACCAAGCTGGGTGAGGAACTAAAGGATGTTCGTGCCCAGTTGTCGCGGCATTTTCAGTAAGTGCTTGAACGAACTTTGAAAGAGTTCGGCGAGGAAGGCGACTAACATAAACATGTATGTAGGTTTGCTCACAGGTCGTCCTGAGGAGGAGATGCCCAGTTCTTCGGGTGATCTTCTTCCCGAACTGCGTCAGCTGCACGAACGAGTCCGGCAGGTGATGAAAGGCATCGACCAGGCCTTGTGGCCATCTATCTCCCTGCCCGAAGGCATTGGGGAGCTGGTAGAGCGGCTTCAAGGAGCATGGCGGCGCTTCCGGCTATGGAAGATATCGGCCTGCCGTCAAGGCGCCAGGGAGGCCTGGGCATGGTAAAGACACGGTACACGAAGGCTAACTCAAACCACATGGCCGAGGTTGGACCTATGGGGCCGGATGGGATGGAGATCCCTGTAAGCTTAGTGTACGGCCAAGTAGAATTGGCCGCCAAGTATTCCCAGCAAGATTGTAAATTAGATAATCTATTAGATGGCATTGAGGAGGAATACAATGAGTCGAGTTGACTATGTAAAAATATGACATGAAAGAATAGTCTTCCAGCCGGATTGTAGATCGTTTGTCATAGCGGACCTTTTCGCTTCGACCTCCGGACCAAATAGTCCGGAGTGTGTCCGAATACCTTCGTGGTTATATAAGAACCGTGGTATGCATGGAGACAAGGCGTAGGGGTCATTGTTGCTGTATCAAAAAAGTGCCCAACTAGTTATGTTATATTACATGGGTAGTAAGAAACATCTTCCAGGGAGAATAGTTCCGTTAAGGGTTCCTTTCGCTGGGGAGCATGCCCTAAAGTGCATGTCAAAGCTGCTATGAAAGCAGAAAATCATCTGGGTGCAGATGGGTAAATAGTTAAAAATCATCTTTCAGTTCACCGACCGAATATTCCCTTAAGAACGCTAGCTTTCGGCTTCACCCGGCCTGAGGTACACATCCGGCTGACCGGCGAGAATAATCGCAGAGGTGCTCCTTTACCACCTAGCCGAACAATCGGGAACGAGGGGTAAGCACAGAGCGAGCAACCCAGCTTGGCCAAAACTTAAGTCATATCGATGCATATAATGGTGAATAAAAGGTACATGCGGAAGTTTAACGCATGTGTTGGGCATGAAATCCCGTATAAATAAGCTTCTGTTAAAGAAGCCCCCAGGTATAATGAGCGCGGACAGCGCGTCAAGTGTGTGCGAGAAAAGCGCAAACGAGCCTCTAGAGGCTTTGAGAAGAAGAAGGGGGAAGGAGAGAAATAAAAGACAGCAAAAATAGAAAATGTGGACGGAGGAAGGAGACGAACTTGGAATCCGGCACTTAGGCGTAGAATCTTCGTAGACGGGCTGCGTTCCATGGGTTCGGCTCAAGTCCGTTATCCGCGCGTTTGCAGACGGTATGCTCCGCCGGTCAGGACCTGGTCGATGATGAAGGACCTTCCCATTTGGGCTTGAGTTTGTCCTTTTCTTGTCCGCAGCGAGAACTAGTTCGCCAACGTTATAAGCTTTGGCCCGCATTTCCTCGCTTTGATATCTTCGAGCCTGCTGTTGATAGAATGCGAACGAGCTTTTGCCACGTCGCGCTCCTCCTCCAATGCGCCCAAACTGTCCTGCCGATCAAGCTCGGCTTCTCTTTCTTCATACATGCGCTGCAGGTGAGTCATGTATTATGTCGCAGGCAAGACTGCCTCTGCGCCGTACACCATGAAGAATGGTGTGAATCCTGTAGTACGATTCGGCGTGGTCCGCAGCCCCCAGTACGGAGTCGAGCTCCTCAACCCAAAGGCGTGTTAGATTCCTTGAGGACAGCACTAGTCTGGGTTTAATGCCGCCATGATTAGACCATTTGCCCTTTCGACTTGGCCGCTGGTTTGAGGGTGATAGATCGAGGCGTAATCGAGCTTGATGCCCATGTTTTTGCACCATAATTTGACCTCATCGGCCGTGAAGTTGGTGCCATTATCAGTGATGATACTGTGGGGGACACCGTAACGGTGCACTACCCCGATATGAAGTCTATCACTGGTCCGGATTCGCCGTTTTAACAGGCTTGGCCTCTATCCATTTGGTGAATTTATCCACCATGACCAATAGGTATTTTTGCTTGTGGGTTCCTCCTTGAGGGGTCCAACCATGTCAAGCCCCTGCACCATGAACGGCCAGGTGATGGGTATAGTTTTAAGGGCGGTGGGTGGCATGTGGCTTTGGTTAGCAAAAGCTGGAAACCGGCGATCGTTGGACTAAGTCCTGCGCAGATCTGCCCGGTCGTCGGCCAATAAAATCCTGTACGGAAGGCCTTGCCTACAAGGGCCGGGCTGCGGCGTGGTGCCCACCCAGTCCGCATGAATTTCAGCCAGAGGTTTCGCCCTTCCTCTTCGGAGATACACCTTTGAAGGACTCCGGTAGTGCTTTTCTTATAAAGCTCTCCCTCATGGACTTTATAGGCTTTAGAGCGCCGTACTATGCAGCGAGCCTCATTTTGGTCTTCGGGGAGTTCCTGCCTAGTTAGGTAGGCTAGGAATGGTTGCGTCCATGGGGAGATAACCGCCATTATTTCATGAGCAGAGGGTGTTATCTCGGGGGCAGAGCCTCCAGTTATGTCAGAGTGTTCGGCGTCAGGCATTGCGGTTGGGTCCGGATTGTTATTGCCGGACTCCCCTTCCCATAGTACGGATGGCTTGAACAGCCGTCCCAGAAAGATATTGGGTGGGACGGCATCGCGTTTTGCACCGATGCGTGCCAATATATCCACCGCCTGGTTGTTATCCCGGGCTATATGATGAAATTCGAGCCCTTCAACCGCGGCCGACATTTTAGGACCGCATTGCGGTATGCTGCCATTTTCGGATCTTTGGCATCAAAGTCTCCGCTTATTTGAGATATTGCGAGGTTGAATTCCCCGCACCTCTAGGCGTTGAATGCCCATAGAGATCGCCATCCGGAGGCCGTGCGTAAGGGCCTCGTATTCGCTGCGTTGTTGGAGTCCGTATACATTATCGAAGGACGATTGGACTGTGTCCCGGTTGGGGACGCCAGACGACGCCAGCCCAGTGCCAGCCAACATTTTGGAGCCGTCAAAGTGCATGATCCAATTGGAGTATGCGCCGTACTCTTTAGGGAGTTCGGCTTCGGTCCATTCGGCCACGAAGTCGGCCAAAACCTGCGACTTAATAGCTCGTCGTTGCTTATAAGTTATATCGAATGGAAGGAGCTCTATGGCCCATTTAGCAATCCGGCCCTTCGCGTCGCGGTTGTTTATAATGTCGTTAAGAGGTACTTCGGAGGATACCGTGATCGAACACTCTTGAAAGTAGTGTCGCAGCTTCCGGGATGCCATGAACACCGCATATGCTATCTTTTGATAGTGTGGGTACCGGGACTTGCATGGAGTTAGGACAGTGGACACATAATAAACCGGTTTTGAACAGGAACGGTGTCCGTCCGTTCTCGCTCGACAACGAGCACCGCTACCGACAACTTGATGTGTTGCGCGATATATAATAGCATTGGTTCGCCCAAGTTGGGCGCGGCAAGGACCGGATTTGTTGCCAAAATGGCCTTTATTTCTTCGAGTCCGGCCGTGGCGGCATCCGTCCACTCGAAGTGTTCGGTGCGGCGGAGGAGGCGGTAAAGGGGTAACGCCTTTTCCCCCAATCGGGAAATAAAGCGGCTTAGAGCCGCTACGCATCCCGTCAATTTTTTTATTTGTTTGAGGTCTTTTGGAATATCCAATTGTGACAGAGCTCGGATCTTCACTGGGTTTGCTTCAATTCCTCTACCGGACACAATGAAGCCCAGGAGCTTTCCGGCTGGAACGCCGAAGATGCATTTTTCTGGATTGATCTTGATGTCATATTTTCGAAGATTGTCGAATGTGAGCCTCAAGTCGTCTACTAGAGTTTCGACGTGCTTGGTTTTGACGACCACGTCATCTACATATGCTTCCACTGTTTTGCTGATCTGGTTTGCCAGACATGTCTGGATCATGCGCTGATATGTTGCGCCGACGTTTTTGAGCCCAAAGGGCATTGTGTTGAAGCAGAACGGGCCGTATGGAGTGATGAATTCTGTTGCAGCTTGGTCTGGCTCCGCCATCTTGATTTGGTGGTAGCCAGAGTATGCGTCGAGGAAGCACAATGAGTCGTGTCCTGCTGTAGCGTCAATGATTTGATCAATTCGAGGGAGGGGGAAGGGATCCTTTGGGCAAGCCTTATTAAGGTCCTTGAAATCAAGATATAGGCGCCAGGATTTATCCTTCTTTGGTACCATCACCAGGTTTGCTAGCCAGTCCGGATGTTTTATATCTCTGATGAATCCGGCTTCCAAAAGTTTGGCTAGCTCCTCTCCCATGGCCTGTCTCTTGGGTTGGAAAAGCGCCGAAGAGCCTATTTGGTGGCTTGAATCCTTTTAGGATATTTAGGCTGTGCTCGCCAGGTGACGTGGGATTCTGGCATGTCGAAGGGTGCCAGCAAAGATGTCCCAGTTTTCTTGTAGAAATTCTCGTAGTGCGCGTCTACATCAGGGTTTAATTGTGCCCCAATGGAGGCCGTCTTTGCAGGGTCCGTTGGGTGGACTTGGAATTGTACTATTTCATCCGCTGGTTTAAAAGAGGTGGACTTGGATCTTTTATCAAGTATCACATCATCCCTGTTCACCGTGGAGCGATCGCGGTGAGTTCCTCGCCGCTAGTGCTTCGGATAGTGCCTCGAGGGCTAGTGCGGCTGTCTTGTTTTTGGCGCGGAGTGCTATGTTCGGATCACTAGCGAGTGATGATTCCGTTAGGTCCGGCATTTAAGCTTCATGTACCCATAATGGGGTATAGCTTGAAAATTGTGAATGCCTCTCGTCCTAATAAAGCATGATATCCGCTTTAAACGGGGCCACTTGAAATGTGACCTCCTCGGACCTGTAATTGTCCGTGAAATAACACTACGCCCGGCGTGATTTTTCCTGTGCAGCATGCTTCCCGGCTGGGATTATTCCTCTAAAGGTTGTGCTGCTTCGCTCAATGCGGTTCCAGTCTATTTCCATTTTGGAGGGTTTCCTCATAGATGAGGTTTAGTCCGCTGCCGCCATCCATGAGTACCTTAGTAAAAGGCGAAGCCGCCCACTATCGGGCTGAGGACCAATGCGGTGGTGCCCGGGCAGCTCGAATTTAGGTTAAATCACGGCATTAAAGGTAATAGCCGTGTTACCCATGGATTTATTGTTGCTACTTGGTAGACTTCGCAAGGTTATGGAGTGTTCGTTTGCATGTTATTTGATGCGAAAGTCTCAAGACTATTAACACCGCATTGGTGTTGCTGGGCTGGGATTCGAAGCTAGAAGCTCTTCGCACTTTTGGCCACCTGCCGTAGTATCCCACATGCTCGAAGGCTATGAGTTGGAGTGGCGCCCTCTGTGCTATGAATTTTGCAGGGTCCGTTTAGCCAACCCTCCAGTACGGTTCCGTACCCTTTAGGGGGTTTTGGTTTTTTGGTATTTAACCCAGGTGCTTGATAATGATGCACCCTTTTGTTTCGGACTAGGGATGTATTCGGGGCCGGATTATCCCAAAATTTACTTTCGGTTTTCCAGGCGCTCTCCATCGCATAGTACTTTTGTACTATGGTCGCCAAGTCAGCAAAGCGTGTAATTTCGCGACGATTTATGGCGTTTAGGATTCCCTTGTCCGTGCAATTATTGCAGAAGATTGGGAGTCCTCCTCTCAATTTATGGCGTCCTCCTCTCGGCAGTCCTTTATCCTGTTCATAACCAGGAGGAATCTGGCCCAGTAATGATGTACTGTTTCGGCGGGCTCTTGTCGAATTCGAGAGAGATCGCTAATGTTTGGGTGGGCGGGTGGCACTAAATCCGGAACCCCATCCAATTTAGGACTCCAGGGCCGAGAAGTTTCCGAACTCGGAAGTTTGGATTTTTTAGTGCTATCCAACGAGTCCGACCCGCCGCCTGACTTTAAGTTCAGGGCTTGATCGACATCCGTCCCTCCGCGGGAATCCGGCATGGAGGGATCGGGAATCCGTACATAGCTAGTCCTTAAGATAGAAGAAGAGTCGCCGCATTGCTCCTCTATCACAACAACATGATGGGTAGCCTGGGGAGAGTTGATCTCTCTCAGATCGGTTTTAGGCCCGATCCGGTCGTAGTCTGTGGCGACTCCCAGGGCGGCGATTCGATCCAAGAGCTCGTTTACGGAGGAGAGCTCGATCGGATCTAATTGTTCGGTAAGTTCTGAATTGACATGATGATTGGTTTCGATGACTCGGGAGGTCATCGTCGGCGCGGTGGCCGGACTGGCGGTCATAAGAAAACCACCTAGCCGAAGAATCTGGCCAGCGGCCAAGGCTCCTTTGGCGATAGTATCGTCTTTAAAGACGAGATGAGGCATCCTACCGATGGCGCATTTACGACGGAGGAACTCTCAATGAAAGCACCAATGTCGGTGTCAAAACCGCGGATCTCGGTAGGGGGTCCCGAATGTGCGTCTAGGCGGATGGTAACAGGAGACAAGGGACACGATGTTTTTACCCAGGTTCGGGCCCTCTCGATGGAGGTAATACCCTACTCCTGCTTGATTAATATTGATGATATGGGTAGTACAAGAGTAGATCTACCATGAGATCAAGGAGGCTAAACCCTAGAAGCTAGCCTATGGTATGATTGTTGTTCGTCCTGCGGACTAAAACCCTCCGGTTTATATAGACACCTGATAGGTTAGGGTTACACAGAGTCGGTTACAATGGTAGGAGATCTACATATCCGTACCGCCAACCTTGCCTTCCACGCCAAGGAAAGTCCCATCCGGACACGGGACGAAGTCTTCAATCTTGTATCTTCGTAGTCTTGGAGTCCGGCCGTGACGATAGTTCGGCTATCCGGACACCCCCTAGTCCGGGACTCCCTCAGTTAGGGTTACATAGAGTCGGTTACAAATGGGAGGAGATCTACATCTGTATCGCCAAGCTTGCCTTCCACGCCAAGGAAAGTCCCATCCGGACACGGGACGAAGTCTTCAGTCTTGTACCTTCATAGTCGAGGAGTCCGGCCGAACGTTATAGTCCGGCCATCCGGACACCCCCTAATACAGGACTCCCTCAGTGGCCGCTGCCGCCTGCCGGCGCCGTCCATCCCCATGCCTCCGCCCATTCCGACCAGCAATCACCACCATGCTCCACTCCTCCTCGCCTTATCTCTCATCTTTCATTTTTTCGATGACATTCTCGAGATACCAGTTTTCCGATAAAATTCTCGAGATATCATTAGTTTTTACACATGGGATTACTCCTGCATGGGTCAATCACAACAGGTGTTCTGTAAAAAAATGCATATTGATGTTCTATTCAATGCACGAGAATCTTGCTTGTAATTATATAACGCAAATCACGAGCAGGAAGTGACTTTTTTTTTGACACAACCATGTTAACATGGCCACGTAAATCACTAGCTAAAGTAAATACCATTATACTTATATCCTGATGCAAAAGGTTGAATACACGTCCGAAGAGTAGAGTCGCACACACGCACTCTGTCTCTCAGAATCTCTCTCACACACACACACCAGTTACGTGACGCCCACTTAAGCAGACACGTATGTTATAATTTGTGCACCCGCAGGTATATGTGATGCTGCGCATTTATTTAATCCAGAAGGCGAACCCAAACAGTAGCTGCATTCATTCCCCTCCCGCCGCCTCTTCTTTGGTCGCCGTCGCCCGGTAGCCATGGGCCGGCCGAAGGTAACAACATACGCCATACTCCCGCCGGAGCGGCGCTTTAATATGGAAATTTTAGTGGTCATGCATGCATCTTTTTGTGCTAGCACTCCTATATAAGGGAACCCGGTCGCTTCCCGCAGACATGCGTGGGCGGTGGAAGAGGAAGGAGAAGGGAAGCGAGCTGTGGAGTAATGTTTTTTACCACAATTTCTTAGGAAACTGAGTGAAATAATTGAATAGTTTTGCAAACTACCAGTACTACACCTGAAACGGTTCAAAACCTATACTCCCTTGCCAGTGTGCGCTTCCCGCGTGAAACAGTCAGCGTCACCCTGGAGCGTCAGTGCCGCACTAATGCCCGGCCAAAGCAGAGGCGACCTCTCACTGGCGCCGGCTTTGAAGTGGTGCGACGGCCGAGAGAGCGCCGCTTCCCGGTGCACGCGACTGCTCCGTGTCGAGATTGGCCATAGGCCCTATTTGGATCCATGGGTTAGAGTTAGTTTGAGCTAGTTGGGGCTCAAATAGCCCAAAAGTATCCAAGCACGAGGGTTTAAATTGTAGCAAGTTGCACCGAACCCACCAAAAAAAACTATCCCACCCAAGAGGTGCTAACTGGAGATAGTTCTCATTGGGACCACTGAATAATCACTTTTCTCTCTCCATGAAGTGCATTTATTGTCAATCTAACCCTGTCACCCAAACACCTCTTTGGCTACAGTTAGATTAGGGTTAGTCATGAGTTAGTCTAACCTCGAGCTAAGTTAGAGTATCAAACAGGAGCTGTATAGGACATGCAAGTTGCTCAAAGCATACAGGCAAATTCGTACGTGAAAGGATTTTTTTTCTTTTTGAAAACGGAACGTGAAAGGAATTTGTTTTAGAATGCTCTTGGCATGTCGCTAACATGTGATAGTTAACCGACCTCAATAGACGGCAGAAACGCCAGCCCACCGCACTTTGATAGAGACGAGGAGGAGAAGCGATACAAAGCTCCTGGATTACTAGAGATAGGTGTTGCACGGAAGCCAAGAAATATGGTGATAGCGTGGGTTAGCCATGTACTAGTATGATGTAACTACACTGGGCTGCCGTGTTTCGTACTCTTCCGGTCCACTTTGGAGATGATTGGTTAATTTTATATCGCTGAATAATATTAAATATTATGAGTGCAGACGCTCCACCACGAGGTTCCTTGCTCCTTCTCGGTCGTCCGGAATCTATGTTCTTCCATTCTGTTTTTTTTACGTGAGCTTTGTTCATCCTTTTGCCAACACGCAAGACATCTACCATCAAGGTGCACGTGTTATGCAAGGATCGTTCCATCTATATGAAGAACACGTGGGACTGGAACTACGAGACGAACATGTACCCAGGAGTGGACGTACGGACCTGAGTAATGTAGCGCAGTAAGTGAAGTAGAAAGGCACAAATGGTATGAGCATGTGTGGCATATAGGGTGTGTTTGGTTGCGTTCTCGTCTCAGCGTAGTTGTTCCTTATTCATGCATGCTCAACTCAACACCCCTCTTCATGCATGATCTCTTCATGCATGCTTCTAGTGTATTTGTGCTAAACTAGTGTGGACTCATGCACCCTCCATACACTCTACCAAACACCCAAAAGTAGGTCGAGAAGGGAACTCTTGGGCGGCATTTGTCTCTTACTACGTACCACCACTAAATGTTGTACATGCAATGCACGGTGATGTTATGGAGTACGTGCCTAAGTACTCTACTACTACTATATTAGTTGGAGGCACATATTAATTTTTATATTTGTTTACGTGTATGCCTCGAGACCTTCCAACTAGACGTTTCTTTGTCTCCAGGTTGCACTTTGTATCGTTCATACCACTAAGTACTACTACATGTGGTCTCCGACCCATAAGTGGAAGAAGTGCAGATGCTCTACGACGCTATTTTTAATACGCAGGGCTCAACCACGCTGTTCATCTCCCACTCCTTTCGCTGACGTGTGGGACATCCAGCACGTGCCGTGTTTGGCACCCTTCATCGTAAGAGTTGAAACGCTAGCATTCATCAGAAATAAAAAATAATTATAAATCGGCAGTGATACTATTTTTTTCCGAACCAATCAACAGTGATACTATACCACGTTGTTTCTTTTCTCCTCGATATCAAAAAGAATACTTCCGTTCGCCAACATGTGGGACGTTGACCATCCTGGTCCACTTGCCATGCACGCAGAACTCCAAGGAGTCACCAGTTGTCGCGCCGCGAGAATAATGACTAATGAGCCGTCAAATCACAGGCCCACTTCCCACTTTGAAGTTGCTCGGACGAAGGAACCATCATGACTTTGTTGAATTCCGCTTGAAGAAAACTACTGTACCAGCAGATCTTGCTAGCTACGATGAGTTACTCCAACAGAGGCCTCCTTTCGCTCATAGGATAGGAATATGAAAATCATAGGAAGTGAGATGACATGCATCTCGATTCCTATAGAGAAAGAGATGCCATTTGATGCTTAGGATAGGAATTTTTCCATTTAGTCTAGGCTAATGTAATGGTAATTTGCTCTAAAACTACAGTAGTAACTAGTACTAGTATTGGTACATGCTCGCACTCGCATACGCAGACACACACACTAACTACTAGTACTACTACTTCTCACATGCTGGCCGACGCCGCGTTCTCCTTCCCGGCTTTGTCGGTGACACCCCACCGTGCTTGGATCTCCTCCGACCTCTGCAGCAGCGCAGCGTCGTCCTTTTCTTTCTTGCGCGGCGGGCCCTCTTTTCTTGAGTACTTTCGACTTTTCCGCTCCTTCAGGCGGCTTTGGCGCCTCTTGCTCTACCGCCCATTCGCCTTGGCATCTTCAAATTCCTCCCACATAGTTGTGAGGTCGCGAGCGGCGATGAACTCGGCACAGCAGAGGATGCCATCACTTCCCTACCATTTTGTGTGCGGTCGTGGGCGGCGAGGAACTCGGTCGGCGGGATGCCATCGCTGCCTTACCGGTTAGTGTGCGCGTGGCATGAACGACGCCGTGAGAGCTCTGGGGTGGAGTGACCGGAAAACCGTATAGTGCATTGGTTTGTCAAGAGCTCAAGGACAGAAGACGAAGCAAATTTGGATTCCCCTTCAATCCTTGTCATTTATTACCGAGTAAAATGCATTGGCGGTCATCGAACTTGTCTTGATAGCTCACTTTGATCGTTGTATACGAGATATGGTGATTATATGGTCACTGGCTCAGCGTATAGCTCCGTATTTGTCTGGTTGACCAGTCAAACAGTCCGCATGCGCCTCATCAGCTCGTGTTCTTTATCTATCTATCTATGCGGGCCTATCTGTCAGTGAAGAAAGAAATAAAAACCAAAATTATGCGTATGTGACATTACTGTTTAGACGTTTGCTAGAGGCCTCCGTGAACACCGAGCATGTATTCACCTAGCTCAACACCAATTGTCATACTCGTGACTCGGCGCCTTGCTCATGTATATCGTCCATCACAACGACAATCTATAAAACAGCCTAGCTAGAGAGGGTACTATGGTGCGAAGTATGTACTATCGTGAGCAACCGATCACAAGTGCTAACGCGCACACAGTGTGTGTCTAATCGATTAAATCCATTATTCATAAGTTATGTATGGTTGTGTGGTGTCTAATGGTGGTCATCGAATGCTAGCTGGCGACAAGAGCGGTTGCATGGACGCCTGGTTGTCAATATGTGCCGCATACGCTTTAAAGGCTCATCATCCATGAGTTCACATTTTATCACCACGCCAGCGTCTGACCGCCCTGGCCTACCGAAACCCCTTCCATCGCTAGCGAGTGCTTCCTGCCTGAAACGATCACCGTCTCTCCATAACGTCAATGCCGCATTCACCACCCTTAACTGCAGGTGCAGTTGGTGTGTCACTGACATGCGGGCCTGATGCCCGTTGGGCCCACATGTTAGTGAGACAACGCACCTGCGGTTAAGTCACTGAAGCAGCGTCCGCATTCACGCCCGACGCGACCTCTCACTGGCGCCGGCATTGCAGCAGCGCCACCCGTGCGGCATCCCGGTGCAAGCGACTGCTCCCTGTTAATGACACCACGGCTGCCGACGAACCTACTCCGCAGCCAGCCGTCCATCCGTCTGCCCCGGCTCATTGCCATTCGCCCGCTATATTAACTTGAGCCCCAGCTCCCAGCCATAGCCAAACACCCACACTCATTCTCCTCCGGTCCCTTCCTTTTGTTGGCACCACTCCAACCATGGCCTCCGGGCACTCCAAAGATCTCTTGGACGTACTGTCACAGGAGCAGACGAAGGACATCGGTGGCTCCGCTCTGGGCGCGCTCCAAAGCTCTCTTGCACGTACTCGCAGGAGCAGGCGAAGGAGATCGCCGGCTCCCTCTCGGCCGCCCTCCGACGCCACGACCACGAAGCCGGCGCGCGTGCGTGGGCGCAGCCGACAGCGAGGAAGAGTAGTACACGGTAGGTCGCCACCGCTCTGGTCTTAGGAAGGCCACCGCTCCTCCACTCAGTCGACGCCAAGCTTGGTGGGATAAAAATCAGCGGCCGATTAGCCGCTTGATGGCGACATGGAGGCGGAAATCTTCATAGCCTTGTGCTCCGGAGGAGGAGGTTATCGAGGCGGATAAGGAGGAGGCAAAGGCAATGGCCGGCTTTCTCGGGTTCATGGCCGGACATGGTGGTCGGGGCCCGCGATCGCTTAGATTAGGTTTATGAGGTTTTAGTGCGGTTTGTGCAAAATATGTAATGAATTTCATCCAGTTTATAGGAAAAGTTCTCGAAATGTAATGAATTTCATCCGGTCAATTTGAAATTTGCTTTGTTTGCACGAATTTCGTCCGGTTAGTTCATATAGTTGTTTAAAGGTATGCGGGCAGCATCGGATGGCATCCATCGGTGTCCTCGGACAGATGCGGTGTAAATTTGTGGGCCAGCGCTGGAGATGCCCTAACTATCATGCTATAATTGCTAACAATCCTCCATTATTTGGCAGGAACAGTTATCCCTCGATAAAAATCAGATCCGCGGTGTTTCAGACTCCTCCCGCAGAAGAGTGTAAACTCTTGCTTACATAAAAATGGAGCAAGTGGGACGCATTTGTAGCACGCCATATCACTCGAACTAGCCCGCCTAACGAGCGAGAAAGCACCGCCCTCGTCATTTTGTTCGGATTTCTATCGATCGATCGCGAAAGTGTTACGCCGCAAGTTCTAAAGGAAAGGCGCACACTTACGACTCGTACGACGCCACAACCCGACAGTCCGCTCGCACGCCGCCACCGGAGGGACACACGTTGTCTTGCAATTTCACTGACATGTGGGACCATAATTGAATAAACCGTCGATAGCCGAAATCTAATCGCTCAGCGGGCATCGGCTGAGAAGAGAGAAACGGGGGAAGGAGAAGAGATCGCCTACCACCGCCACGGACTCCAAGAAATATATGGTGATAATGTGAGGTGGGCCATGCCGAGTCCGGATCGCTCGAGCCCGCTCACCACCCCAGCCCTCAAGACGCCACTGCCCTTGCATGCATGCATAGCAAGTAGTACTCCTTATGTGGAGAGAGAGAGGCATTGACAAAGTCAAGGAGTGGGCTCTGCAAGAGCCCGCCTCTACACGTGCTCCTAGGTATAAAAAATAATTCTAAAAAGGCATAAAAACAATTGTGTCTTAAAAAAGAAAGGTAAAAACATTTGAGAGGAAATAGATAGAGAGAAAGTGAGAAAAGGCTGTAACCTGGGCATTACATGAGGAAGGAGGGAGTGGTGCACATGCCAAGTTCACTGGGCTGCCATATTTCACACTCCTCCGTCGTAACAGTGGAGACAATAGCTTTCATCAAAAATAAACAATGAATACTCGTTGCTCGTCCTCTATATCGGAAAGAATACTTTCATTCTCCGACATGTGGGACGTCGACCATCCTGGTCCACCTGCCATGCACAAAATTATCCTGGTCTACCCCGGTCGCATCGCAGGCCCAACCTTTCCCACTGTAAGTTGTTCGGACGAAGGAACCATCATGACTTCGTTGAATTCTGCTTCTTCAAGAAAACTTACTGCACCCGTAATACTGCTACCACACGCGAAGACTGGATGACACTGTACCACTTCATATCACTGAAACCCACTAGGCCAAACTAGCCCGCCTAGGTCATCATTTTGGAACGGAGGAGTACGCTCTCAAGACCGCTATGATTTTGTGTTGCACGTTCTCGTACTTTTGCTACGATTTTCCTACCCTATGAACCAAATGAGGCCTGAATGTATGTCGACTATTGTCCGATCGATCGCTAAGCCTACAATTTTAGGAGCTAGGCTATTGGTCGATCGACGAGGATAAGTATAAGTGTACCACGAGCTCATCAGCCCCAATGTTTCTCTTCGGTGAGTGTTTTGCAAGTACTATAGCTCGCATAAGTAGCTAGCCTACTAACACCAAGAATCATCAAACAAGCTCGCTGATATGATAAATAGTTCAAACTTACATCTAAGCATGCCATATATTACATCAAAAGCTGGTGAGGATACATCTGCTTCCATAACTCGGAGAGGGTTCGCATGATTCATCGATGATTCACTATCAAACAAAAGTAGCAAGATCCGCCCACACAAGGCGGTGCACTAGCCCAAAGATGGTTTGATAATACGATCGCTCGTAATTAAACATGTGGCAATGCAAACTACCCTGAAGGATTAGCGCGACCAACTATTTCTTGTCATCGATCTCTCGGGCAATGACCACAGCACGGACATCGGCATGGGAATCGATTTCTGGGGTGATGTCCGTAGGACTGACCGCGACATCGGAATCGATCTCTGGGGCGATGTCCACAGGATGGACAGCGGCATCGGAATCGATCTCCGGGGCGATGCCAACAGGATGGGCCATGACATAGGAATCATCAAGGACGTCCACCGGCACCTGCACAACCCTAACATATTAGCAAGCACATTGCAAATAATAAAAAACCACAACTATGGTAATAAGCCATTATTTTTTACCTTGTGCAGCTGGGGATCTCATCCCTCCGGGGGCCATCTCCTCGTCCTTGATGGGGGCCATCACTTTGCCAGGGGAATAGTGCTTCTCAACGGCGACTATCTCCTCAAACTCGGTCTTGAGCCTCACATAGGTGGCAATCAGAGTTCCTGGGGTAGGCACAGTGGAGCCCTTGCTGTTCTTCCAACTTTCTTTGAGGAGTTCGTCCGCCAACGTCCTCAACTCTTGGGCCAGTGCTTGTTTCTTGGAGTTCTTCGTCTCCATGGGTTGGCCCGCCAACATGGTCAACTCGTTGGTCGGTGCTCGCTTCACGAGATCGCTGTCTCCGATGGGTTGTCCGCCGCAACTCTTTGCCTAGTGCTCCGTGATCCATCAATGAACCGACAAACAAAAAGCAATCGAAAGGAAACCACAATCGCAATGAAAACGTGAAAAGAATAGGATGTGAGAATCGTCGGTGCTTGAAAAAAAGATTCTTGGAATGAAAATATAGCAACATAACTGATTCGCCCACCTTTCCTTCGTCTGTACAGTAAGAAAAATGGCGAAGTGAGTAGCCCGGAGTGAGGTTTTCTTCAAGAAAGGGAAGAAAGGGCTTGAACGAGCTGCCCAAAGTGAAATGATGGTTGCTTCGTCCAGTCCAACTTGGAGGCCACCTTACCACTGCTGGTAAAGGTGTGGGTTTTGTGATATGTCGGGTCATGACGGCCACACCGGGCTGACAGGTGAGTCTCGACTGTAGCACCTCGCTGTGATTTGGTGGATGGCACGTGGGCCCGGATGCTTTGAAATGTCCCGCATGTAGATAGAGCGGCTAGTCATATAGTAGGAGTGCTCAATATTGTGCACCGCGACCAGGGCGGAGAGGAAAACGAGAGAACTACGTAATTAATGCATGAGTTTAATTAGGGTAGTTTTGTAAAGTACGAGATACATTCCTCCAATCGCAAAATGCCTTGGTTCATGAGATTTGAGATTTGAGCCCTATGAACCGGAAGGGAGGGAGTACTGCACACGGTGCAGTCTATAGTCACTTGTTGAAATATCTAGAAAGGCAAATACTCCTTTCCGGTTTACAGGGCTATACTACTCCCTCCGTCTAGGTGTCTAAGTCATCTTACGAAAACCAAATAGTCCCAAAACACTTAGGCACGATGCATTAACTTCTACCTTGTTTCTTGTTTCTTGACATATCAACCAATAAGAGATGAGAGGTGTGCATGCTTTTAATGACTTGCAATGGCTAATTCATTGCATGCAATGCTATTAATTAGCAAATAAACATTGGTGACCCCAGGAGGAAACGGTGCTAAGCGCGTGGACCTATGCAGAATGAGTATCAACCAATGGATAATGGAGTTTAATTGTTAAACAATAGCAATTTTGTCTCATGCAAGAGCCTGGCTAGTACTCCAAGGAACCGCACCACGCGAAGCGTTCAGAATCGCCACGCTCGGTTGCGCTTGGCTCTTCGCCTCTTCGAGAAGAAGAACAATGATGTTACTCCTACTTACGAGATCGAGTCCACTGCTGCATGTCCGTCCACCTCGTGCGGGAGGGATAGCGCAGTAGCGAGCTTTACTTATCTGCTCCTGCCTTTGCGTCTATGACAGGTGGGCCCAACAGGTGGTTGGCCCTCCTGTCATGCAGCCAAAGGCAGGTGCAGTTAAGGCACCGGAGCTTAGTCCGCGAGGGAGAGGGTGTTGTAGTAATCAAATTTCTCGGTCTTGTACGAGTTGACGAAGATAGGGGTTGCTTGCTTGCTAGGGTTGCTTGCTAGGGTTGCTCACTACGTATATATAGGCCGGAGCCTCCGTGCTTGCTTGCTAGGGTTGCTCTATTCACACACTCTCATCCTCTCCAGATCTAAACAAGATAGGGGTAGTAACACTGTCTTTCTCCCTTCAAAAAATACTGGCTTTCTATCCTCACCGCTGGTTACAGATCCGGACGTATCCCCCTCCGCCGGTGAAGGGGGGGAGGGGCAGCATTTAGGACGTTGTCGGTGTCAAAACCGGTGGATCTCGGGTAGGGGGTCCCGATCTGTGCGTCGAGGCTGATGGTAACAGGAAGCAAGGGACACAATGTTTACCCAGGTTCGGGCCCTCTCGATGGAGGTAAAACCCTACTTCCTGCTTGATTAATATTGAAGATATGAGTAGTACAAGAGTAGATCTACCACGAGATCGTAGAGGCTAAACCCTAAGAGCTAGCCTATGATGGTATGATTGTAATTGTGATCGGCCTTCTAAGGACCATCCTCTCCGGTTTATATAGACACCGGAGAGGCTAGGGTTTACATGGAGTCAGTTACAAGGAAGGAAATATATTATCCAGATCGCCAAGCTTGTCCTCCACGCAAAGGAGAGTCACATCCGGACATGGGACGGAGTCTTGAGTCTTGTATCTTCATGCTTCAATAGTCCGGACGATGTATACAGTCCGGCTGTTCGGATACCCCCTAATCCAGGACTCCCTCAGTAGCCCCTGAACCAGGCTTCAATGACGATGAGTCCGGCGCGCAGTCTTGTCCTCAGCATTGCAAGGCGGGTTCCTTCTCTGAATTCCATAGTAATTATCGAACACTTAAACCGTGTCTGGATCTGCAAAATGATCTTCACATACCACCGTAGAGAGAATGATATCTCAAAAATGCAATCTGCTGACAACTTTTTAGACAACGTGACATGTCATTACGGTCGGGTCATTATTCGAACCGTTTTCCCACAACCGGCCACAGCGCATATTGCGAGGCAGTTTCCCTGACACGTCTTGTCAAAGCAGAGATCGTGTCCCCTTATCACGGGATTCTCATCAATACGGGTATGGGTAATCCCACCGCGCCATCAATCGTGGCGCTTGGGAAGCAAGCGATCCTCAACGGGCAAGTGGGGAGGCGCACCGTTTTCGTCGCCTCTATAAAGGGATAAGAGTTCCCCATTTTTACCCACGCCTTCTTCCTCCCTTGCTCACCCCTGCCCCCTCGAGCTCTAACGCCATAGCCCAAGTTTTCTCCGCACAGCTAAACATGTCCGGAGCAGGAGGCAAGTGGGTGGCTTCCACTGTGAAGGAGAAGCATATCGCAAATCTTCGGGCGGCCGGATACTTGGACGCAGACATAGCGCACCGGCTACCGGACGACGGGCAGGTCATTCCAACTCCGCTACCCCAAGAGAGGGTCGTTTTTGTCGCCCACTTCGTCCGTGGGCTGGGATTTTCACTTCATCCCTTCGTCCGCAGGCTCATGTTCTACTACGGGCTAGATTTCCATTATCTAGCCCCAAATTTCGTCCTCAACATCTCGGCGTTCATCGTCGTATGCGAGGCCTTCCTCCGCATCAAGCCTCACTTTGGCTTGTGGCTACAAATCTTCTGCGTGAAGCCGAAGATCGTGAGCGGCCAGCAAGTGGAGTGCGGAGGGGCCATGGTGGGCAAGATGCCTAATGTCACCTGGCTTGACAGCTTTTGCGAAGACCATGAAAGGGTGGCAATCGGGGTGGCTCTACATCACCGAGCCGCGCGGCGTCAACTGGGCGGCGGCCCCCGAATTCCGATCCGAAACCCCTACGCGGCTCACCTCCTAGGAAAGGAAGGGCCTGACCTGGGGCGAACCTGCAGAGCTGATCGGACTCCAAAACTGCATCAAAAATATAAAGGACAAGAACATCAAGCTTGTCAACGTGGTCCAGGTCATGCTCGTCCGCCGGATTCTCCCGTGCCAAAGACGGGTATTTAATCTGTGGGAGTACGTCCCGACCGAACACCAGACGCTTCGAAAGCTCTACGACATGATGCACAAAGGCGCATGGAAGGTGCTGTTCAAGGCCTCCGAAGTACTCCCCCCCCCCCCCACATCCGAGGACCGCGGACTTCATGTCTGTCACGCCCAATATGCGACCCTATCCAAAAGGAACTCGAAGGTCCCACCAAGGATAGACCCGCATATTGAAACGCTTTGCAAGGTGGATATCATTACATCAACATTACATAATAGATGGGGATACATACATAAGGCACGAAAGTGCCGCAAGAATACATCAACATCATATACAAGATCAACATCCGCCACGGATGAAACATAAACGAAACTCAAATGACATCCACCCTGCTAGCCCAGGCCGCCGACCGAACCTATCCCCGATCAAGAAGCGTAAGAAGAACTCAAGACAAGCAAGCATCGCTCTCGCGCCATGATCATCGCATAATCTGTACCGCTGGCTGGTGGTGTAGTAATCTGTGAGCCACGAGGACTCAGCAATCCCATTACCATGGGTAATCAAGACTAGCAAAGCTTAAATGGGAAAGGAAGGGGTAAAGTGGTGAGGTTGCAACAGCGACTAAGCATATATGGTGGCTAACATACGCAAATGAGAGCGAGAAGAGAAACAAAGGAACGGTCGTCAACTAGTAATGATCAAGAAGTGATCCTGAACTCCTACTTACGACAGACATAACCCAGAAACCGTGTTCTCCTCTCGATCAACCCCGAAAAGAGACACTCACGGTTACGCTACGGTTGGTGTATTTTAGAAGAGTTTGCTTCAAGTTTACTACAACCGGATATCAACAAATTCCCATCTGCCACATAACCAAGGGCACGGCTCTCGAAAGTTTATACCTGCAGGGTGTCCCAACTTAGCCCATGATAAGCTCTCGCGATCAACGAAGGATATTCCTTCTCCCGGAAGATCCAATCAGTCTTGGAATCCGGCCACAAGACATTTCGACAGCAATAAAACAAGACCAGCAAGACCTCCCGGCGTGCCGACACCTCGATAGTAGCCGCACAGATCTCGCCTCGAGCCACGACCGGATGAGCAGTCCGTATAACTAAAACCAGCCTTAAGTTTCGAGGTGGCGGCGCAAGGGTTCTAGTTTGGACCAACGCTTAGACAAGCATTGGCCGGGGGGCTAAAATAAAGATGACCCTTGGGATGCGCGACTCCCAAGGAAAAAGGTAATAGGTGAGGCAAATGGTAAAACCAATGTTGGGCCTTCTTTGGAAAAGTCTTATTCAAAGCGAACTGTCAAGGGGTCCCATAAATCACCCGACCGCGTTAGGGACGCAAAATCCGGGAACATAATACCGATATGACGGAAACTAGGGCGGCAAGAGTGGAACAAAACACTGCATAAGGCCGAGCCTTCCACCCTTTACCAAGTATATAGATGCATTAATTAAATAATATATATTGTGATATCCCAACAAGTAAAACATGTTCCAACAAGGAACAACATCTCCATGTTCCAACAAGGAACAAACTTCATCTTCACCTGCAACTAACAACGCTATAAGAGGGGCTGAGCAAAGCGGTAACATAGCCAAACAATAGTTTGCTAGGAAGGGTGCAAAAGGTTAGAGGCTGACATGGCAATTTGGGAGGCTTGAGGAACAAGTGATAGGTAACGCAGCATAGCGATAGAACGAAGCAACTAGCATAGCAATGATAGTAGTGAGATCCAGGGTAGCGGTCATCTTGCCTGAAATCCCGCAAGGAAGAAGAACGAGTCCATGAAGAAGATGAACGGAAGAAGTTAACCAAGCGTGAGCGAACGAATCCTCACGATCGCAACGTAAACAGGAACTAACAAGAAGCACACAACAAGGTAAACACACCACACATGAACAAGACATGATGCACAACAAGCATGATGCATGACAAAGCTACATGAATCTACTCATGGCAAGAGATGATGCAAACAAGAGCAACACATCAAAGCAAGTTTAAATGATGCCGGAAGCAACATATAACAATTCCGGTAAGTCCTCATATGCAAATTTCAAAATTGGTCCAGATCAGAATAAACCTTATGTTCAAGTTGTTAAACAGCAAGTTAAGATGCACCAAGATGATCTACACGAAATTCTAGTCAAGTTACATATAAAGTTCATTTAATTCGGAGCTACGGCCTAGAAGATATGAGCAAAACAAGTTAAACATGGCAATGATGCAAAATGCATACAAACATCAATCAAACACCTCAAAACATGGAGGCAACATGATAATATGAAGCTACATGCAAAATCAAACAAGTTTCATATAGAGCACACTCAAAACGGAGCAACGGTTCAACACATACACTCTATACAAGTCATGACAACAATCTGTCCAAAATAGTAACTAGGCATATTGCAAGCATCAAAACATCATGCTACAGTACCACAATATGAAAAAAAAGGAATGGGCATGATGTACAGGTAAAGCATTACACAACATGAACACTGAGCTATCTCCAGAAATCACTAGAACATGCTCGAAATAACATGGCAAGATTGCAAATAATAACAGTTTCAGACTTATCAGGAAATAACATCAGGTTGCAATGTTTAGAGCTATCGAACAACATGCTAAAGGAACTAATCATGGCAAACAAAGGCATGGCATGAATCTACTAATTGCATAGAACAAAAGTCCCTTACTGACCATGAGCCAAAAAGGATCAGAAAATATGATGGCACCCATGTAAACATGGCAAGTTATATGACAGATTCATACATGGCAGGAACAGCAATAAGTAGGCATGTTGGTGAGCTTGAACCACTCACCACAGAGCAATACCTGGCATGGCAAGGCAACTCACAGTAAGAATACATGGCATAGAAGCTATACATGGCAAGAACAACATCATAGCATACACGGATCAACTACAACAACCTTGGCAAAATTGAATAACATGTAAACAATCTGCCAGGAAACATTTTATAGCAAAAGTAGAGCTCGGTTGACTCAAGCTATGGCACTCCATAATTGCAAACAAGGGAATGGATGGATAGATAATAACCATATGTTCAAAACATCCTTACTGAAGTATCTCCAAATATGCATGGATCTCTCGGTAGCATCAAGTTAACATGGCATAAAAATTTCAGCAAAACAGGGACTGAAATCAGCAACATCACGATGCCTAGTTTGCATTCTTGTGCTAGTCACCACAGAGATCACAAAAATACATGGCATACACCCCTGTAAATATGGCATGTCATATTACAAAACACATGTAGGACTCAAGTTCATAGGGTGCACACATCAATCATGGAAAAAATGACAAAAGTGAATGTTCTGATAAGAATCTGAAACTAACATCACATAGCCTTCTTCTAACAGTATTTCGGGCATCAAGATGAGCTCAAATGAAAATGATGCAATGAGATGAAATTATGTACTCGTTGAGACGAACAATTTGACATATTACACGCACGAAACGGAGCTACAGATGAAGAGATATGATGGCATGAACATGGCATGAAAAATAACACAGATAATCGGGACTTAGCAGAAATTGGAAGGGGGAAAGTCAACCTCATGTGGCACGGACGAGGCGGCCGGAGTTCGCCGGAGTTGGTGGGGAAGATGCCGGAGACAGGCGGATCCGGGCGGCCGGAGCTCCGCGGCGGATCCGGGAGGAGGAGGCGGGGAGCTCGGCTCGGCGGGCGCGCAGCACAGGAGGGCAGTGGCGACGCCGGAGGCGACGACCGGGTGGCTGGACGAGCTGGCGGGCGAGGGGTCCGCGGAGGCGGCGGCGCGGCCGGACTCGGGGCGGCCGGATGGTGTCGCGGCGGGAGGAAGGGCGCGCGGCGAGGCCGAGGCCGGGCGGCGAGACCTCCGTGACCGGCCGGGCGGAGCCCGGCCGCGGGTAGCGAGGGACGGCTGCCGCGAAGGCGGCAGGGAGCACGGGCGGCGGGCGAGGGGCGGGCGGGCGGCGGCGCACGGGCCGTCTGCGGGTTTAGATGGGCCCAGCGGGCCGGGCGGTGGAGAGAGAGAGAGAGAGAGGCGGTGAGGTGGCGGCGCGCGATAGGCTGGCAACGGCGGCGGGGTGACGTGGCGGCCCGTCATTGGTCCGGGCGACATGGCTGGCAGCGGTGGACGCGTCCGGCGGCGGGCGGACATGTCCGGTGGCGCAGAGGGGAAGAGGCTAGGGTTTGGACTGCGGGATTTCGGGGAGAGCACATATTTATAGGTAGAGGAAGCTAGGAGAGTCCAAATGAGGTGCGGTTTTCGGCCACGCGATCGTGATCGAACGACCGAGAGCATGGAGGTGAGTTTGCTGGGTTTTGGGCCACTTTGAAAGGGGTGTTGGGCAGCAAGGAGAAGGAGGCTTTTACGGTTACCCGGTTAACCGTTGGAGTACCAAACGACCTCCAAATGGCACGAAACTTGACAGGCAGTCTACCGGTGCTATACCAAGGCCGCTTGGCAAACCTCGGTCCATTCCGAGAACGTTTAACACCCGCACATGAAAAGAGGCAAAAGGGGGCACCGGGAGACATAGGAGTGCCGGACTGCAAAACGGACAACGGGGAAAATGCTCGGATGCATGAGACGAACACGTATGCAAAATGAGATGCACATGATGACATGCTATGAAATGCAGATGATGACATGGCAAAGTGCAACACGCAAGCAAATGACATGGCAACGATGGCAAATAACTGGCGGACACCTGGCGCATCGGATCCGAGGCGTTACAACACTCCTCCACTAACAAGAGATCTCGTCCCGAGATCTTAGGACCGAGACGGAAGGGAAAAAGGGATGAGGTGAAACAAGAACTCAAGAGAAGAAGCAAAGAATCGAGAGCACTCGAGAAGAAGAGAGGAACGATGAGAATGACGAGAATCAAATTCTCATGGAAACAAGATAGACACTGAAACAACTCGTTCTAACCAGAGTGGCTAGAATGGGAAAAGAAACGAATAAGATTGAAAGGATTTAGGCAGCGCTCCGGCTGAACAAGGAAAGAATAGAACACGAACTTCAGAGGATGGAATGATACTTGATGAAAGGAACAACACAAAACCTCCGGAAAGAATTGAAATAGAAATGAAAAGAACGGATAGGAATATGACAACTTGTGCCACGAATGAAATTGAAAGCATCTTTAGAAGGAAGGTTTAAACGGAGTTGTTGAGACAATCAACAACGAAAAGAATATGCTTGTTGTGGACTTATAGGTGACATCTCAAGATCATAAGGTGATAACCGGCCACAAACGGAAATGATTAGATAGGTTAGAAGAACGAAGAAATGCAAAAACTCCACTTCAAAAGAATACGAAGAATTAATTACACTTCGAGACGCGAGAAGAAAAGATACTTGAACTCCACCGACAAGAATCTTGATGAACACTTGAAGAATGAATTAAATCATGACGAACCACCGTGAAGAACTCCAGTAACAAAAAGGATGATGAGATAAAATGAAGGATGAAAGAATAAGATGAGCCTTGCGATGAATTAGATGGAGATTCCGACGAAATGGCCGAGGAAACTGAACTCCGGATAAGAAAAGATGGAGAACACTTGGAACTAGAATTTATTCATCAAGAACAAACTCCAAAGAAAGGGATTAAACACTTTGAGGAAATAAGAATAAGATTTATTGTATGCTTATCGTTCACCAAATTAAATTGATGACAAACAATGGATTTTGCAAACTACTTATTCTTCTTGAAAGGGTTGAGAAGTGACATATCGCAAACTTGAGAAGGACTTCATGAACCACCGGTAGGATTGAAAAGAACGAATGGATTGATACGATAACAAAGGAAAAAGAATCTGAATGGACCACCGTAAGAATTTGAAAATGACTGATGAACGAGAATGAATCACCGGGAAGAATTAGAAACAACGAAGATACTTGAGGGAAAATTTGAGACAAGAGAGCGAAGAGATCGCGAACTGATTGACGAATACTTGAATGAAGCACCGGGATAATATTGAGATGAACGAAGCTGAAAACTTGGAACGAAGAAATATTCCGAAAAGATGACCTCCGGATGATCGAGACGGAAAACAATTCCTGAAATACTCCGGATGGATGAAAAGAATTGCACAACTAGAAACAACTAGATAGGATAACATCGAGCTATCACCATGAATCTCCGGGAGAACGGACAATATTTAGAGGAAAAACTCTTCTTTGGTCTTCAAATGACGACGAGAAACACCACCAAAATTAATGAGATACTCCGGAAGAAAGAAAAAAAACAGAGAGGTTGAGCCAACAATGAAATGATTTGAAATTGATCTTGGAAAAGGCATGTGACTGATGAAATCCATTCTTACGTCACACTTGAAAAGAATTGGGAATAGCTCCGGGGAAATTAGAAGAGTCAGGTAAGATCCTGGGAAAGACCTGTGGGTTAGGGCCCACTAAAAGAAAACACCATTGGAAAGGGATGTTGAACAGATAGATGATGCACCGGAATAATTGAAATATTTGAATGAGGTGACAACCTCGAATTGATTGGAACACAGACGAATCTCCTGAGATGTCTTCACACTCCGGGATAAAAGGATGGCGAGAGGAGGAACGAGCAAAGAGAACACTTCGAAGGAAAAGAATATGATTAACCCGAAAAACTTGAATTGAATCCACCAGAAAAGAAAAGAGATGAAGAATGTCAAACGAGACGAGAATTCACCAGTTGAGATAATTTACGAAAGACTCAAGAGATTCCGCACGAATGAGATAGCTGGTCGAGAGAGAGTCAGACTCCGGGAAGAAAAGGATGGGAGGGCGGGAAAACAAAGACAAGTTGGAAGGGAAAACCGACGAATATCTTCAAGAGGAAAACACTGGTTGAAATCATTGAGGATAGAGAGCAAAAGCTTCGCACGAGTAGGATGGATACTCGATTACGGACTCCGGTTCCGAGAAGGAAAAAGGGTGGGCGGGTGGGAAAAGAAAACAACTGAGGATTGATCTTGCGAGAACAAAGAGGTTGAATCGACTTGACGAGAAAATGCACCGGATGAAAAGAGATGAGAACCAACGATCGGAAAACCAACTGCGTGATCCTAAAGAAAAAATTTGAAGGGGAAGAGAAGTAATTCAAAACACCTACGTCAAGATTCCTTACCAAGGCGACGAAGGGCCTGAGGAGTAAAAGAATTCCTACTCTCCGATATAACTAGACTCCGAAAACCAGTTTCTTCTAGACTCAACAACGGCCAAACTACACGATCAATCAAGGGGGCTCCTAGGGTCGGTCGAGGCTTTGATACCAACTTGTCACGCCCAATATGCGACCCTATCCAAAAGGAACTCGAAGGTCCCACCAAGGATAGACCCGCATATTGAAACGCTTTTGCAAGGTGGATATCATTACATCAACATTACATAATAGATGGGGATACATACATAAGGCACGAGTGCCGCAAGAATACATCAACATCATATACAAGATCAACATCCGGCTACAGATGAAACATAAACAGAAACTCAAACGACATCCACCCTGCTAGCCCAGGCTGCCGACCTGGAACCTATCCCCAGATCGAAGAAGCAGAAGAAGAACTTAAGACAAGCAAGCATCGCTCTCGCGTCATGATCATCGCATAATCTGTACCTGCAACTGGTGGTGTAGTAATCTGTGAGCCACGAGGACTCAGCAATCCCATTACCATGGGTAATCAAGACTAGCAAAGCTTAAATGGGAAAGGAAGGGGTAAAGTGGTGAGGTTGCAGCAGCGACTAAGCATATATAGTGGCTAACATATGCAAATGAGAGCGAGAAGAGAAACAAAGGAACGGTCGTCAACTAGTAATGATCAAGAAGTGATCCTGAACTCCTACTTACGACAGACATAACCCAGAAACCGTGTTCTCCTCTCGATCAACCCCGAAAAGAGACACTCACGTTACATTACACGGTTGGTGTATTTTAAAAGAGTTTGCTTCAAGTTTACTACAACCGGATATCAACAAATTCCCATCTGCCACATAACCGCGGGCACGGCTCTCGAAAGTTTATACCTGCAGGGTGTCCCAACTTAGCCCATGATAAGCTCTCGCGATCAACGAAGGATATTCCTTCTCCCCGGGAAGACCCGATCAGTCTCGGAATCCCGGCTACAAGACATTTCGACAACAATAAAACAAGACCAGCAAGACCTCCCGGCGTGCCGACACCCTGATAGTAGCCGCGCGTATCTCGTCTCAGGCCACGACCGCATGAGCAGTCCGTACAACTAAAACCAGCCCTCAAGTTTCCCCGAGGTGGCGCTGCAAAGGGCTCTAGTTTGGACCAACACTTAGACAAGCATTGGCCCGGGGGGGGGGGCTAAAATAAAGATGACCCTTGGGATGCGCGGCTCCCAAGGGAAAAAGGTAATAGGTCGTGCAAATGGTAAAACCAATGTTGGGCCTTTTGGAAAAGTCTTATTCAAAGCGAACGTCAAGGGGTCCCATAAATCACCCGACCGCGTTAGGGACGCAAAATCCGGGAACATAATACCGATATGACGGAAACTAGGGCGGCAAGAGTGGAACAAAACACCAGGCATAAGGCCGAGCCTTCCACCCTTTACCAAGTATATAGAAGCATTAATTAAATAAGATATATTGTGATATCCCAACAAGTAAAACATGTTCCAACAAGGAACAACATCTCCATGTTCCAACAAGGAACAAACTTCATCTTCACCTGCAACTAACAACGCTATAAGAGGGGCTGAGCAAAGCGGTAACATAGCCAAACAATGGTTTGCTAGGAAGGGTGCAAAAGGTTAGAGGCTGACATGGCAATTTGGGAGGCTTGAGGAACAAGTGATAGGTAACGCAGCATAGCGATAGAACGAAGCAACTAGCATAGCAATGATAGTAGTGAGATCCAGGGTAGCGGTCATCTTTCCTGAAATCCTGCAAGGAAGAAGAATGAGTCCATGAAGAAGATGAACGGAAGAAGCCGAACCAAGCGTAGACGAACGAATCCTCACGATCGCAACGAAACAGGAACTAACAAGAAGAAGCACACAACAAGGTAAACACACCACACATGAACAAGACATGATGCACAACAAGCATGATGCGTGACAAAGCTACATGAATCTACTCATGGCAAGAGATGATGCAAACAAGAGCAACACATCAAAGCAAGTTTAAATGAGGCCGGAAGCAACATATAACAATTCCGGTAAGTCCTCATATGCAAATTTCGAAATTGGTCCAGATCTGAATAAACCTTATGTTAAAGTTGTTAAACAACAAGTTAAGATGCACCAAGATGATCTACACGAAATTCTAGTCAAGTTACATATAAAGTTCATTTAATTCGGAGCTACGGCCTAGAAGATATGAGCAAAACAAGTTAAACATGGCAATGATGCAAAATGCATACAAACATCAATAAAACACCTCAAAACATAGATGCAACATGATAATATGAAGCTACATGCAAAATCAAGCAAGTTTCATATAGAGCACACTCAAAACGGAGCAACGGTTCAACACATACACTCTATACAAGTCATGACAACAATCTGTCCAAAACAGCAACTAGGCATATTGCAAGCATCAAAACATCATGCTACAGTACCACAAAAGGAATGGGCATGATGTACAGGTAAAGCATTACACAACATGAACACTGAGCTATCTCCAGAAATCACTAGAACATGCTCGAAATAACATGGCAAGATTGCAAATAATAACAGTTTCAGACTTATCAGGAAATAACATCAGGTTGCAATGTTTAGAGCTATCAAACAACATACTAAAAGAACTTATCATGGCAAACAAAGGCATGGCATTAATATACTAATTGCATAGAACAAAAGTCCCTTACTGACCATGAGCCAAAGGGATCAGAAAATATGATGGCACCCATGTAAACATGGCAAGTTATATGACAGATTCATACATGGCAGGAACAATAAGTAGGCATGTTGGTGAGCTTGAACCACTCACCACAGAGCAATACCTGGCATGGCAAGGCAACTCACAGTAAGAATACATGGCATAGAAGCTATACATGGCAAGAACAACATCATAGCATACACGGATCAACTACAACAACCTTGGCAAAATTGAATAACATGTAAACAATCTGCCAGAAACATTTTATAGCAAAAGTAGAGCTCGTTGACTCAAGCTATGGCACTCCATAATTGCAAACAAGGGAATGGATGGATAGATAATAACCATATGTTCAAAACATCCTTACTGAAGTATCTCCAAATATGCATGGATCTCTCGGTAGCATCAAGTTAACATGGCATAAAAATTTCAGCAAAACAGGGACTGAAATCAGCAACATCACGATGCCTAGTTTGCATTCTTGTGCTAGTCACCACAGAGATCACAAAAATACATGGCATACACCCCTGTAAATATGGCATGTCATATTACAAAACACATGTAGGACTCAAGTTCATAGGGTGCACACATCAATCATGGAAAAAATGACAAAAGTGAATGTTCTGATAAGAATCTGAAACTAACATCACATAGCCTTCTTCTAAAAGTATTTCGGGCATCAAGATGAGCTCAAATGAAAATGATGCAATGAGATGAAATTATGTACTCGTTGAGACGAACAATTTGACATATTACACGCACGAAACGGAGCTACAGATGAAGAGATATGATGGCATGAACATGGCATGAAAAATAACACAGATAATCGGGACTTAGCAGAAATTGGAGGGGGGAAAGTCAACCTCATGTGGCACGGACTTCGAGGCGGCCGGAGTTCGCCGGAGTTGGTGGGGAAGATGCCGGAGACGGGCGGATCCGGGGCGGCCGGAGCTCCCGCTGCCGGATCCGGGAGGAGGGGCGGGAGCTCGGCCGGCGGCGGGCGCGGCATCGAGGGCGGGCGGCGACGCCGAGGCGACGACCGGGTGGCTGGACGAGCTGGGGGCGGGGGGGCCGGAGGGCGGCGGCGCTGGCCGGACTCGGGCGGCCGGATGGGTCTGGCGGGGGAGGAAGGGCGCGGCGGAGGCCGAGGCCGGGCGGCGAGACCTCCGTGACCGGCCGGCGAGGCGCCGGCGCTGGCAGCGAGGACGGCTGCCGGCGACGGCGGGCGAGGAGCACGGGCGGCGGGCGAGGCTCGGGCCGGGCGGCGGGGGCGCGCACGGCCCGCAGGGCTCCAGATGGGCCCGCGGGCCGGGCGCGGTGGAGAGAGAGAGGCGGTGAGGTGGCGGCGCGCGATAGGCTGGCGACGGCGGCGGGGTGACGTGGCGGCCCGTCATTGGTCCGCGTGACGTGGCTGGCGGCGGTGGACGCGTTCGGCGGCGGGCGGACATGTCCGGTGGCGCAGAGGGGAAGAGGCTAGGGTTTGGACTGCGGGATTTCGGGGAGAGCACATATTTATAGGTAGAGGAAGCTAGGAGAGTCCAAATGAGGTGCGGTTTTCGGCCACGCGATCATGATCGAACGACCGAGAGCATGGAGGGGAGTTTGCTGGGTTTTGCACCACTTTGAAAGGGGTGTTGGGCTGCAAGGAGAAGGAGGCTTTTACGGTTACCCGGTTAACCGTTGGAGTATCAAACGACCTTCAAATGGCACGAAACTTGACAGGCGGTCTACCAGTGCTATACCAAGGCCGCTTGGCAAACCTCGGTCCATTCCGAGAACGTTTAACACCCGCACATGAAAAGAGGCAAAAGGGGGCGCCGGGAGACATAGGAGTGCCGGATTGCAAAACGGAAAACGGGGAAAATGCTCGGATGCATGAGACGAACACGTATGCAAAATGAGATGCACATGATGACATGATATGAAATGCAGATGATGACATGGCAAAGTGCAACACGCAAGCAAATGACATGGCAATGACGGCGAATAACTGGCGGACACTTGGCGCATCGGATCCGGGGCGTTACAATGTCCCCTCGTCTGGTGAGTTTTATGACTACCACCGGATTCAGTTCTTCCTAATATATCCATGGGGTAGTCTTAAGTCATTGTGTGTATTTAATAAGGATTATGTGAAGACAGCGGAGCGGATTGACTGTCCGGCTCCGCTGCCAGAAGGCACATCTGATGCTCTCCAGACGGAGATGCTGGTCCCGGCGCCCTACAAGGCACCGGAGAAGAAGGCCGAAAAGAAGGCCCCGGGGACCAGGAAGGGTCTCCGGCATAAGGTTGTACCGGAAGCCTCGTCCGAAGACGATGAGGCAAGCTCCTCCCCCGAAGGGGAGGAGAAGAAGAAGGGCCGGAGAGGATGGGGGGCCTGAGAAGGCAGACCAGGGGGCCGGGAAAGGCCCCCGACGCAAGGCCTTCATACCCACGTCGTCCGAAGACGACGAGACAGATTCCTCCCGCGGAGGCGGGGGAAAACATGAAGAAGTTCTCCCTCCCCGCAATGGGGGGGAGAAGAAGAGGAAAGGCGCACCAGAAGGGGAGGCCAGGGTGTCCAAGAAGGGAAAGGCGTTCCTTCCGGACTACTCCACTACGGCCGCTCACAGTGACGTAGAGTGGCTGCCCAGGGGGAAGCCCCTAGCGAGATCGTGAGTCTCCGCCCTCTATTGTACTTCTAGCGCGACTTTGTTTCATAGTCTTGTTATAACGCCGAACATATATGCAGTCCGGCGAGGGTCCATCCCGAGGTATCGTCTTCGGATGGGTCCTTGAGTGCTTCAGCTATGAACTCGCTCCCGACGGCCACTACTCCTCAGCCTGCGGATGACACGGAGGTGTTGTCCCAAAGGTTCCCAGAGCGGGGGGAAGTGACTCTGGAGGCGCCTCAAGGCGGAATTCCAGACGTCGGACACGCGGGGTTCAAGATCCCCGCGGATCGTGTTGATGAGAGCCGCGGTAAGCCGGGCTCTCAGCCGAATACTGTTCTGGAACGTCGAATGGTTCCGGACTTAGGCGGGCAGCCCCTCGTTAGGGAGGGCGAGCCGTCCGCGCCGAAGACTTCCGTTACGCCCGAGTGATGTCTACTACTTAACCTTCTTCTTGTAGACGTTGTTGGGCCTGCAAGTGCACAGGTTTGTAGGATAGTAGCAAATTTCCCTCAAGTGGATGACCTAAGGTTTATTAATCCGTGGGAGGCGTAGGATGAAGATGGTCTCTCTCAAGCAACCCTGCAACCAAATAACAAATAGTCTCTTGTGTCCCCAACACACCCAATACAATGGTAAATTGTATAGGTGCACTAGTTCGGCGAAGAGATGGTGATACAAGTGCAATATGGATAGTAGATAAAAGTATTTGTAATCTGAAAATATAAAAACAGCAAGGTAACAAGTGATAAACGTGAGCGTAAACGGTATTGCAATGATAGAAAACAAGGCCTAGGGTTCATACTGTCACTAGTGCAAGTTCTCTCAACAATAATAACATAGATAGATCATATAACAATCCCTCAACATGCAACAAAGAGTCACTCCAAAGCCACTAATAGCGGAGAACAAACGTAGAGATTATGGTAGGGTACGAAACCACCTCAAAGTTATTCTTTCCAATCAATCCGTTGGGCTATTCCTATAAGTGTCACAAACAGCCCTAGAGTTCGTACTAGAATAACACCTTAAGACACAAATCAACCAAAACCCTAATGTCACCTAGATACTCCATTGTCACCTCAAGTATCCGTGGGCATGATTATATGATATGCATCACACAATCTCAGATTCATCCAACCAACATAAAAGTACTTCAAAGAGTGCCCCAAAGTTTCCACCGGAGAGTCAAGAACGTGTGCCAACCCCTATGAATAGGTTCATAGGCGGAACCCGCAAGTTGGTCACCAAAACATACATCAAGTGGCACATGATATCCCATTGTCACCACAGATAAACACGGCAAGACATACATCAAGTGTTCTCATAAAAGACTCAATCCGATAAGATAACTTCAAAGGGGAAACTCAATTCATCACAAGAGAGTAGAGGGGGAGAAACTTCATAAGATCCAACTACAATAGCAAAGCTCGGGATACATCAAGATCGTGCCATAGAGGGAACACGAGAGAACACGAGAGAGAGAGAGAGAGAGAGAGAGAGAGATCAAACACATAGCTACTGGTACATACCCTCAGCCCCGAGGGTGAACTACTCCCTCCTCGTCATGGATAGCGCCGGGATGATGAAGATGGCCACAGGTGAGGGTTCCCCCCTCCGGCAGGGTGCCAAAACGGGCTCCCGAGAGGTTTTTGGTGGCTACAGAGACTTGCGGTGGCGGAACTCCCGATCTATCTTCTGTTCTGGAAGTTTTACGATACGTAGGTATATATGGATGAAAGAAGTACGTCGGTGGACCGAAGGGGGGGCCATGAGGCAGGGGGCGCGCCCTAGGGGGTGGCGCGCCCCACCCTCGTGAGCACCTCCTTCTTTTCTGACGTGCTCGCAAGTCCATCGGGTGGCTTTCCTTCCAAAAATAACTTCTCCAGTTGATTTCGTTCCGTTTGACTCCGCTTGATATTCATTTTCCTCAAACACCTGAAATAGGCATAAAACAACAAATCTGGGCTGGGCCTCCGGTTAATAGGTTAGTCCCAAAAATAATATAAAAGTGGATAATAAAGCCCAATATTGCCCAAAATAGTAGATAATATAGCATGGAGCAATCAAAAATTATAGATACGTTGGAGACGTATCAAGCATCCCCAAGCTTAATTCCTGCTCGTCCTCGAGTAGGTAAATGATAAAAAGATAATTTTTGATGCGGAGTGCTACTTGGCATAATTTCAATGCAATTCTTCTTAATTGTATGAATATTCAGATCCAAAATATTCAAGGCAAAAGTTCATATTGACATAAAAATAATAATACTTCAAGCATACTAACAAAGCAATTATGTCTTCTCAAAATAACATGGCCAAAGAAAGTTATCCCTACAAAATCATATAGTCTGGCTATGCTCCATCTTCCCCACACAAAAATATTTAAATCATGCACAACCCCGGTGACAAGCCAAGCAATTGTTTCATACTTTTGACATTCTCAAAACTTTTTCAATCTTCACGCAATACATGAGCGTGAGCCATGGATATAACACTATATGTGGAATAGAATGGTGGTTGTGGAGAAGACAAAAAGGAGAAGATAGTCTCACACCGACTAGGCGTATCAACGGGCTATGGAGATGCCCATCAATAGATATCACTGTGAGTGAGTAGGGATTGCCATGCAACGGATGAACTAGAGCTATAAGTATATGAAAGCTCAACAAAAGAAACTAAGTGGGTGTGCATCCAACTCGCTTGCTCACGAAGACCTAGGGCATTTAAGGAAGCCCATCATTGGAATATACAAGCCAAGTTCTATAATGAAAATTTCCCACTAGTATATGAAAGTGACAAAATGAGAGACTATCTATCATGAAGATCATGGTGCTACTTTGAAGCACAAGTGTGGTAAAAGGATAGTAACATTGTCCTTTCTCTCTTTTTCTCTCATTTTTTTTTATTTTTTTTGTTTGGGCCTTTTCTCTCTCTTTTTTTGGCCTCTTTTTTCTTTTAGTTTTTTATTTTTTTTTCGTCCGGAGTCTCATCCCGACTTGTGGAGGAATCATAGTCTCCATCATCCTTTCCTCACTGGGACAATGCTCTAATAATGATGATCATCACACTTTTATTTTCTTACAACTCAACAATTACAACTCAATACTTAGAACAAAGTATGACTCTATATGAATGCCTCAGGCGGTGTACCGGGAAGTGCAATGACTCATGAGTGACACGTATGAAAGAATTATGAACGGTGGCTTTGCCACAAATACGATGCCAACTACGTGATCATGCTAAGCAATATGACAATGATGGAGCGTGTCATAATAAACGGAACGGTGGAAAGTTGCATGGCAATATATCTCGGAATGGCTATGGAAATGCCATGATAGGTAGGTATGGTGGCTGTTTTGAGGAAGATATATGGTGGGTGTATGGTACCGGCGAAAGGTGCGCGGTATTGAGAGGCTAGCAATGGTAGAAGGATGGGAAAAGTGTGTATAATCCATGGACTCAACATTAGTCATAAAGAACTCATATACTTATTGCAAAAATCTAGAAGTTATCAAAGAAAAGTATTACGCGCATGCTCGTAGGGGGATAGATTGGTAGGAAAAGACCATCGCTCGTCCTCGACCGCCACTCATAAGGAAGACAATCAATAAATAAATCATGCTCCGAGTTCATCACATAACGGTTCACCATACGTGCATGCTACGGGAATCACAAACTTCAACACATGTATTCTTTAAATTCACAACTACTCAACTAGCATGACTCTAATATCACCATCTTCATATCTCAAAACAATTATCAAGCATCAAACTTTTCTTAGTATTCAACACACTCATAAGAAAGTTTTACAAATCTTGAATACCAAGCCTATTAAGATTTTTAAGAAAATTACCATGTTATTTAAGACTCTCAAAATAATTTAAGTGAAGCATGAGAGTTCAACTATTTCTGCAAAATAAAACCACCATTGTGCTCTAAAAGATATAAGTGAAGCACTAGAGCAAATGACAAACTACTCCGAAAGATATAAGTGAAGATGAATGAGTAGTCGAATAATTGTGCAACTATGTGAAGACTCTTTAACATTAAGGAGTTTCATATCTTGGTATTGTATCCAAACAGCAAGCAAAACAAAATAAAATGACATTGCAAGGATAGCACAACTCATGTGAAGAAGCAAAAACTTAGGCTCAACCGATACTAACCGATAGTTGTTGAAGAAGAATGGTGGGATGCCTACCGGGGCATCCCCAAGCTTAGATGCTTGAGACTTCTTGGAATATTATCTTGGGGTGCATTGGGCATCCCCAAGCTTGAACTTTTGTGTCTTCTTAATTCCTCTCATATCATGGTTTCTCTTTTTATCAAAAAGCTTCATTCACAACAATCTCAACAAGAACTCGTGAGATAGGTTAGTATAAACCAATGCAAAACCTTATCATTTCCTACTGTAACAAATCACTAAAATTATTATTCAACATTGCATACTAAATTCCTCTGCATATTTAATACTCCTATCCTCAAATAGAATCATTAAACAGGCAAACATATGCAAACAAGGCAACCATAACAGCAATCTTCCAAAACAGAATAGTCTGTAAAGAATGAAAGATTCATCATACTTCCCTAACTCCAAAAATTATGAACTAAAATTCCCACTGTAATAAATTTATCAGATCTCAATATGCAAAAAGATTCAACATTATACCACTCTCTGAGTTTTCTAGGGAATTTTTGCAACAGCGGTAAACTTTCTGTTTTCAAACAGCAACATGTATACTAGCAAAATAAGCATGGCAAAGGCTATCCTTGACTTTTTTTATTGAAACTAAAGATGCAAAACATTATTCTAAATAACATCAAGAAAATACTAACAAAATAAAATGACGCTCCAAGCAAAACACATATCATGTGATGAATAAAAATATAGCTCCAAGTAAAGTTACCGATGAACGAAGATTTAAAGAGGGATGCCTTCAGGGCATCCCCAAGCTTAGGCTCTTGGTTATCCTTGAATATTACCTTGGGGTGCCTTGGGAATCCCCAAGCTTAGGCTCTTGACACTCCTTATTCCATAGTCCATCGAATCTTTACCCAAAACTTGAAAACTTCACAACACAAAACTTAACAGAAAACTCGTGAGCTCCGTTAGCGAAAGAAAACAAAACACCACTTCAAGGTACTGTAATGAACTCATTATTTATTTATATTGGTGTTAAACCTACTGTATTCCAACTTCTCTATGATTTATATACTATTTTACTAGCCATAGATTCATCAAAATAAGCAAACAACACACGAAAAACAGAATCTGTCAAAAACAGAACAGTCTGTAGTAATCTGTAACTAACGCAAACTTCTGGAACTCCAAAAATCTACCAACATTAGAAGACCTAGACAATTTGTTTATTTATCAGAAGAAATTGGAATCAGTATTTTATCACGTTCTGGTGATTTTTAATAATTCTGGCACTGAGCGCAAAGTTTCTGGAAATTACAGCAAGATCAAATAACTATCATCCAAGAAGATCCAATAGGTCTAGCTTGGCACAAACACTAATTAAAACACAAAATCACATCTAAACAGAGGCTATATGGATTATTTATTAATAAACAGAACCAAAAATCAAGAAACTAAAATAAAATTGGGTTGCCTCCCAACAAGCGTTATCGTTTAACGCCCCTAAATAGGCATGATGATTTCAATGATGCTCACATAAAAGATAAGAATTGAAACATAAAGAGAGCATCATGAAGAATATGACTAGCACATTTAAGTCTAACCCACTTCCTATGCATAGGGATTTTGTGAGCAAACAACTTATGGGAACAATAATCAACTAGCATAGGAAGGCAAAACAAGCATAACTTCAAAACTTTAAGCACATAGGGAGGAAACATGATATTATTGTAATTCCTACAAGCATATATTCCTCCCTCATAATAATTTTCAGTAGCATCATGAATGAATTCAACAATATAACCAGCACCTAAAGCATTCTTTTCATGATCTACAAGCATAGAAAATTTCCTACTCTCCACGTAAGCAAATTTATTCTCATCAATAGTAGTGGGAGCAAACTCAACAAAATAACTATCATGTGATTGAAAATTAAGATCAAGATGACAAGTTTCATGGTTATCATTATTATTTAAAGCATACGTGTCATCACAATAGTCATCATAGATAGGAGGCATGCTTTCATCATAGTAAATTTGCTCATCAAAGCTTGGGGGACAAAAAATATCATCTTCATCAAACATAGCTTCCCCAAGCTTGTGGCTTTGCATATCATTAGCATCATGGATATTCAAGGAATTCATATTAACAACATTGCAATCATGCTCATCATTCAAAGATTTAGTGCCAAACAATTTAATGCATTCTTCTTCTAACACTTTGGCACAATTTTCTTTTCCATCATACTCACGAAAGATATTAAAAAGACGAAGCGTATGAGACAAACTTAACTCCATTTTTTTGTAGTTTTATTTTATAAACTAGACTAGTGCTAAAACAAGAAACAAAAAGATTCGATTGCAGGATCAAAAGATATACCTTCAAGCACTAACCTCCCCGGCAACGGCGCCAAAAAAGAGCTTGATGTCTACTACGCAACCTTCTTCTTGTAGACGTTGTTGGGCCTGCAAGTGCACATGTTTGTAGGACAGTAGCAAATTTCCCTCAAGTGGATGACCTAAGGTTTATCAATCCGTGGGAGGCGTAGGATGAAGATGTTCTCTCTCAAGCAACCCTGCAACCAAATAACAAAGAGTCTCTTGTGTCCCCAACACACCCAATACAATGGTAAATTGTATAGGTGCACTAGTTCGGCGAAGAGATGGTGATACAAGTGCAATATGGATAGTAGATAAAAGTATTTGTAATCTGAAAATATAAAAACAGCAAGGTAACAAGTGATAAACGTGAGCGTAAACGGTATTGCAATGATAGGAAACAAGGCCTAGGGTTCATACTTTCACTAGTGCAAGCTCTCTCAACAATAATAACATAGATAGATCATATAACAATCCCTCAACATGCAACAAAGAGTCACTCCAAAGCCACTAATAGCGGAGAACAAACATAGAGATTATGGTAGGGTACGAAACCACCTCAAAGTTATTCTTTCCAATCAATCCGTTGGGCTATTCCTATAAGTGTCACAAACAGCCCTAGAGTTCGTACTAGAATAACACCTTAAGACACAAATCAACCAAAACCCTAATGTCACCTAGATACTCCATTCTCACCTCAAGTATCCGTGGGCATGATTATATGATATGCATCACACAGTCTCAGATTCATCCAACCAACATAAAAGTACTTCAAAGAGTGCCCCAAAGTTTCTACCGGAGAGTCAAGAACGTGTGCCAACCCATATGCATAGGTTCATGGGCGGAACCCGCAAGTTGGTCACCAAAACATACATCAAGTGGCACATGATATCCCATTGTCACCACAGATAAACACGGCAAGACATACATCAAGTGTTCTCATAGAAGACTCAATCCGATAAGATAACTTCAAAGGGGAAACTCAATTCATCACAAGAGAGTAGAGGTGGAGAAACTTCATAAGATCCAACTACAATAGCAAAGCTCGGGATACATCAAGATCGTGCCATAGAGGGAACACGAGAAAGAACACGAGAGAGAAAGAGGTCAAACACATAGCTACCGGTACATACCCTCAGCCCCGAGGGTGAACTACTCCCTCCTCATCATGGATAGCGCCGGGATGATGAAGATGGCCACAGGTGAGGGTTCCCCCCTCCGGCAGGGTGCCGGAACGGGCTCCCGAGAGGTTTTTGGTGGATACAGAGGCTTGCGACGGCGGAACTCCCGATCTATCTTCTGTTCTGGAAGTTTTACGATACGTAGGTATATATGGATGAAAGAAGTACGTCGGTGGACCGAAGAGGGGCCACGAGGCAGGGGGCGCCCTAGGGGGGTTGGCGCGCCCCCACCCTCGTGAGCACCTCCTTCTTTCCCCGACGTGCACTCCAAGTCCATCGGGTGGCTTTCCTTCCAAAAATAACTTCTCCAGTTGATTTTGTTCCGTTTTGACTCCGTTTGATATTCCTTTTCCTCGAGACACTGAAATAGGCATAAAACAGCTAATCTGGGCTGGGCCTCCGGTTAATAGGTTAGTCCCAAAAATAATATAGAAGTGGATAATAAAGCCCAATATTTCCCAAAACAGTAGATAATATAGCATGGAGCAATCAAAAATTATAGATACGTTGGAGACGTATCACCGAGGCGTCGGATTGTCTGCTGGAAGTGCTTCGCGGCGCTTCCACGGATGAAGAGCACCGTACTCTTATGAGTGCGGTGATTCAGAAGGTTCTGTCCGCCAGAAGCGGGCTAACCAAAGCCTGCACCAGCCTCCTAACAGGCTTTGAGGTAAGTAGGGAATATGTAAAATTACCACCCGATAGGTAGTAGTTTCGATACTGCTCGTGTTCGGAAGGAAAAGCCGAACTGAGGCTCAATTATAATCCGCAGGAGTCTAATAGTAAGTATGTATTTTGAATAAGCAGGTTGTGCTGCTCGCCGCTGCCGTCGGCACAACCTAGGTCACTGGACTAAAGCGGGACCTGGAGCAGGCACAGGGGGAGCTCGACCTCACAAAGAGGCAGCTCGAAGAGAACAAAGGTGAGTGATTCCCCGCTCTCATGTAATGAAGGATAGATAAAATTGGTTATTATAATGATGAAGCATCGTGACTGTGTAACAGGGGCCACCATCGAAGTGGCGTCTCTGAAGAAAGCGGTGTCCGAGGCCGAAAACAAGGCGGCCTTGGAATGCAAGGAGCGCGAAAAGCAAGATGCTAGAGTGGGCGAGGTACAACAAGAGCTCCATGAGCTCGACAAGAAGTTCGAGTCCGTGGAGCATGAGCTTAAGATGAAAGAGGTCGAGCTTGCGAAGGCCCTTGCAAGTATGAAAGACGCCAAGGCCGAAGCCGACAAGGCACAACAGGAAATCCAGGCGGCCAAGAAGATAGCGGCAGGTAAGACATTCTTTATGCAAAGCAAACATGTGGAGGAGGCGTTTCTTTTACTTACCCGAATTTGGAGCTCTCCAGGGGCATTCGCAGATCTGCCATGCAGCATCTCAGACGCCGCGGAGTTCTACTGTGCCGAGGAGGGGAGCTCCACGGAGAAGCTGTTCTGGTCCCAATATGCTGCGGCCGAACACCCAATGCCTCTGAGTGACCAACTGAAGCAGTTGGTCGAACTCCACAGTGCGGCCGAAGTGGCTATGAAAGATTTCATAGTCCGGATGTGGCCTGGTGAGGCCCTGCCCACTAGCTACTTCGGCCTGATCAAGCGGATGGTGAATGCCTGTCCGCGGCTTGATGTTATCAAGAGATCGGTTTGCATTGAGGGTGCCCGCCGGGCCTTTGCTCGTGCGAAGGTGCATTGGGGCAAACTGGATGCGGAGAAGCTGGTGAAGGACGGGCCGCTGGAGGGCAAGGCGTTATGAAGGGCGCTCGTCTCGTGGCCGATGAATGTACCAAGGACAAGATCTTTGAATAAATGTACCTCTGTCACTGTTGTAATATAAAGACGAAGTTGCTTGTGCTATGTAGCACTGTTTGATTTAAAATACTACCTTCTGTGCGGCTGTTTATAGAATTTTGAAAGTAGGCCAGACGTTGGCTTCCGCCCCCACGTAACTAGTACTGGGGTGTTCCTGGAAAAACCCGGATACTCTTTATCCAAATTTTTGGTCCCTTAAGGAGGTATCCGGCGCAGGGAACTAGGCAATCGGACTATGCGGCTTTATAACTTTCACTTAGCCATAGAAGTCTACAATTTTAAATTTCGGCGAAGTCCCTAGAATTCGAAGGGCCGAATTGGGGCGCTATATACGCCTAAATCGGACGAGGCCGATTCATCGCCTAAAGAGGAAAAAATCTTTAAGGATTTTAAGACCTCTCGAACAGCGACCAGCTCGCCGCATCATGCCGGTCGGTTTTTTCGCTTTCATCGAGGTGCTCGTCCGGAACAACCGGGACACAATCATGATAGTTCTCCCTGCGCTACCTTAGCCGATATAACGGAATGTAAGGTACCAAAACAAGGGAGCCGGGCAAACCCAACTATTGACCCAAGACGTGATTCGGAGCTGATGCATATAGTGCTATAAGTTCGGGGTGCCGCACTGTTGAAAGTGTTCGGACTTGTTATGCCGTATTATGAGGTTTCGTAAGAAGCCCCTGGCAAACTAACCGTACCAAGGTGTACGGATGCAGTATTAAATAAACATTTGCAAGAAGTATGCGCAAATAGAAATAATAAGCTAGCGCTATATATTGTTTCCCATTGATGAATAATACGTTTAAGCGTATCTTTACAATGGTAGCATTTAAGCAGAAGTAAATAGGACTATTTAACATGTCCTATCCAAGGGCAGGCTGCATGTATGTATATAAAACAGGTATAACGATCGTGAACAGATTCCACCTGGGTGTTTCCTTTTATGCGCAAAGCCTGTTGCCTCCTTGGTTTTCTCTCCTATGTAAGTCCGACAATCCGGCTCTTCTGAAGAGGTTGCTCTAAAGCAATGTCCTGAAAAATAAGAAGGATGGGTTATGAAGGTATGTAGCGGTTATACCACAATGTTGACTGAGTCATTGTTGCGCCTCCGCCTACGCCCATGGTATTTTGAGTGCGTAATTATGTACGCGTGGCACGAATGCTGCTTTGATGGGGCTTGAGCGGAGGCTGGACTGCTAGTCGCGCTCTTGGCGTGCCTGATGATCCTGTTGCGGGGTGCTCCGGACTCACTTGAAGGTGCTCAAAGTTGTTGTCGCCGGATTGGTTTGTCGGAGGAGACCGCATTGTACTTCCGCCGCGAGGGCTGCAGTATGCTCTTCTGTTCGGAGAGAGCGGTCCATGTTTCCGTTGACTGTTATGACCCCGCGTGGTCCTGGCATCTTGTCCTTGAGGTATGCGTAGTGTGGTACTGCATTGAATCTAGAAAATGCAGTTCGTCCGAGCAGTGCGTGGTAACCACAGCAGAAAGGGACGATATCGAAGATTAACTCTTCGCTTCGGAAGTTATCCGGAGATCCGAAGGCCACTTCCAATGTTATAGAGCCCGTGCAACGGGCCTCTACTCTAGGAATCACACCTGTAAAGGTGGTTTTGGTGGGCTTGATCCTTGAAGGCTCAATGCCCATTTTGTGCACTGTGTCCTGATAAAGCAGGTTCAGGTTGCTGCCGCCGTCCATAAGGACTCGTGTGAGGTGGAATCCGTCGATGATTGGGTCTAGGACCAATGCGGGTGAGCCGCCGTGACGGATGCTAGTAGGGTGATCCCTACAATCGAAGGTGATCGGACAAGCTGACCATGGGTTGAATTTGGGGGCGACTGGCTCCATTGCATAGACGTCCCGTAGTGCACGCTTCCGTTCCCTCTTGGGAATGTGAGCGGCGTAGATCATGTTGACCGTTTTCACCTGGGGGAAATTTCTTCTGTCCCCCCATGTTCGGACGCTGGGGCTCTTCGTCGTCGCCGCTGTGCAGCCCCTTGTCCTTGTTTTCGGCGTTTATTTTGCCGGCCTGCTTGAACACCAAGCAGTCCCTGTTGGTGTGGTTGGCTGGCTTGTCCGGGGTGCCATGAATTTGGCATGAGCGCTCCCTGAGGGGTTATCCTCCGCTGCCTCATCGCCATTGGTTTCCTTCGGAATGTCCACCATATATATATCATAGGAGGAGGTTGTTGTCCACCGCCCCATGCGCGGTGGTTCATGTTCTTCTCCTGCATCGTCGTCCATACCGTCGATGTCTTCGGAGTCGAAGTCAAGCACGTCGGTTAAATCTTCGACCGTTGCAATGAAGTGGGTGGTGGGTGGGCAACGAATTCCTTCGTCGCCTGCTTCCCACTCGAGCCGGACATAGTTCGGCCAGAGCCCTCTGACAAAGAGAGAGACTTTAATGAGTTCAGCATGTCACCAAAGGGCGAGTGCTGGAAGACATCCGCAGCGGTAAACTCCATTACCGGAGCCCAACCAGGCTCGGGAGCGCGCGGACTGGAACCTACAACCGGATATGAGTCCGGGGGTCCGGAGTTACAGGCTTCTACAGAGGTGAGACCTGTGTTTGGCTCCAACGCCGATGAGTGTGCGGCCTGCCGGGCGGGGTCCATCCATCCGTCCTTAGGCAACGCAGCCTGCTCCGGATTTAGGTCCGGGGCTACTGCAGGGGTGATATCCCGAGCGCTGTCCCACAACAGGTCTAAGTCGTGCTCATCGTGACTGTCCGGTGCTCCTGGCACAGGCCCGATTTCGTCGAAGATCAAGAATCCGCGAATGTCTGCCATGTAGTTCAAGTTTCCAAACCTGATGTGGTGGCCAGGGGCGTAGCTGTCGATCTACTCCAGATGGCCAAGCGAATTGGCGCGCAGTAGGAAGCCACCGAGCACGAAGATCTGTCCTGGGAGAAAAGTCTCATCCTGGACCGTGTTGTTGACGATTGAAGGCGCCATCAAGCCTTGCAGCGACGACACAGAGGAACTCTCAATGAAAGCACCAATGTCGGTGTCAAAACCGCGGATCTCGGTAGGGGGTCCCGATCTGTGCGTCTAGGCTGATGGTAACAGGAAGCAAGGGACACAATGTTTACCCAGGTTCGGGCCCTCTCGATGGAGGTAAAACCCTTTTTCCTGCTTGATTAATATTGAAGATATGAGTAGTACAAGAGTAGATCTACCACGAGATCGTAGAGGCTAAACCTTAAGAGCTAGCCTATGATGGTATGATTGTAATTGTGATCGGCCTTCTAAGGACCATCATCTCCGGTTTATATAGGCACCGGAGAGGGCTAGGGTTTACATGGAGTCGGTTACAAGGAAGGAAATATATTATCCGGATCGCCAAGCTTGTCCTCCACGCAAAGGAGAGTCCCATCTGGACACGGGACGGAGTCTTGAGTCTTGTATCTTCATGCTTCAATAGTCCAGACGATGTATACAGTCCAGCTGTCCGGATACCCCCTAATCCAGGACTCCCTCAGCCGTCGTCGACAGCGAGGGAGGAGACCCACCGCCGCCGCCGACGGTTATCTTCGGCCGAAGCGCCAGCTGGAGGTCCTCCGATCCTTCGTGCGTTGCGTGGGCGGATCCGCCTCCGCCGCCCACCTATCCACATCCCGATGACCTTCAGGTATATCTTCGTTCGAAACCGCCTTAGCTCTACTTCCCCAGCTCGCTACGTCACTGCATGTGCATCATTTTCTACCTCTCAGCCCCTCTCGATCGGATGGTCCAGCGTCACATTTTTCTTCTTCTATTGTTAGAGGTAAAGCTACTTCATGGAGTACTTGGTTCAAACAAGAAATAAAGTGGGGGTGGGGGAATTTAGTATGTACATCAGACTTGGTACAAACAGGAAGGAAAGGGGGTGAAAGTAGTACAGACTGGTCATGCAACCGGTCTCTTGGTCGAAAAGGGAAATATAGGGGTAACGCTGTACACCGTGGTATGAACAGGACTAAATTTGCTATCCACACATAGGAGTAGGTGGCTAGAGTGAACAAAAATGGGACCAACCTAGATATGTTTCTTGGATGTTTGTTTCTCGGGGCAACAAACTATGAATCACCACTTTATGCCCCTGTTTACGTACATGGTGCTTTGGATCTGCTGGTGCACCCTTGTCCCATGCCCTTATACCAAATATTTAGGCTCCGTTAGGAATAAAGGGCAGAAAACATAGGTCTTGATGAAAATAGAGGAATAGGAAAGGAATGTAGGTATAAAATTATGGAACAGTGAACCGGAGGAAACTCTTAAGAGAATGTGTTCGGATGGACTACGAAATGTACAGATTCGTTTTTTTAGAGTAGCACGCTTGGCAGTATGAGATGCTATTTGTTTATTCAGCTGCACAGTGACTACTCTTGTCCTCACCTCACGTACCACACATAGGTTGATTTTTTATTCCGCAGACACAGACAACAACCTGTCTAACGCATGGCGGTGGCGCTCGCCTCGGCTTCCGCCCAAAAATGAGCAACGCGTGGATGTTTCTAATCCTATGGAATCAGTAATACCAGACTAGCTTTCCTATGAAACACTATTCACCTTTCCCGTGTTCCAAACGGTTGGAAGGGAAAGAATACTGTAGGAATTGTGTTCCTACGAAAATCCTGCACCAAACCTGTGAATCGAACGCAGCCTTAGCTGTTCTTAATCTAATGTCCCTGGTAAAAATGAAGCCATGCCATTGTTATAAGCCATGACAAGTTTAGCCAAATGTTTTTGCCTGTAATTGTTTGAGACTCTGACTGTTTCCTCTGTGCCTTTTGTGCAAACAGGATGTCCAATTCACTGGTTGTTGTTGTGACCTTTTGGTGCCTTTGCACAAAACTCTTCTTAAAAGAAGTGACTTTTGTGATGTTTAATGGAATGTCGAATGGAACAGTTGGTTCATTTTGGTGGAACTGCACAAAGGGAGATCTATGTTCCAATCCTCATCATCCATATTGGCGCCATAACCTTCCTTTAGGTAAGAATGATATTTAATGCATGTATTCATCTCTATTTTCCATTGCCATGAGAAAATAATGCTATTTTTACTAGTACACTTGTACTCCATCACCGACAAAACCAATTCTGAATTAGAAGGCCAATCATGTACTTGGTTTCACCAACTGGTGAGGAGAAAGAGAAAGCAGAGCATGAAGAGGAAGAAGAAGAAGAATAAGCAGTGCCAAGGTGATCTTCTTTGAAGTTGTGAGGCCTCGGTCGAGGCCATTCAAGGGCTCCGCAACGACTACCTTACATGTGAGACGATCCTCCAGGAGCCCTTCCACTACTGTTGTCTCACTTAATTAATTAGGAGTACTTAAGTACCACTAATTTATTACTGCCTAACTTTCCTGTTGGAGTTAAACAAATCTTTAGTAGGACCCTATGCTAAATCATGTATGTGTGTATGTTTGTCTATGGAGGTGAATCATGTGGTGGAGCAGGGAGGGAATATTATTAGTGTCATGACATAATAGTGCTATTGTTTTGCATGTCAATTTATTGCCATTGGTTCAATGAGGCAATGCTTTGCGTATTGTCCATCCTGAATTTGATGCTACTGTTTGAGTAGTATGCTAATGTCTTCCTATCGTTTCTCACTAAGCTAATGAAGGTTTCACCTTGTTCCTACTTGTGCAAACAGGGATCATGTTGTGCCAATCATACATTTTATTGGAACTACACAAGACAATACAATGAACTGTATCCCAGCCAGTGCTTTAACTCTGCTGGAAGTTCTTGATAATCTTTCGATATAATCTCAGCCTTTGGTAAACAAGAGTGATTTCAACCATACATTTGAAGTGCACAAAATATATACTATTGTGTGATTCCGGTGAGTGCTTTATCATCTCTTATGGGACTACATGAATAAGCTTTTTTCTCAGGTTGGTGCAGGCCTAAGGCCTTCATCCATATTAGTTTGTTGTGATCTCTATTTGTATCGTACTCTTGTCATGAGAAACTCCTTTATCTTTGCACGTTAAAGTTTTGCAACTTATGATAAATGGCAATGCTTTGAGTGTTGAGTTGAGCTAATTGGCACCGATTAAATAAACTAATACCTCTCTTTAAGCAAGACTACTATGTTGCTAACTTTACCCATTAAGATAATGAGGGTGCTTCTATTTGTTAGTGTATGTTTCATCAACTAGTCCCACTATTACAGTAATCTCACTCTCTCAATATATGTGCCAACAGGATGCTCGATTTTGGTGGAACTGCACAAAACTTTGGGTGCTTCATTGCCTCGACAGCTTCCGTCCTTTCTCGTCGATCGCTAAACTCCGCTTGCTTTCTTCCTTTGTTTGTCGACCGCTTGGCTTATCTCGGCTTCCAGTCAAAGGAAATAGTAATTGATATGCTACCTCACACAGGTTGGTACTGGTCTTTATCCAGATTATTGTGCCTGTCATATGTATTGGTAATTTGGTATTGTGCTACTGTTTGCCGATTTCATAAAGGATTAATTTGGAGCCTGAACTCGCAGGCAAATCATTACATCGGGTGATTTCAGTAGAACTGCACAAAATGATCAAATGGACAGGTACTTATGCTGCTGCTATGTACTCCAAAGTTCACTCAGACAAGCATCGATGTTGACAAGAAGTGCCTATATTCATTCGAGTATCAACCAGCATCAACCAATTGTCAAACTCCAAGTATTAGGAGAGTGAAGGGCAAAAATATTGCTTGGTGCATAGCCCAGAAAAACGTAGTCCAGTCTTTGGTCCCAACTTGTGCCTTTTGGTTATCGGTACATATGGTAGCGGACTATATGGCATGGAGTCTAAAGATTCCAGACAAGTTGGTTGACGCGTATATTCATCTGGCACTTAATCAGTCTGCACGCCAAGGATGCTCCATTTCAGTCGAACTGCACAAAAAATTTGGGTGGTTCATTTTCTCAACCGCCTCCTTTCTAAATGCGCAATGTAGAATTTTGGCGAGATCTGGGACCAAGATGAGCCGATAAACTAGTTGGATGAAAGTAGTGGCCAAGTTGCTCAAACCTCCCACGCACGAGGCCACTATTTGAGGATAAACCTACAAGCAAAGTTCAGATTGTCTGTGCTGCCTCTTATGTACTCGAAAGTTTACTCGTACAAGAACTAATTTTAGCAAGAAGTACCTCCGATTGAACACCATTTACCAGTCTGTACCCTAGGTAATTAAAGTTCGTCCATGGATCATATTGGCTGTGATCTCAATCATTTGGATGCATAAACATACTGAACATGTGTATATCTGAATCTTTTTGTGAATTATGTATGATTATTGTCGTGTGACTATCAATCATTTGGATGCATTGATATGTTGAGCTTGTGTATATATGAATCTTTTGAGTTGTTGATAGTGAACGTTGGCTATGAATATGAACGTGTCCTGTGAACCTGAGTTTGATATGAACGTTTACCTTTTCTTTTGTATTTGTGTGTGAACTTGTTAGTATGCCTACTGTGGGGTATAAAACGCAGGTCTCTTATAAAAGTAATGATGTGTCCAATTTATGTTTTCCCTTCTAACCACATTATATATATTTATATTATTACTATTATCGTATATTTCATAGAGACTTATATATACATTATAAAAACATCCCACGTGTTATTAACTTAAAAAGTAAATGTTTAACGGAAGTTGGCAAGGAAAATCCTGGTTGTTTTTGACTCATAGGCAAGGAAAATCCTGGTGATTGTGTACAAAAGCTTATAAGATTTTAAGGACCAATTTAATAATAACGCTCATATTTATTTTGAGCAATAACTCGCTAATTTCTTAATTTTTATATATATATATATATATATATATATATATATATATATATATATATATATATATATATATATAATGTGTCTCTCTGGTTTATTCTTTGATATTAATTGCTCCTTCTAACATAACATTATATATATAACGAGCCCACCTAATACGTGTATTTCAAGGAAGTGCAAATGGGCTGGGATTTCTTAGAAAATATAAATGGGCCTGATTGACGCGAAATTATTTGTTCACCCAGCCTAGCAAATGGACTATACATTCTAGAAAAAATGGGTTAAATATATGCCACATTTTTGCAGGCTGACATGTGGGCCAATAGGTCAAAGCCTACGCAGGGCATTGTCAACTTGGTCAACAAATGATTGTGTCATCCACAGCCATTGGATTTATATCCAACGGCCGGCATGCACCTTCAATCTCTCGTCTTCTTCCTGCAGCGTCGCCGGGACCGCCTGGTCCGGCCCCCGGCGGCTAGCAGCTCTGCTTAGCACGCATCACTGTGAAGCGCTACCCCACCGCTGGCCAGGCTATCCCTCCACCCCTCGACACCTCCTGTTATTCTCCACAGACTACAGCCCCACGCCGCAACAGAACCAGTTATAACCCTTCTCCTTCTCTCAATCTGCGACTCCACTGCCGCGTTTTCCCATCTCCGAGTCATTCCCATCCGGGGCCTCGCCGTCGTCCACCGCCTCGCTGCGTTCGATGCGGCGTGGTCAACAAACGAGAGTCATCGGAAGAGGACTGTACATGGAGAGCCTGATGGTTGGGACCCACGAGGTCCATGGTCGCACGCAAGGAAAGTTCCTCCTTATTAAGCTGAAAAAATGTTTCCTCCACCTGACAGCTGGGACCCACCGGCTGTATCTTCGCACGGAAGGAAGTGCCTCCTTGTTTTGCGAAAAAAATATTCACCCCGTCAATAGCTGGGACCCGTCAGATTTGGTGACTGACTTGTGGGCCTACTAAGCGGACGTGTACGCACGGCTTTGTCAACTTAATCAACAAATGATTCTAGCAGCTGGACCGTTGGATGTTAATCCAACAGCCGTGCTCCTTCTTCAACCTCTGTTCTTGCTCCTGTCTCCGTGGCGGCACCGCGGTGTGCTACCGCGCAGACCAACCGATGAAGTTCCCTCCTCTCCATCTGTGACTCCACTGCCCCGTCTTCCCCATCACCGGGTCGTTCCAGTCTAGGTGCGCTCGGCACGGTGTGGTCAACATGGTCAACAACCAAGAGTCATCGGAAGATGACTATACGTGAGAGGCTGACAGTGGGGACGCACCACGCCCATGGACGCATGCATGCAACGGAACGCAGCGAGGTCAACATGGTCAAGGGACGACTTCCATCGGAAGTATACTGTACGTGGAGAGTCTCAGCCGGGTCCACGGTCGCAGCAAGTAAGTGCCTCCTTATTACGCAGAAAATAATGATTCCTCCAACTGACTGCAGGGACCCACTGGACGGGCCACCGTATTTTGCAAAAAAAACATTTGCCCCCTGACTGCTGGGACCCACCTGACGGGCCACCGTATTTTGCAAAAAAAACTTTCCCCCCGCTGTCAGCTCGGACCCACCGGAAGTGCCTCCTTATACGCACAAAAAAATGAATACTCCCCCGGCTAGCTGGGACCCACCTTGATGGGAGGCTGACTTGTGGGCCTACTAAGTTGACGGGGACGAAGCGCTTTGTCAACTTAGTCAATATGAACGATTCTAGCTCCAGTGACCATACGATGTCCATCCAACGACCGTAGTGCTTCTTCAACCTCTGGTCTTCTTGCTCCAGCCGCCCAAAGCAGCGTCGGTCGCTCTAGCTACCCAAAGCAGCGCCGGTCGTGCCGCATGCTCCTGCCTCCCGTGGCCGGCTGTGCTGCCGTGGAGGCCTCACCGCCCACTACTATACCCACCGCTGGCCAGGACCTGCGGCGACGGCAGCCTCACACCGCAGCCGAACTAGTGAACCCTCGTACTAATCTCCGTGCGGGCTTCCACTGCCGCGTTTTCCCCGGCTCCGTGTCGTCCCCTTCCTAGGCCTCGCCGTCGTCCACCGCCGTGGTGCTCTCCGCGCGGCATGGTCAAAGTGGTCAAGGAACGACTTCCATCGGAAGAGTATTGTATGTGGAGAGGCTGACAGCTGGGTCCACGGCCACAGCCCGGTTTTTTTGTGATTTGCCAAGTAAGTTGCTTTGTCAGGCCTGTTGGGCTGCAAATCTTTCAAGACGAGGAGAGCTTTCATTCGGCTGGCCGAGAAAATGGCCCATCAGTAATGAGAAATGGGCTGCACATTTTTAAAACACATCAAACCGGCAATTAGTTTCAAATATATTTTTTTTCATTTCAAGATTTAAATTACAATAATTTTTATGCGTGGAGAATTTTTTGGATTTTATATTGATATACATTTATTTTTAAAAACAGTTTGAATGTGACTCGAAATTTCGGGATTAAAAACAGTTCGGACTGCACCGAAATATGCAAAATTTCGTATAATTTTTTAACCGTGGCCACAATATGGGCTGTAATGCTAACAAAAAGAATATGGGCTCCAAAAAACCTTAAGAATTAGCAAATGGGCTGTAAATTATTAGAAATAATGGCAGATGGGCTGTATGCTGTTTTTCCACAGATTTGAGGCTTTCCTAAAAAAAGGTTGACGCACAAGCAGTGACTGTTGGATGTCCATCGAACGGCCGTCGTGCTTCTTCAATCTCCGCTCTTCCTGCTCGGCCGCTCAAACAAGCGCCGGTGGGACTGCTCGCTCCCTCCTTCCCTGACGGCTGTCTTTGCTTGCATGAGCCTCACCGCCCCACCCGTACTCCCATAGCTGGCCTAGCCATCCCTCTACTCACCCACACTGTTGTTATTCTCCGTGACGGCAGGCGAACTAGTAAACCCTCGTCTGATCGTACTCCCCTCCGCGTGGGAAACAACTGTCGAGTCTTCCTTCCTCCGTGTCGTTCCTTCCTAGGACTCGCCGTCGTCCACCCCACAGTGCTCTCGGCGCTGCCTGGTCAACGTGGTCAGCGACCGACATGCATCTGAAGTTGATCAGACGTGGAGAGGCCGACAACTGGATCCACGGCCGCACACAAGGAAATGCCTCCTTATTACGCCGCAAAATAATGATTCCTCCACGACATCGAGGACCCACCGAAGGGCCTCTGTATTTCGCGAAAAAACGTTACCGCCGCTGACAGCTCGGACCCACCAGCTATATCTTCGCATGCAAGGAAGTGCCTCCTTATTACGCACAAAAAATGAATACTCCCCCTGTTAGCTGGGACCCAGTATAGTGGCAGGCTGACTTGTGGGCCTACTAAGTTGACGGGGACGGAGGGCTTTGTCAACTTAGTCAATATGCACGATTCTAGCTCCAGTGATCGTACGATGTCCATCCAACGGCCGTAGTGCTTCTTCAACCTCTGGTCTTCTTGCTCCAACCGCCCAAACCAGCGCCGGTCGTGCCTCGTGCTCCTGCCTCCCGTGGCCGGCTGTGATGCGGCGGAGGCCTCACCGCCCCTACTACTCCCACCGCTGGGCAGGCCATCCCTCTACTCACCCACACCCCCTGTTATTCTGCGGCGACGGCAGCCTCACGCCGCAGCGAACCAGTGAACCCTCGTACTCCTCTGCGTCGTCCCCTTCCTAGGCCTCGCCGTCGTCCACCGCCCTGGTGCTCTCGGTGCGGCGTGGTCAACGTGGTCAAGGAACGGCTTCCATCAGACGTGGAATGTACGTGGAGAGGCTGATAGCTGGGTCCACGGCCGCAGCAAGGAAGTGCCTCCTTATTACGTGCAAAATAATTATTCCTCCACCTGACAGCGGGGACCCACCGGATGGGCCACCATATTTCGTGAAAAAAACGTTTGCCCCTGACTGCTGGGACCCACCAGCTACATCTTCGCATGCAAGGAAGTGCGTCCGGGCAGAAAAAAAATGATTCGCCCCCTGACTGCTGGGACCCCCCAGCTACATCTTCGCAGGCAAGGAAGTGCCTGACAGTCGGGACCCACCTGGTCGAAGCGTACGTAGCGTTGTCATTCTAGTCGCCAACGTGTACATACATATATACTGGTGGATGTAGAGGCGCCGCGCGTGTCGTAGTAGAGGCGTCGACGTGTCGTAGTAGAGCGCGCGACGTAGCATGTACACGCACGTCTGCCGCCGAGGTGCAAGAAAGAAAATACGCCACGTATGTGTACATCGGGCGGGTCTCGAACGCCTACTCGCGCATACGTACGGCGAGGGCTCGTGTACATGGCTGGGTCGGAACGGAGAAACAACGTCATCGTCGTGTTCATGGGGAGGCAACGGAATGCGTCGTGTTAATGGGGAGGCAATGGAATGCGTCGTGTTCATCGGAAGGGCTTGGACGGAACAGGCAATGGAAACGAGGCCTGGCGTACCGCAAAACGGAGGAAACAAACCTCCTACATTCGGAACGGGGTCCTGTTGATCGGGAGGGGTGTGGCGTACTGCAAAACGGACGAAATGGACCTCCTACGGTCGAAACAGGGGTCCTGTTGATCGGGAGGGGTGTGGCGTACCGCAAAACGAACAAAACGAACCTCCTACGGTCGAAACGGGGGTCCTGTTGATCGGGGGGTGTGGCGTACCGCAAAACGGACGAAACGGACCTCCTACTATCGAAACGGGGGTCCTGTTCATCGGGAGGGGTGTGGCGTACCAAAAACGGGACTCCACGGGATACTGTTCATCTCCACCGTCGACCTCCTCCAGCCTCCCCGGGCTACCGTCGACCTCCTCCAGCCTCCACGGGCTCCTGTTCATCCAGCCTCCACCGCGCGCTACTCCACCGGCTACTATTCAACTACCCCTCCACCGTCTACTGTTCATCTAGCCCTCCACACCACGGGGTCCTGTTCAACCACCCCTCCACGGGCACCCCTCCACCGTCTACTGTTCATCCAGCCCTCCACCACACCACGAGGTCCTGTTCATCGAGAGGCAACGCCACCACTCACTGTTCATCCAACCCCCCGCAGCGCCATTGTTCATCCCGAGGCAGCATCGATTGGCTTGATTAGCGAGTAAGCGAAGAATCGCTCGATCGGGTTGATTAACAGCCATCGATCGATCGCTCGGGTTCGATAGAGCGTAACTGAGGTGCAATCGCTTCGGGTTCGATTAGAGCCCAACGCCTCGCTTCGGGTTGATCAGAGCTAACGCCGCGCACACGCTTTTATACGTGTACGAGAAAGCGCGCATCGCTTCGCCCTCGACCTCCCATCGTAACCGGAACTCCCAAAATTTTCCTCCCCTCGCTTCTACCACGGTTTTTTCCGTCATGGACGGCCCAAAGAATGTCATGCAGCTGCGTCTCCGCCCGCCCAGGACAAAAAGCCCATTTTCTGTCATTACTTTTTGTCATAGAAGTAGGAGCGCACCACATCTATGATGATACCGGGTTTTGTCACAATTATCGTCATAGAAGTGTCATATGTATGACAGAAAAAAAATCGTTCGACCCAAAATGCCACGGATGTGTCTTTTTTTTGTAGCGCCTTGATTCTTTCGCCAGTATTTTTTATTATTTCCAAAAATAATCTCTGTGGAGTTTCAGGTAATTCCGAGTACTTTTGTTTCTGCACATAAATAACACCATGGCAATTCTGCTGAAAACAACGTCAGTCCGGGTTAGTTCCATTCAAATCATGCAAGTTAGAGTCCAAAACAAGGGCAAAAGTGTTTGGAAAAGTAGATACGACGGAGACGTATCAACTCCCCCAGGCCTAAACCTTTGCTTGTGTTTAAGAAATTCAGTTGATAAACTGAAAGTGATAAAGAAAAACTTTTACGAACTCTGTTTGCTCTTGTTGTTGTAAATATGTAAAGCCAGCATTCAAGTTTTCAGCAAATATTATGAACTAACTATATTCACAATAATTCTTAGGTCTCAGGTTTACTCATATCAATGGCATAATCAACTAGCAAGCAATAATAATAAATCTCGGATGACAACACTTTCTCAAAACAATCATGATATGATATAACAAGATGGTATCTCACTAGCCCTTTCTGAGACTGCAAAACATAAATGCAGAGCACCTTTAAAGATCAAGGACTGACTAAACATTGTAATTCATGGTGAAAGAGATCCAGTCATAGTCATACCCAATATAAACTAATAGTAATGGATGCAAAAGACAGCAGTGCTCTCCAGCTGGTGCTTTTTAATAAGAGGGTGATGACTCAACATAAAAGTAAATAGATAGGCCCTTCGCAGAGGGAAGCAGGGATTTTTAGAGGTGCCAGAGCTCAGTTTTGAAATAGATATAAATAATATTTTGAGCGGCATACTTTCATTGTCAATATAACAACCAAGAGATGGCGATATCTTCCATGCTACACACATTATAGGCGGTTCCCAAACAAAATTGTAAAGTTTATACTCCCCTTCCACCAGCAAGCATTAATATATGGCTTGCTCGAAACAACGAGTGCCTCCAACTAACAACAGTCCCGGGGGAGTTTTGTTTGCAATTATTTTGATTTGATTTGCTTAAAGCATGGGACCGGGCATCCCGGTGACCAGCCATTTTCTCGTGAGTGAGGAGCGGAGTCCACTCCTCTTGAGAATAACCAGCCTATAACGGAAGATACGGACAACCCTAGTTGATACATGAGCTATTCGAGCATACAAAACAGAATTTCATTTGGAGGTTTAGAGTTTGGCACATACAAATTTACTTGGAACGGCAGGTAGATACCGCTATAGGAAGGTATAGTGGACTCATGTGGAATAACTTTGGGGTTTAAGGGATTGGATGCACAAGCAGTATTCCGCTTAGTACAAGTGAAGGCTAGCAAAAGACTGGAAGCGACCAACTAGAGGTTTACAGTCATGAACATGCATTAAAATTAATAAACATTGAATGCAAGCATGAGTAGGATATCATCCACCATGAACATAAATATCATGAAGGCTATGTTGATTTTGTTTCAACTACATGTGTGAACATGTGCCAAGTCAAGTCACTCGAATCATTCAAAGGAGGATACCACCCCATCATACCACATCACAACCATTTTAATAGCATGTTGGCACGCAAGGTAAACCATTATAAGCTCCTAGCTAATTAAGCATGGCATAAGTAACTATAATCTCTAATTGTCATTGCAAACATGTTTATTCATAATAGGCTGAATCAGGGACGATGAACTAATCATATTTACAAAAACAAGAGAGGTCGAGTTCACACCAGCTTCTCTCATCTCAATCAGTCCATCATATATCGTCATAATTGCCTTTCACTTGCACGACTGAATGATGTGAACAATAATAATAGTGCACGTGCATTGGACTAAGCTGGAATTTGCAGGCATTCAATAAATAGGAGAAGACAAGGCAATACATGCTCTTGGTTAAATCAACAATAATGCATATAGGAGTCACTTCAACAATTTAATCATGGTCTTCTCGTATCGACCCCCAAATAAAAGAAAAGAAATAAAAACTATTTACACGGGAAAGCTCCCAACAAGCAAAAGAAGAACAGGAAATCTTTTTGGGTTTTCTTTTTAATTACTACTGCTACGGCAACAAAAGTAAACTAGCTAAACGCTACAACTATTTTTTTTATTTTCTTAAGGTTTATCAAACACACAAGAAGAAAGCAAGAAAAAGAAAATAAACTAGCATGGATATTACAGTGAAAGAGTATGAGCACCGACATCTAGCAATGAGTGTGTAAACATGAATGTAATGTCGGTGAGAGATACGTACTCCCCCAATCTTAGACTTTTGGCCTAAGTTGGTCTATTGCCACGGCTGGCTGGCGGATATCCGTAGTTATAATTGGGGTTTTTACTGAAGCCTCGGATTGCCACTGGTTGGCAATCGCCTCCGGATCCCACTGGTAATTAGACTGTCGTGGAGGATCAAATTGTGGTTCCGGCTCTGGCTCTGTGGCTGATGTAGGGTTCTGGTACGCTTGGATGGTCGCTAGCGGAACCAGATACTGGCCTGCAGATAAATCAAACAAGGAAGAAGCAGGCAAGGTAATAGTCTCAGGGTGACTTTATCAAATAACAATTTGTATTTAAGCGCCCTTTCCCTATTCTTGACAATAAAATCATGTGCTACCATACTCTTATAATCTAAATAAACAGTAGGCAACAATCTTTCTTCTTTCTCATAGTGCCTAATAGGTATGTTATAGTATGCAGCGAGGCGTGAGGCGAAGATGCCTCCCAAGATGGGGCCCTTAGTACGGTTAAGATTTAACCGCTTTGCAACAATAGCGCCCATACTAAATGTATCATCACGAAACAAGGCATGGCACAAAATAATAATATCGGGGACACTCAGGTTTCCACAGTTTCCACGACCAATTAAGCACCTACTAGCAAATATAGCAAAGTAACGTAGAACAGGAAAATGTATGCTAGTGATTCGTGCGTCGGAAACCTTCCTCGTTTCCCATACAGAAATTGTATCAACAAACCCCTCCACATCGTTACTATGTGGTTCCTCTATGAAACCCGGAAAAGGTAACTTGCACACCACACAGAATTCTTGAAGGGTCATCTCCTTATACTCATCATATAAATAAAAATCCACCGTAGGTGGTGATTTCCTAGAATGGAAATGAAAATTTTGCACAAAGGTATTGGTGAGTAAGAGATACTGTTCACTTTGGTCGCGGAGGAAGTCGGTGAGGCCTGCATTCTCAGCCAATTCATAAAAATCATCATAAATCCCTGCTGCTCTCAAGAAATCATCACAAGGCCATTCACACGGCCGAACTTCCGCGGTGCGAGCCAGATTATATTTGGGTCTCTCTGCTTCTTCACTTTGCTTTTCCTTCGAGCTTCGGCTCGATGAGCCCCTCAAAAATCTCTTCATCATTTTATGAAAATTTCTGAAATTTTTAGTAACTTCAAATAAAAGTGAACCAAGCTCAACAAAATTGATAGCAACTACTCCTGCAAGTGCCTAGAGACTATATCATGCATTAGAACAACTTGGAACCATATAAATTTGACATGCAAGCTCAAGAACATGGTCACCTAGGCAGCACAAATTTGCAATGAATAAAGCACTAGAACAAAAACTAATTGGACCAATGGAGGAGTCACATACCAAGGAACAATCCCCCAAAGCGGTTTTGTGAGAGGTGCTTTGAGCAAGGAGATCGAAAATCGCAGCAAAATGAGCTAGAACTCGTGCTTGAGCTGGTTGGTGATTTTTTTGGGAGTAAGAAGAAGTGAGTGGGTGCATGAATAAGTGCAGGGGAGCCACCGTGGGCCCACAAGGCAGGGGGCGCGCCCTGGACCCTCGTGCCCAGGTGCTTGCTCCCCCTGATGTGTTCTCAGTGCCAGATATTCTCAAATATTCCAGAAAAAATCATATTATATTGGCAGGGCATTTGGAGATCTTTTATTTTCGGGGTATTTTTATATTGCACGGATAAATCAGAAACTGACAGAAATTACTATTTTTGCTTTATTTAAACTAAATAACAGAAAGTAAAAGGAGGGTACAGAAGGTTGTGCTTTCTAACTTCATCCATCTCATGCTCATCAAAAGGAATCCACTAACAAGGTTGATCAAGTCTTGTTAACAAACTCATTCCGACTAACATGGAACCATAGAAATTTCAAATAACACTATGCTACCTCAACGGGGATATGCACATCCCCAATAATAAGAATATCATATTTCTTTTTGACAGTAGGAAGAGGAAATTCAAAACCTCCAAAAATAATCGATGGAAATTTTCCAATAGAGTTGATACTATGAAGTTGAGGTTGTTTACTTGGAAAGTGTACCGTATGCTCATTGCCATTAACATGAAAAGTGACATTGCCTTTGTTGCAATCAATAACAGCCCCTGCAGTATTCAAAAAGGTTCTTCCAAGAATAATAGACATACTATCGTCCTCGGGAATATCAAGAATACAAAGTCCGTTAAAATAGTAACGTTTGCAACCACAACAGGCACATCCTCACAAATACCGACAGGTATAGCAGTCGATTTATCAGCCATTTGCAAGGATATTTCAGTAGGTGTCAACTTATTCAAATCAAGTCTACGATATAAAGAGAGAGGCATAACACTAACACCGGCTCCAAGATCACATAAAGCAGTTTTAACATAGTTTCTTTTAATGGAGCATGGTATAGTAGGTACTCCAGGATCTCCAAGTTCCTTTGGTATTCCACCTTTAAAAGTATAATTAGCAAGCATGGTGGAAATTTCAGCTTCTGGTATCTTTCTTTTATTAGTAAAAATTTCTTTCATATACTTAGCATAAGGATTCATTTTAAGCATATCGCTTAATCGACATACATAAAAGATAGGTCTAATCATTTCAGCAAAGCGCTCAAAATCCTCATCATCCTTTTTCTTGGATGGTATGGGAGGAAAAGGCATGGGTTTCTTAACACATGGTTCCCTTTCTTTACCGTGCTTAGCAACAAAGTCTCTCTTATCATAACGTTGATTCTTTGATTGTGGGTTATCAAGATCAACAGCAGGTTCAATTTCTACATCATTATCATTTCTAGGTTGAGCATCAACATGAACATCATCATTAACATTTTCACTAGGTTCATGTTCATTACCAGACTGTGTTTCAGCATTAGAAATAGAAATATCATTGGGATTCCCAGGTGTGTCTACAACAGGTTCACTAGAAGCATGCAAAGTCCTATCATTTTTCTTTTTCTTCTTTTTAGAAGGACTAGGTGCATCTACATTATTTCTCTGAGAATCTTGCTCAATTCTCTTAGGATGGCCTTCAGGATACAAAGGTTCCTGAGTCATTTTACCAGTTCTAGTAGCCACTCTAACAACAAAATCATTATTCTTACTATTCAATTCATTGAGAAAATCATTCTGAGCCTTAAGTACTTGTTCTACTTGAGTGGTATCCATAGAAGCATGTTTACTAATGAGTTTAAGTTCACCTTTAACTCTAGACATATAATCACCCAAGTGTTCAATCATATAAGCATTTTGTTTCAATTGTATACCAAAATAAGCATTGAAGTCTTCTTGCTTAACCATAAAATTATCAAACTCATCCAAACATTGGCTAGCAAACTTAGTAGGAGGGATTTCAGCTTTATCATATCTATAGAGAGAATTTACCTTTACTACCTGTGTCGGGTTATCAAGAACATTAGTTTCTTCAATAGGTGATGGATTAAAACCATGTATTTCTTCAACAGGCAGTAAATTAAGACCATGTATTTCTTCAACAGGAGGTAAATTTTTTAGATCTTCAGCTTTAATACCTTTTTCTTTCATAGATTTCTTTGCCTCTTGCATATCTTCAGGACTGAGAAATAGAACACCCCTCTTCTTCGGAGTTGGCTTAGGAGTTGGTTCAGGAAGTGTCCAATTATTTTCATTTGTCATCATATTATTCAATAAAATTTCAGCTTCATCTGGTGTTCTTTCCCTGAAAACAGAACCAGCACAACTATCCAGGTGGTCTCTGGAAGCATCGGTTAGTCCATTATAAAAGATATCAAGTATTTCATTTTTCTTGAGAGGATGATCAGGCAAAGCATTAAGTAATTGGAGAAGCCTCCCCCAAGCTTGTGGGAGACTCTCTTCTTCAATTTGCACAAAATTATATATTTCCCTTAAGGCAGCTTGTTTCTTATGAGCGGGGAAATATTTAGCAGAGAAGTAATAAATCATATCCTGGGGACTACACACACAACCAGGATCAAGAGAGTTAAACCATATCTTAGTATCACCCGTTAATGAGAACGGAAATATTTTAAGGATATAAAAGTAGCGAGTTCTCTCATCATTAGTGAACGGGGTGGCTATATCATTTAATTTAGTAAGATGTGCCACAACAGTTTCAGATTCATAGCCATAGAAAGGATCAGATTCAACCAAAGTAATTATATCAGGATCAATAGAGAATTCATAATCCTTATCAGTAACAAAGATAGGTGAAGTAGCATAAGCAGGATCATATTTCATTCTAGCATTCAAAGTTTTTTGTTTCAGCTTAGCTAATAATTTCTTAAGATCACTTCTATCATTGCAAGCAAGAAAGTCTCTAGCAGTTTCTTCATCCATAACATAGCCCTCAAGCACAACAGGCAATTCATATTTATTGAGAGAGTCTTCATCATCACTTTCATCAATATTATCAGTTTCAATAATTTCATTCTCTCTAGCCCTAGCAAGTTGTTCATCAAGAAATTCACCAAGTGGCACAGTAGTATCAAGCATAGAAGTAGTTTCATCATAAGTATCATGCATAGCAGAAGTGGCATCATCAATAACATGCGACATATCAGAATTAATAGCAGAAGCAGTTTTAGGTGTCGCAAGCTTACTCAAAACAGAAGGTGAATCTGCAGAGCTAGATGGCAGTTCCTTATCTCCCCTCGTAGTTGAGGGATAAATTTTTGTTTTTGCGTCTTTCAAGTTCTTCATAGTGACCAGCAGATATAAATCCCAAGTGACTCAAAGAATAGAGCTATGCTTCCCGGAAACGGCGCCAGAAAATAGTCTTGATAACCCACAAGTATAGGGGATCGCAACAGTTTTCGAGGGTAGAGTATTCAACCTAAATTTATTGATTCGACACAAGGGGAGCCAAAGAATATTCTCAAGTATTAGCAGTTGAGTTGTCAATTCAACCACACCTGGATAACTTAATATCTGCAGCAAAGTATTTAGTATCAAAGTAGTATGATAATGTGATAATGATGAGAAAAAGTAATATTTTTGGGTTTTGTAGTGATTGTAACAGTAGCAACGGTAAAGTAAATAAGCGAAGAACAATATGTGAAAAGCTCGTAGGCATTGGATCGGTGATGAAGAATTATGTCGGATGTGGTTCATCATGTAACAATCATAACATAGGGTGACACAGAACTAGCTCCAATTCATCAATGTAATGTAGGCATGTATTCTGAATATAGTCATACGTGCTTATGGAAAAGAACTTGCATGACATCTTTTGTCCTACCCTCCCGTGGCAGCGGGGTCCTAATGGAAACTAAGGGATATTAAGGCCTCCTTTTAATAGAGTACCGGACCGAAGCATTAACACATAGTGAATACATGAACTCCTGAAACTACGGTCATCACCGGGAGTGGTCCCGATTATTGTCACTTCGGGGTTGCCGGATCATAACACATAGTAGGTGACTATATATGTTGGGGAGATAACTACTGAGTGTGAACCGCCCTGGAGGGGCCGGGTTACCCTCGTCCAAGATCAGGGCCCACGGAGGAGGCCCAGAGCCCAGAGGCGAATTAAGGGTCCGTGATGTAAACCGCCTTAGTATTGTAACTTGTCTGTAAGATTAGAGAGAAGAGACCGAGGCGGACACTTGTATGAGCAGGTCGGGACTCAGAGACCGGCGAGGCGTCAACCCGTGTATATAAGGGGACGACCCGGCGGCGGTTTAGGAGACAGAAAATTCGAGGCTTAGGCGAAGCTATTGCTCCCTAGTCGCCGAAATCACATCAATCCCATCACAACTAGACGTAGGCCTTTCCTTCATCGAAGGGGCCGAACTAGTATAACTCCCGTGTCTTTGTGTCCACCTTAACCCCTCTAAGTTAACCCGTACGATGGCCCTGCGACTAAGTCCTTTCACGAGGACATCTGCCGTGACAATTCCACGACAGTTGGCGCCCACCGTGGGGCTATCGCACGATGGTTTGATGATCTTAGAGGGCAAGTTCGAAGGACTCGAAGGCTATCTTTGTGGGCGGATGACTAAGAGTCGTCGCGGCAAACTCTACATCGACGATGCGGATTTGGGGCCCGAGGCGGCTCGATTGAGTATGGGTACGGGTCCCCTTTGGTGGCATACACGTGTTCATCGGCAAGATCGGCGAGCCAGGGCTGGGCGGACGTCGCACCGACCTCGTTGAGACGGCTCGTGGACGAAGAAGAGTCCCGCCCTGGCCAAACCGGCTGTCAAGCGTGCTTTCGTGGGAGTCGTCCACGGTGACTATGAGGGCGGATCAGCATCTGGCGGCGAAACCGTTGTCTACTCTGGCGACGAGTCATCCGCCGGAGAAACCGAAGTCTTTGTACCGGTGCAAGATGGCGGATCGGGGCTATTCCGGCGGAGAGAGTATTCCGGACTCCTTTGATCTGCCCAGCCGGGTTGGAATTTTCATGGCCGGTACACAAGCGACGCTTCACTCTTCGACCCATGGCGCCCATCGTCGCCGGTTCAGCAGCGGTGGTGGCAGCCGGGGAAGGAGGCCCTGTGCGCCCGCCGCTCAAGTTCTATCAGAGTTATTTGACGCATTGGCTGCACTCATGGCAGAGGCTAACCGGCGGATCAGGACCTGCACAACGCAGAGATTGCAAGGGTGAAGGAACAGATCGCTAAAGCTAAAGCGGATCTGGCAGCCGCGGACGTGAGGATGGCGGCGGAGCGGGCGCTTTGGATGCCTGAGCTTATAGGCTCATCTTTGGATCGAGTGCATCACATGAAGTCATGAAAAGGAAGTACAGATCCCGTTTGCCTTGGTTTTCGAGGAAGAGAGCTCTTCAATACCCGGGGCAGGGACGATAATCCGCCACGGTGGTAAACCGGCGGAAGCACTGGGACGGCGCGCCGGTTCAGCCCGTGTGATAGATCTGCCTCGCCATCACACCGGGCGCGCCCCTGATGTGCGCGAACACCTCCGGTCACTACTCCAACCCGATGGGTAACCTCGTCGCAGCTGCGGCACGATTGAGGCGATTCGATCGAGGGCAATTCACCGCAGCGGTAGAAACTCGTCGGGTCAAGGAGCTCCTCGGGGCGGCCCTAGCTCGGCGAAGCGTATTCATACGATCGGGATCGGATCCACTCCACCCCGCCCAAGCGGAGTTATAGCCGGTAGCAGATGAACCGCCATATCAAGCAACGCGCAGCGGTCCGCCTCGAGGCAACAACCGGCGGTGGCGAAGACGCTCAAGTGGTGGTGGACCGGGCCAGGGCACGCAGGGAGGCCGAGTTAGCAGCGCAACATGAGGACCATCAGCTCGCGCCGGTTCGTCCGACCATCTTCGAACCGGGGGTCACGTCCGGCTCATTGGGGGTGCCTTGCCTCGTCCCGCTTTACGCAATGTCGCGTTGCCTAAGGACTTCAAAGGGCCCGCAAGGTGCCCAATTACACCGTCGATTTGGCTCCAGGAGCGTGGATAGAAAGCTATGAGATGGCCATGGAGATGCTGGATGTGGACGAAGCTGCGTGTGCAAAGTATTTCACCATGATGTTGGAAGGTACGGCCCGTACTTGGTTGAAAAATTTGCCACCCAACTCGGTTAGTTCGTGGACTCGATTCACGGACCGGTTCATTCAAAATTTCAAAGACACTGTAAACAGCCCATGTCGTGGTGGATTTGGCGGCTTGTGTCGAGCGGAGGAGAATCAACAACACATTGGGTGCGCCCGCGTTTGGGGTTTACATTCATCGGACGGATCAACCCTGATTCGCTATCTTAACCCTAGAAGCCAACTGCGGTTTGAACCGTTGAAGTTAAAGCTGGAGTCGCATGAAGCGTTTTGCAATGACATGGGCACGCTCATGGGCGTTACGGTAAAGTATGCTTATTACGATAGTACCAAGGATCCCGAGTGCGAGGATGACGGAGTAGGGAAGGAAAGCGAATAGCAACTCGAGGCCAGCAGCACCATTCGGCGAGCAATGGGGAAACAAGCATAAGGCTAACGGTAATATGGGCCGTAGCTAACACCAACGCAGCAGGACAAGGGTCGTGGCGCAAAGGTAAACAATCAAACCGGGCGGTGCACAAGGTCACAATCGGGCGTTTGAATTACCTATTGAATCAACCTTGCCGAAGCATGGGGCGAAGGAGGCACCGGCGAACCACCTCTGGAAGGATTGTTATATTATGCAGGAGTTCAAAAATTCTAATGCTTTCGGTATGATCAAGGGCGCGGCGGTTCGTGGTCCGCCCGGTTCGATGGAGAAATTCGGCCCGGGGTTCGGTGGTAATCCGGCGGGCAAGGCAATCGAACAATCGAACAATCAGAATAATCAGAACCAAGGGGGTTACAATCAACAACAGCAGTAGTCGGGTTACCAAAGTAACCCAAAGCAGTTGAACGGCGGACAGTACCATGTTTTCACCACCAGCTTGGACAGACGAGACCGGAAACTTCAGAAGCGGGCGGTCAGTGTTGTTGAACCGGCCGCACCGCATTACCTGCGCTGGTCGGAGCAGCCTATTGTATGGAGCAGAGAGGATCATCCTCCCCGGGTTTACAATCCGGGTCAGCTAGCCCTAGTGGTGGCACCTCAGGTGGGAGAATACAAGTTTACCAAAGTGCTTATGGATGGAGGAAGCAGCATCAACATCCTGTACTACGAGACCTTCCGACGCATGGGGTTGACGGATAGGCATCTCAGGCCGTCCAGCACAGTGTTTCACGGTGTGGTGCCTGGCAAGTCAGCGTACCCGGTCGGTAAGATAGCTCTGGAGGTAGCCTTTGGAGATGAGCATGACTCCAGATCGGAGACATTGACATTTGAGGTGGTGAAAATCCAAAGCCCTTACCACGCTCTGTTTGGGCGGCCGGCTTATGCTAAGTTTATGGCACGGCCCTGTTATGTTTATTTGCAGCTGAAAATGCGGGTCACAAAGGGGCGATAACGGTTCATGGGAGCCGCGGATTGCGTTGGAGTGCGAGGGCGGTGATGCGGCTTATGCCGAGTCGGTTTGTGCCACCGAAGAGTTAAAGTATTATAAAGACAATGTTGATCCGGCGGATATGACCCGTTGAAGAAGCCAACTCTGAGCACGATCCGGATTTGAAGTTTAAGTCGGCGGTGAGACTAAACTTGTTGATTTTGTGCCGGCGATTCGTCCAAGCAGTTCACCATCGGTGCTAACTTGGATCCTAAATAGGAAAGCGCTCATCGAGTTCATCCGTGAGAATCGGGACATTTTGCATGGAAGCCTTCGACATGCGGGTGTAACGAGGGAACTCGCTGAGCACACTCTTAATGTCGATCCCAAGTACAGACCGGTAAAGCAGCTTCTTCGCCGGTTTAACGAGGAAAAGCGCAAGGCCATTGGAGAGGAGGTTGCGTGCTCTTAGCGGCAGGGTTTATCGTTGAAGTTTTCCATCGAGTGGCTTGCTAATCCGGTGTTGGTCCTTAAGAAGAATGGCACTTGGCGCATGTGTGTGGATTATACAGATCTTAACAAGGCTTGTCCGGCAGATCCTTCGCCCTCCCGTATTGACCAGATTATTGATGCTACGGCGGGTTGTGGCGTTTGAGTTTTTGGATGCATATTCGGATATCATCGATTAAGATGGCGGTTAAGGACCAGGAGAAGGCGGTGTTTATCACCCCTTTTGGAGCTTTACGCTATGTATCTATGCCTTTTGGGCTTAAGAGCGCCCAAGCAACTTATCAACGTTGCATGCAGAATTGCTTGCATAAGCAGATCGGCCGTAATGTGCATGCTTATGTGGATGATATTGTGGTTAAGTCAAGGAAGAAGGAAACACTGATTGGGGATTTGAGAGAAACCTTTGACAACTTGCGGGTGTACAAGATGATGCTTAACCCGGCCAAGTGTGTTTTTGGTGTTCTGGCAGGCAAGTTATTGGGTTTCCTTGTGTCCAACAGGGGGATTGAAGCTAATCCGGAGAAGATTACAGCTATCACCTCCCTGGCTAAGCCAAAGTGTATCAATGATGTCCAACATTTGGCAGGTCGGATTGCTGCGCTCAGCCGGTTTATCAGCCGCCTAGGAGAGAAGGCCATTCCTTTGTACGAGATCTTTCAAGAAAAGCGGATCAGTTAAATCGAGTTCACGGCTGATGAAGCATTGGAGGACTTAAAGCGGCAGTTGGCCAACCGCTTTGTTCTCGCCGCTCCCATTGACAAGGAGCCGCTCTGTTATATGTTCTTTGCTAATGCCGGGCGGTCGGCGTAGCCATCGTGGTGGAGCGGAAGGAGCAGGGAAGGAGTATCCGGTTCAACGGCGGTTTATTACATCAGCGAGGTCCTCATTGAGTCTAAACAAAGATATCCGCATTGGCGAAGCTGGTATATGGAGTTTTTATGGCAAGCGGAAGCTGAAGCAATATTTCCAAGGGCACCCCATCACGGTGGTCGAGTTCAGCTCCTTTGGGCGATATCATACTGAACCGGAAGCGATCGGCGGATTGCTAAGTGGGCTATAGAACTTGGGCCACACGGTTTAAGGTATGTGCCTCGGACGGCGATAAAGTCTCGAGCACTTGTGGATTTCATTAACGATTAGACGAGTTGCAAGCACCGAGGAAAAGCCGGATCATACCTATTGGACCATCCACTTTGATGGGTCCAGCAATTGGAGGGCTCGGGGGCTGGAGTCGATTAACTTCCCCACGAGGTGACAAGTTCATTACGTTCTTCGCAATGTTCCCTGTACTAACAATGCAGCTGAGTATGAGGCTTTGCTACATGGTCTCCGGATGGCTAAGGAGATGAATTTAAGCCGGGTTAAGTGTTTTGGTGACTCGGACTTGGTAGCCCAGCAAGTATCGGGTACTTGGGATTCCAAAGATCCACTCATGGCTGCGTACCGTCGGGAGGTGGATGTTGTTGCAGGATATTTTAAAGGATATCAGGTGGACCATGTGGACCGTCGGAAGAACGAAGCGGCGGATGCTCTAAGCCGGCTGGGCTCTCAACGTAAACCGGTCCCGCCCAATGTCTTCCTTGATGTCTTGCACAATCCGTCGATTAAGCTTCTGATGAAGTTGATTTGGCTATTCTGATCCGGAGGCTCGGTTGGTGGCGACCTTGCATGTCATTCGGATTGGGCGCTCCCTTATTTGGCATATATGAACCGGGCGAGTTACGGAAGATGAGGCGCTGGCCGACAGATAGTTCGGCGGTCTAAGTCTATGACCATATATAAGGCGAGTTGCATCATTGCAGCGTGTCCAGGGCATTTCAGCGTTGTGTGTCCCCGAAGAAGGCCGTGAGATATTGCGTGAGATCCATGAAGGGATTGTGGTCACCACGCCGGTTCAAAGTCCTTGGTGGCCAAAGCGTTCCGCCACGGTTTCTATTGGTTGTTGCCCATCTTGATGCGAGAAGATCTGGTCGAGACGATGTGATGGTTGCCAAAAGTTTTCAGACGTGCTCATGTACGGCCCAAGAATTGAGGATGATTCCAATTACTTGGCCGTTTGCGACTTGGGGCTGGATATGGTGGGACCTTTCAAAAGGTCCAAGGACAAGAAGACTCACTGTTGGTGGCGGTTGATAAATTTACAAAGTGGGTAGGCGAGCACATTAGCAAGTGTGATGCGCCACGACGGTTGAGTTCATCAAAAGGTGATTTTCGGTTTGGGTTTCCACAGAATCATCACGGACAATGGCACTAATTTGTCCAAGGGAGCCATGAAGGAGTTTTGTGAGCGAGCACATCCGACTTGATGTTTCTTGATGGCCCACCCGCAGTCCAATGGTCAAGCGGAGCGAGCTAATCGGAGATCTTGAGAGGTATTAAACCCGGCTTATGGTCCCTTTGGGGAGGGCGCGGGTTGTTGGGTAGAAGAGCTACCATCGTGATATGGAGTATCAATACTACCCCTAACAGATCCTTTGGATACACACCGTTCTTTATGGTCTATGGGCGGGGCGGTCCTTCCTGCGATATCCGTCATGACTCGCCCAGCGTGGCGGCTTATGTTGAGGCCGATAGTGAGGCAGCACGGCGGGGCGATTTGGATCGATTGGATGAAGAGCGAGATATGGCGGCTGCTCGTTCGGCGATTTACCGGCAGGATCTTCGTCGGTATCACGATCGGCGGGTTAGAACAAGAACCTTTCAGAGGGAGACTTGGTGCTTGGCTCATTCAAGACCGACAGATATGCACAAGCTATCCCCACCTTGGGAAGGGCCCTTTGTGGTCAGCAAGAATCTGTACAACGGGTCATACTATCGATCGATGTTCGAGAGCGAAAAGACTCACGACGTCGAAGAGGAGACCAACAGCCGTGGAACATAGCTCATCTTGACCTTATTATACCCGAGCCATCGGCTCCACTTATGTACATATTAAGACGATGTATATATTATGAATAAAAGCAATAAACCGGATCCTCGGCTAAAGGGGGTATCCGTTATGTAAAAGTCCGGTTTGGGTACATGGAGATGTTGTTGCAAAGCGGCCTCGGTTTAACCCTTGGTCTTGCTTTTGAAGTTTTGTCACTTGGGGCTTGGTGGTGTCGAACCAATGCTACACCTTTTGATGGTAAAGCCACCAGATCACTTGGGGACATGGTCACGTCTGAACCGATCACGCCTCTTGGTCGGCCTAAGGCCATAGAATCACTTGGGGCTTGGTCGAACCCGAACCATTGCCATGCCACTTGATCGGCATAATGCCACGATTTCGAGTTGGGGACTGGCTGCCTTGAACCATCGCTACACCTTATGGGGAGCTTGGTCTGTCCGACCATGGTAACACCATCGATCGGGCTCAAGACCTCTTCTTGCAAATGGTTTTATCATTGCCTTTGCTTCCATGTGGTTTTCGTACCAGTTATTTGAGTTTTATTTGCCTTCTTAAAACGATAACCTTTTTTAAACCGGATTTAGGTTGTCAGTTAACGGAATTAAGTCCATTTTTTAATCCGGTGGTTTTGTTCGGTTTGATTTTTTTATTAACATCCCATTATGGGGTAACAGGGGCTTGTTATGCCCGACACGGTTTACACGGTAAACCGCATTCTAAGCGGGAGTTGTTTTCTCCTTTGGCGGTCATGGTTTATACAACCTCCGCCTCAAGATTGGCAAAGCCAACTGCGTGCCGACATTTGGCAGGTATTTTTTGTATCATAAAGTTTGGTCATATACATCCATATTTTCTTATATAAATATATATAAGCGTCACAAGCCGGCTGGCGACACAAGCCGCCGTGGCGGTTTAAAGAATTTGTGATTGCAGGCGAACTAAGTTGACGGTTCATCAATCCACAGTATCAGTATCACCATGCAAAGGATACAGACTGAGGTCATAAAGGCATTGTTCAAAACAAAGTGCTGACTATCCTATTACAAAGCCTTCCAAGGCCCGGTGTTTCGCGTGGCGTTATGACTAGCAGTTCCGGAGGCGTCACCCGGCTTGACGGATTAGGCTTCTTCGCCAGGTTGACGTGAGGTAGAGGGGGCGCCTGGCGTCGGTTCAACTTCTTCCTCTTCATCACCCAAAGCCCGGAAGTCATTGGTAGACCAGTCAATCCGGGTTAAGGCCTGAAAGACAGCTTCTTCACTTATCAGCTCAGCCGGATCAACGTCAGGGGCATAAGTGTGCTTACGGATTGGAGGAACAAGGCTCTGCACTTCAGGAATGACAAACTCCACCCGCTTGTTATTTGCGTCATAAAAAGAGCGGTGAACCGCCGGGTTAACTTCGCTGCCGATTGACTCGCCGGTGACGCATCTCCTTTGTTATCCGTTTCAGGGCGTCGTTATCAAAAGCTTCACCATTCTCTTGAGCGCTGGGGAAACCCTTGGCTATGTCAGCCGGATCAAGATCCGCTATCCACGCCTTGGCGCGAGTCAGAGCCAGTAGGGTGCCAGCCCGGGCCGCGGATCGCTTCAACTCTTCAAGCTGCCCCGGAACCATGGACAGCCGGTCCAGTGTATCTTTAATCAGGGACGGAGCCGTGTTGTCGTAGGATGTGGCACATATGACTCGCTGGGCGCCGGTATACAGCTGCTCAATCAGCGTATAAGCGGCCTTGAGCTTCTTCCGCACATCAGAGCCCATATGCGCAATACGCTTGCCTGCACCGTTTTCAGACAGCTCAGGTTAAACCGGCGGAAATATCAAAATTGAGATAATCAGTGCAAATTTTCTTACCAAAGATGGCAGAGGTCATGGCATGCACTTGGCGCTTGAGTCGGTAAGCTCTTGATCACGGTTTAAGAGCTGCTTCACTTCTTCCGCCCGCTTTTTCAAACGGCCTTCTCGGTGTCCCGATTGGCCCGTTCGGATTTATACCACTCCTTCAATCTGTTCCATAGTGGCCAAGGCAGTTTTCAATTCGTCCTTGGCCTTGGTGGTTTCTGCTTGTTGAGTTTCAGATTGGCTCGAAGGTCCTTGAGTTGCACGGTTTCTTTGGTATATTTCATTCTGATAACAAAGGGAGCACGTTAGTTGTTTCATTATAAAGTCCCAAGCTCAATATAAATATTCAACTTGGCACTTGGGGGCTAATGGCTAGTTGATCTCAGTTTGCTATGAGGATACAGAAATTCAGTCCCGGTTTAACTATGCTAAGTTGAACCGACCCTTGGGGGCTACAATACTGCAGTTCAAAGCGTATGTTTTTTATGCAAAGTTAAGTCCCGGTTTAACTATGCTAAGTTGAACCGACCCTTGGGGGCTACTATACAGCCAAAGTACAAGAAACTATACAGCCAAAGTACAAGAAAGGCATAACTCGTTACCTCATAGCGGTCCTTCATACGGTTTACCAGACCAGCTTCAAAGTCACGGCTGGTATAGAGCCGGTTCAGAAACCCGGAGTGAAGTTCTTGGGCAGAGAAGTTGTCATAAGCTGACAGATCAGTTTTCCCCTTATCTTTACTCATAGTGGCAGACTCGTCCTTGGCGCTGTGTTTTGCTAAGGCGACCGGTTGGCCAGGAGTGGTGTAGCCAGTGCCCGTCACAATAACATCATCATTTTTGACTGGGCTGGCCGGATTGGCGGTCTTCTTTGGGCTTGGTGCCTTCATACTCAGCTCGGCGGTTCAACGATTCGACCGCTCTGTGGCGGACTCGGTGGAGCAGGATGCGAGGTTTCCACTTGGGCCTCGGTTCAGTTTCGGCGGATCAGCAATGTCGTCTCGGTACAACTCGCCAAAGCTATTTTTGGCGACTTCAGATTTTCATGGGTTTGCTCGGGGTCTTTTCCGGATCAACATCCATGAGGATCAAGGGTTTTCGCTTTCTTACTCAAGCGAGCCTTGGTGCTGCAATATTCAGAGTGGATTAAGACAAATCGACCAAGGCAACTGTAAACCGAATTGGCGGACAGCAGTTGCGTACCCTGCGGCAACTTTAAGCGGAGGCAGTTGCGTGGTTGATGAACCGCCAGAAGAGTTGGAAGAGGCCTGATAATTCGGGTCAGACGGATTGAGAGGACATCGGAAGAAACCTTTTAAGGGATAACGCTTTTCAGGAGAACAAGTCACCTCTGGACGACGCTTCCGGGTTGGTGTGTCTGGTAAACCGGATGAGGTAATCCGTTGGCCACTGTGTCGGGTCGTACGGCGCTCTTCAGCCTGCTGCGTCTTCAAGGAAAGGTTTGGATTCAAGTAAGCACAGGAATGATATTTTTTCACTTTCCGGACGGCGCGACGAATTCTTTTAACCGGCGCAAGGTCGGATTCGAAGAAAGAAGGATTACCTCAACGAGGTCAGCATGGTGGCTTCACATCATCACAGGAGGTAAAATTGTCGAGAAAAGGAATACAAAGGACAAATCATAAGCAAGAAGAAACACAAAGCGGAAAGCCGGTTTACGGCGGCTCCTCGTAAGAATATCAAGTTTTACCTCAGCCGATTCTTCGTCCTCCGCGGATCGAGGACTCGGCGTTTTCTTCTTGCCTGCCTTCTTGGTGGCCTTGGACTTTACGCGGCGCCCGAGCGGTTTGGTACGCTTCGAAGGAGCTGTCACCGAGAAGTAACAAGGATTAATGTATATCAACAAAGTATTAAGGGCCCAAAAGCGGTGAGTAGAGCTTTACCGGCGGTTTGTTGGCAACACGAATGGAGCCAACCGGTTAGGCTGCGAGCGGAGATCGGTTCATCAAGCATCTTCTTCACAATCTCTGTGACCTCAAGTTCAGTTATGGGCAACTCGTGGCGTCTTTGAGGGTCTTTGAGGCTGCCGGTGTACTCGTGCATCAATCCGGCCGGCGGCTTAGTGGCAAGACGCCCCAAGAAACCCAACACCGCACAAGGTCCACACGGTTAAGCCATTGGCCATTAGAGCCCGGAGCTTGATAATTTGAGGCGCGAAGTTCTTCCGTTCATGGCGGTTAAGCGTAAAGGCAGCGGATGATGGTTCTTGAGCGGTGAGGACGGTAACCCGCAAAGGATTCTCGTTGGCGGGAGCGGTGTTCAGCAGAGAACCAGGTTTGGTTCCAATCTTTTGGATGGCTGTGGTGTTTGGCGTGAGGAAAGTCCACTTCCTTCCTCTTCGGATTGAAACGCCCCAGCTCGTGTTGAGACCATCGTAAAATTCTGCACTGACGGTTCAAGTGGAAGAAATCCGGAACAGCTCCACAGATGGTTCTTCTTGAAGATAGACTTCACGAAGACTTGAAAAATGCGTATGTTTGACACGAGTTCGGGCCAATATCCTGCGGATGGAGTTTAAAACTTGCAAGGACGTCCGGAAGAATTTTGAACCGGCGGGCAGAATCCCAGTCTAAGTGCTGCATAAACACAATTACTTCTCCTTCTTGAGGCTCGGGGGGGCATTCGCCATCCGGAACACGCCAGTGGAGGACATTTTTTGGAGCCAAGGCGCCAGTGGTGACGTAGCCGTTGAGTTGCGTTTCAGTGATCTTGGACCGGACCCAATTGCAAGCTGAGAATTGAGGGGCCATTCCGGAAGACTAAACTGCGAAAGAAAAGGAAAAACGGTTCACCGTTAAAGGTTCAGGCACATTATACAATGATTAAACCGGCAGTTTGGCGGCTAGCTTTCAATTCCGGTTTAGCGAGGACTAATGGAGTGACGGATTAGCTATCAAAAGTCAAACCGCCAAAAGAGACAGAACTGACAAATCTACTAAGTGTGGATGAAACAGTTTTCACATGCGAATGGAAGTAATCTAGATCTACCGAAGTTTCAGTAAGAAAAACTTCTACGACCTATGCAAGCCTCATAAAGAGCAGGAAGGTTCGGGCGTGCTAAACTAGAGGATCGGAGCAAAAAGGAAAAGATGCATAAAGAGTCAAAGCGATGGCGGGCGATCACCCGCACAAGATGCATGGTACGGTTGAGTTATCTGGCCATGGCAGAGCAGGTATGAAGAAACTGATATGAACACCTATGAACTACGAGATGAACAGGATCTTGAGATGGGATCTAGGGCTTGAAAGGACCTTACGATGAGCAAAACCGGAGGAGCGCCGAGAACTTCGACACGATCAGGTTGATGCATGCCCAGCGTTGACGGCGATTGGAAGGTCGGAGGCGATGGCGGAGCTTCGTGGCTGGAGCGTCGCGAGGAAGGAGAAGAGAAGAAGAAGAGAAAGGGACCTGCGGTCTATTTATAAGGGACCGAGCAATTAACAGTAGCGAGAATCGAGGAGTCAAAGCGGCGGACGGCGCAGCGGTCGCCTCGATTTCTGGATAGCGTTAAAGGAAGGGAATCTTCTTGTTTGGATTTCTTTATTAAAAATGACGCCGAGGCGCCTACGACACGGGATCGGAGGATGACGCCACGGCGGTTCAAGCAGATGGCGGTTTACGAAATATGAAGGGAGATCAAGAGTTTCTGAAGATGTTGAAGATTAACATGAACGGTTCAAGTCAACTGGGCCCTGGAGGAGATAACTCTCGAGTGTGAACCGCCTCGAGGGGCCGGGTTACCTCGCCCAAGATCAGGGCCCACGGAGGAGGCCCAGAGCCCGAGGCGAATTAAGGGTCCGTGATGTAAACCGCCTTAGTATTGTAACTTGTCTTTGTAAGATTAGAGAGAAGAGACCGAGCGGACACTTGTATGAGCCGGTCGGGACTCAGAGACCGGCAGGCGTCAACCCGTGTATATAAGGGGCGACCGGCGTTTTAGGAGACAGAGACAATTCGAGGCTTAGGCGAAGCTATTGCTCCCTAGTCGCCGAAATCACATCAATCCCATCACAACTAGACGTAGGCCTTTCCTTCATCGAAGGGGCCGAACTAGTATAACTCCCGTGTCTTTATGTCCACCTTAACCCCTCTAAGTTAACCCGTACGATGGCCCTGCGACTAAGTCCTTTCACGAGGACATCTGCCGTGACAATTCCACGACAATATACTTGAAATATAGGATCAAGAACTCACATATATTCATGAAAACATAATATGTTCATATCTGAAATCATGTCACTCAGGCCCTAGTGACAAGCATTAAGCATAGCAAAGTCATAGCAACATCAATCTCAAAACATAGTGGATACTAGGGATCAAACCCTAACAAAACTAACTCGATTACATGATAAATCTCATCCAACCCATCACCGTCAAGCAAGCCTACGATGGAATTACTCACGCACGGCGGTGAGCATCATGAAATTGGTGATGGAGGATGGTTGATGATGACGACGGCGACGGATTCCCCTCTCCGGGGCCCCGAACGGACTCCAGATCAGCCCTCCCGAGAGAGTTTAGGGCTTGGCAGCGGCTCCATATCATAAAACACGATGAATCGTTCTCTCTTTTTTTTTTCTCCCCGAACACGAATATATAGAGTTGGAGTTGAGGTCGGTGGAGCTCCTGGGGGCCCACGAGGCAGGGGGGCGCGCCCCCACCCTCGTGGCAAGGGTGTGGGCCCTGGCCTTGATTCTTTCGCCAGTATTTTTTATTATTTCCAAAAATAATCTCCGAGGAGTTTTAAGTCATTCCGAGAACTTTTCTTTCTGCACATAAATAACACCATGGCAATTCTGCTGAAAACAACGCCAATCCGGGTTAGTTCCATTCAAATCATGCAAGTTAGAGTCCAAAACAAGGGCAAAAATGTTTGGAAAAGTAGATACGACGGAGACGTATCAGGCACCTGGTCCTGATGGGTTCTCGGGCGTGTACTTCAGAAGCTGCTAGGACACGATAAAGGAGGATGTCATGGCCTTGTTTGATCATGGCCATGATTGCCGTGCTCCCAAAGAAAGATGGTGTTGTCAAAATGAGCGATTTCAGGCCAATTAGTCTCATCCACTCAATTGCAAAGCTGCTCTCAAAAGTACTGTCCATACGGCTAGCTAATGTCATCGACAAACTAATCAGCCCGACACAAACAGCGTTCCAGAGGAAGAAGTGCATCCATGACAGCTATCTATATGTGCAAAACACTGTTAGAAAACTGCATAGGAACAAAACCCCGGCAGTGCTGCTTAAACTCGACATTGCTAGGGCTTTTGATAGTGTTTCTTGGAAATACATTTTGGAGCTGCTGGAGGTTTTAGGTTTCCCACCACGCTGGAGGGATTGGATTGCTCTCCTCCTCTCAACATCTTCCTCCTCCAGCCTCCTAAATGGGGTGCCGGTGGACTGTATCAATCACCGTCGACGGCTTAGCCAGGGACACCCCCTCTCACCGATGTTGTTAATTCTCTGCATCGACCCTCTTCATCGCCTGCTAGAGGCGGCCACTCGGACAGGCCAATTGGTGACACCGTCGGCGGCAACAGCTAGGATGTGCACAAGTTTGTACGCCGATGACGCAGTCATCTTCGTCAACCCCATGCGTGAGGAAATCGACGCGCTGCTTGGCCTGCTACGGCGCTTCGGCAACGCCACGGGTCTGCAGTTCAATCCTTCCAAGTCGTTTGCGATCCCAACCTGCTGCAGCGACATCGACTTGGCCGCGGAGCTGCTGAACTTTGGTGGCCCAACAACGACGCTCCCGATCACATACCTGGACTTGCCCATCACGGTTGGGAGGATTAGGCTAGTACACCTGTAGTTCATCCTCGATAGAATTAGGGCTATGCTAGCTGGCTGGAAGGGTAGATTAATGCCGATGGCGGGCCGCCGCGTCCTCGTACGCTGCGTCCTGTCCGCCATTCCAACCTTCGCGCTCACGACCTTAAGGGCGCCCAAGAAACTCTACAAGGAAATTGACAAATCTCGTCGATGTTTCCTCTGGGCGCAGGACGAGGAGATCTCGGGGGGCGAAGTGTAAGGTAGGCTGGAGGACGGTCACAGCGCCGGAGTTGCATGGTGGTCTGGGCATCCACGACCTGCCCAGGTTCGCCCGTGCGCTGTGGCTAAGGTGGATGTGGCTCACCTGGCAACAACCTCACAAGCCTTGGGTTGGCACCGGTACGCCTTGCCACAACGGCGACCAAGCTTTGTTCGCAGCCTGCACCTTCGTCACCATTGGGAATGGAACCACGGCCTCTTTCTGGATTCTCCTCTTGGCTGGGAGGCCGACAACTTTGCATGGCTTTCCCGACGCTCTTCGCTGCGTCCATCAGGAAAAACCGAACGGTCCAGGAGGCCTTGCAGGACGATCGCTGGGTGCTTGACCTGAGGCATGCCAACCACAGCAATGTCATTCGCCATGTCATCAAGCTGGCCAGAGAGATCAGGAGTGCTGGCATCGTCTTGGAGGCTGAGGCACAGGACACAATTCATTGGACACAGGACAGTCCGGGAAAGTACTCCACCCAATCTGCCTACACTACCCAATTTGCAGGAGGACAGCAAAGCAGCTTCAGAAATATCATTTGCAAGATTTGGGCGCCGGGGAAGATCAATATACTCCTTTGGTTCCTCCATCAGGACAAGTTATGGTGCAACGACAGGTTACAAAGGAGGGGCTGGGAGAATGGCTATTTTTTCCCTTTATGCATGAGAAACCCTGAGTCTTCCTTTCATCTGTTTTGGGAGTGCCCAATTTCTCTGAAGGTTTATAACAATGCTGCTACATGGACCGGCTGTCAGGCTCTGAACCCCGATGTTTGGAGCAGTGAAGCTACATCGACGGGCTGTGCCGAGAGGATTTTATCTGTTGCGACTACAGGCACTGCAAGGGCACCAAGTAGATGCTGGCCCTCATCGCTTGGCACATATGGCTAGAGAGGAACTTATGTGTTTTCAGAGGGAAGCAGGCGGACGTGCGGCACATCATCGAGGCATGCCGACGGGATATGGAGCAATGGAGAATGGCAGGCGCCAAATGCATAGAGCAAACCTTTGGGAACATGACGGGAGATATCGCACTAAAGCATCCACACGTGGGAGCAAAGTCTCTCCCAGTGATCCGTTGTACTTTTCTTTCAACCATTTGATCACTTGATCTAAAACATTTTATCGCTCTCTCCTGCTAAATCAATGAAACACCAGCACCAAGCTGGGTTCTTCAAAAAAAAAGCCAAACACTCAATGAATGTTCGACAGCTATTACGGTCCAAAGAAAAAAAACGTAAACCAGGCCGTCCGCATCCTCACACGCGTCCACAAATCTTGAAGCACCAAAAAATCCCGACGGAGAGTTGGCTGAGATTTAGCAAGCCGGAAAGAGGTATATACATCGCAGGGAGTTCTCGGAAAAAATCTAGCGAGAATAGACAAGCAACAAGCTTGCGCCTGGGATGGATCGGCAGCAGGAGCAAACTGGTGAGTCCTGTGTCGCCTATGGTCTCGGGACGCGCAACGTCGCGGTTTACTGTGTCGCTTACGGTCGCTGGGCGCGCAACGTCGCCGTTCCCTGTGTCGCCTAAGGCCCCGGGGCGCGCGACGTCGCCACGCGAGCAACCTCTAGCAGTCTCGTCGCGATCAAAAAACAGCTTCGGAGTGGTCCTACACGGGAGATCGCCGACCAGTTACGTGTTAATTCAGGTACCGGGTCGCTTCTGCCATGTTGGTTTCATAGCATAATGAAGTCCTGCTTGTAACTAACATTCCTTCCTTGGGAGATTCCCACATGACACCCCAAGTTTGGCATGCATACCAATGCCATGGTTAAATTTCCAACGGTCAACATCCCATGTCCGGCACCAGATGTTTCCTTCCATAAAGCAGCGAAATGCAGCAGCACCGGTCATGTCCCCGTCACGCGCGTCAGGACAGGGGGAGCACGCTCTTTATAACCGCTCCGTTGTCTTCGGAGCCTCACGTACGTCGGTCCTGAACTCCCAGGTGACCAAGCTAGCAGAGGCTCTGAGGCTGTGAGGCTCTGAGCTCCCTCTCTCCAATGGGCAGGAAGAAGCTGAAGAAGATGCAGAGCGCGGCGCAGCAGCAGAAGGGGAAGCTCTACATCATCATCGCCTGCATCGCCCTGCTCGTCTGCGGCTCCAAGACCCGTAAGTAGAAATGACCGACTCTACATTCATGCACTACGTTGGCTCAACTAAAAGAAGTTTAAACATATAGTTGGATGTTAAATACTCCCTCCGTAACAAAATGTAAGACATTTCTATGCCGGAAGTCGACAAGAGCAAAATGCATCCTCACCATGTGAACAATATGGAAGCACCGAAACGACATAGTTTTCAATGGAGCCGCCCCCTCACTCACAAGAGTTTTGGATCGCCTAAAAGAGGAAGGAATGCTCTGGGCAAAAGCAAGATGTTCAAAGACGATACAAGAGGATTTGAGACCCTAGGTAGTGGGTGGGGCAGCGAGTAATCCGTCTAGATATAGGGTGGGCTAAGATGGTGTTGGGGCTCTACTCACATGTAAGAATGTAAAAGTGGATGTTTTTGGAGTCCATCTCCCCTCTTTTCTATAAAGAATGATATGCACATTCGTGCATATTCGAGAAAAAGACATTTCTATGCCCCGTGCAAAACCAAGAAACGTCTTACACTTTGTATAGAGGGAGTTTTATTCAACGGTATTTTCAATGTAGGGTTGACTGACAATATTTTAAAATATCCCTTCACAAACTACGACAGTCACACAAGTTTGATTAGTTCTCCTTTGGCTTTAAGTTTGATTAGTTCGTGTAGAACCCTATACAACATAAGTAGAAATTTTCTTCACTTGCTTGCGTTTAGTGGAATTTCACGAAAATTAATGTGATAGTGCATACACTAATTTTATCGCACAGGGAGTACTCACCATCGTGATTTGGACTTGCATGACATGCATGGCTGCAGGTGTCAAGCGGCAGAAAAAATAGCTCACTAGGAAAATGTAAGCACTGTCATAATTCTCCAACGTGGATAGTGCAAAATTACTCAACATACCGTACACGCGTGCATCAATGGTGTGATTGGTTTGAGGGTACAGCGAAACGAGACGGGTTCCATCAAGGCCATGGCAGCAGATTGATTCCATCGTACATTTCCTCAATGCCGTCTGACCGTCTCCTTCTGTCAGTCAATGTATGCTATTGCTAAGCTACCAAGTTTTTGAGAAGCATTTGTATATAAGGCAGATTAAATCCGTAGGTAAATACGGGATGAGAAATTATTTAAGTCCCATGTATAGGTGTAAAAATATCACTTTTTGGCAAATACAGTTACGAAAAAGGTACAACCAGTCCAGGGACTGTATAGTCAGGTAGTAAACCTAGCTTCTTGTAGATAGTCTCTCTTAGAACATGTATAAACCGGTTTTTGCTTATGTATCCGTGTTTGTTGTGCCTAAGCAAGTGATTGTCCTATATAAATAGGCTATCTAGCTGGTCCCTTAAGCATGTTCAAGGCTATCTAGCTGCCGATCGTAACCGCTCGCGTCGCTCACGGGGCGGGGGGACTCGGGCGGAAACCAAAGCCGCCGCCGCCGCCCCCGTCCTCTCCATCTGCTCACCCGCCGCTGCCGGAGGACGCCAGCAGGCAAAGCCTGCTTGGCCGACGGCGGTGGCGGGGATGTCTTCTCGCGCTGAGATCCCTCACGCGTGGAGCGTTCCGGCCGGCACGACACGGTGGCCCCGGACGAGGCGTCTAGGCGGCGGAGCTTGGGAGCCGGGGCGGCGGTCCCGGGTGCTGGTGGTGGTGCTGCCGAGGTGGCCGTGTAGGCGGCGCTGGGACAGACCTGCGGCGGTGGCAAGTTTCTGTGACGGCGGATGGTGGCGACGGGACAGATCGATCCCCTAGCTTGCTGCGCGCGCCCTTGACCTCCTCCCCAAGATGGCGTCGTGGTCTGCGGCGGCTGGTGTCGGATGGAGTCGCAGACTGGCGTTAGCCATGGTGGCGGCGGGCTGTTTCCCCATGAGCTGCACCTGATGTCTTTCAAGATCCAACCTAGCCGCGGCCAGTCGCAAATATGCCTCATGCATGGCGGCCCTCGTCTCTGGCAGCTCCCACCTCCCTCGATCTGTGGTGGTGGCTCCGGCGTGGCGGTCCTTGAGGCAACGGTAGTCTTGGCATTGCTCCGGCAACGCGGTCTCTGAATTGTTGGGGCTGCGGTGATGTGCTGGATGGTGGAGGTGATTTAGATCCGATTGGCCGGATGGTGGCGTATGTAGATTGTTCTGCAACGACTTCATACGGATCCACGACAACATCAAAAAGACTTCGGGAGGTTTTATCTCCTGGTCCGGTGGATGACTTCAGTGGTGGGTTACAAATTATGGATAGACTTGACGCAGAGGGTTGTTTATGGAGTAGCGGCGATCCAATTGTAGCTGCTCGGATAGCGGAAAAGCGGTGGAGACAACACATGTGAGATTTGGATGGTGGTGCTATGTGCACCCGGTCTCGAGCTCCTGGGCGAAAGCCTAGGACAGACCCGAGTGGTTATTCCTGGCAATGGCGATGTTTTTCACATCATTACCTTGTTGGAGGCATTGCTTGGATATGTTCGGACCGATTCTTGTGGTGAAAACTTTGATCTTGGCCTTTGTGGTTGGTTCGGTGTGGCGTCGCTTCCTTCCTGAAGGTGTTGCTGTTGAAGATCCTTGTCATCCATGTGGTGTCGATGGTTGGTGCGGATATGGTCTCAGTTGTAGTTTGTCGATCGTTCATCTGATCGCTTTGGGGCTTATTTCTTGTTTCTTTTTCTTTTTTCCACACCTGCACATAGCTTTTGATCTTATGACTTTGCTAGTTGCCGATGTGTTTCTATGTGTGTGTGTGTTGGATTGATTGTTAGCATCTTAATTATGCAGAGGCTAGGTGTGTATTTAGTATGATGTATCATCTTGATGCTCCATTTGAGCCAATAAAACTCACCCTTTGTCGAAAAAAATATAAATAGGCTATGGTAAATAAGATATCTGAATACCTTGCATTGTACACAACCTTATGACTCGCATGTTTACTGAAAACTTGTAATTCTCAATCTAATCTAATATAGAGCTCTACATTATATCATTTATCTCTGTTTAATTTCTACAAGTGTGTAATGGATGCATAAGATTTACCCCGTACCTAGCCATCGGTTGAAAAGGAAAAACACATCTAGTGCCCCCGCGCCATCTCATCGAGCGACTCGGGCGGCTCGCCGCCGCCACTGCTCTAGGCCCCTCATCATCCCCTTTCTCCCTCGCCGTTGCCGGCGGGTGCCGTTCGGGCAAAGCTCCGGTCGGTGATCGGCGGCAGCAGGACTCCTGCTTCTAAGCCCTTCCTCCCCTAGCTGATATGGATGCGGTCATCAAGGTCGTGGGCGTGGCGGCGAATCCCGGCGTCGATTGAACTAATGGTCGTACTCTGCTCCTCCGCGTCTTGTTCTGGGCGCCTCGCCTGGTAGCCGTGCTGGTCAGGCGTAGCAAGGCACGGGACAGTGGGTCTGACCACCGATGTCCGATGCTGGCCAACTCCATCTGGGGTGGTGGTCGTTATTGCCATTGTGCTATGATACCCGTCATCCTGGTCTGACCAGTCTTGGGTGGGGACGCCGGAGTGGCCGGTCTGTCACCCAGATTTTCCCGTTGAGGTGACCACTCCGGCCTATGGCGGGCGCCATGCTGCGGACCACCTGAAGGTCTTTCTGAGGGTTTCTCCTTCCAGATCTGGTGGTCGAGTTCTGTAGTGAGACGCAAATATGGACAACAGCTTAACATAAAGTGGGTTATACAGCGGGGACGGATGCACATCACGTATAGCTGCTCAAACCATGGAAAAGTGGTGGCAACAATACATCAGTGACATCGATAGTGGTGCTAATCGAGAACCCGATCTCGAGTTCCGTCGAGTTTCGAGGTGAAAGCCTAGGTATGACTTGAGTTGGTTATAACTAGCAATGACAATTTTTTATGCCATTACCTTATTAAAGGCATTACTCAGATATGTTCGGACTGGTTTTTTAAAGTGAAAATTTAAATTCTAGCCTTGGGTGGTTGGATTCGGCGACTATAGCGCTCAAGCGTCGCTCCTTTCTTGAAGGCTTTGCTATTGAAAAGCCTCGCCATCCTGTCATGAGATGGTTGGTCCAGATATAGTCATTGATGTAGTTTGTCGAACGTGGATCCAATAATTTTTGGTTTCTTTCCTCGCCTCCACGTAGTTTTGATCTTATATGACTTTGCTATATACAGACATGTTTTTGTGTGTGCGAGTCTTGTTGTTGGTTGTGTCCATCATAGTTGTGCAGAGGCCGAGTGTGTGATCATTGTGTGTGTAACCTCTTGGTGCTCCATTTTAATCTAATAAAATTCACCATTTGACAAAAAATATCACGTTCATTAATTCGAAAGGGATATAAAATTGTTACAACAAAAAAAGAGTCAGACCAGAACAATTCTACTCTTCAGCGTGATATCTCTCAAATGCTTTACTCCCGCAATCATCCAAAGATTTGTCTCCTATTTGATGATGTCAAGACTAATTAGCGGTGTGTAAACATGTTGTGGAAGACTCAAGCATTCCTTTCACTCCAAATGATCCAACAAATGAACATGGTTAGGGAGGCCATAGCTCTCCTTCTAGGCAAATTTGCACCTCACATGCTATGTCACATGTTAGAAGGGATAGAGGGGGATTGGTGAAATAGTTGATTATGATGGATGTATTATTGAGCCTCGAAGGCGAGTATTCATTGAGTACACGACTTGGAGGGCAAGAAGCCTCTCCTGACGATAAGGTAGGAGACGGATTACAAATTCTAGACTACCCAAATACAACCCAAATATATCTCTAACATCACCAATCTTTGATAGAGTGGGCGATTAACCCTCAGACAATATTGAGCCTCAGAACGTGTTAGGGGGAATATATAGTTATACTTGAGTGTCACACCTGGTCCTACATGGTTAGTCAACAGAAGTCCAAGAAAAATTTCATGGTCAACAAGTCAAAGGAGAAGGTTAAACTCAGCTGACCCCACCTATTAGAAACCCATAGGTTATAACTCTCCCATGCTTACTGTTTCACTAAAAGCGTATTCCTGGGTTACGCTTTCGACATCTACCTGATTTAGTTATTTTCTGCTTAAATTTAAATAGCTAAATTTTAACCAAACTTTGAGTGGCCATAAGTTGCTCATTTTAACTCAAAATGAATCGATCCTTTTAGGAGATGGTTTGTATTGAAATTCTCTTTCGAGACGAATGCTACCTAGAATTTATTGCACTTTATGTTTCTGTTTTGCCTTTTTGGGAATTATGCTTATTAAAGAAAAAATCTTTATAAATATTTTCTAGAGGATTTAATCTTGTTGGTGACAAGACTACCCTACAACCCCTCTAGTGAAGAAAAGCTTCTTAAACCCTTGCTTGCTATGCCATGTGATGGATCTTGGATTTTTAATGGTTTATGCCATATGTAAAAATGCATATCATTGTTTTATTTAAATGCTTGAGAAAATAAATGAAATTGTTACTTGCATCTTATGCTTACGGCTCTGAATAAAGATCGGGAAACTTTTCATACTAAAACAGGAGCATTTCATATGTTGGCTTTGTATGGTTTTATTATGAGAATTTTGTTGCTACAGTTATGTTATCAAAAATTGATGAGTTACTTGCTATGATGTGCATGTTTACTTGTTGAGCATTTTGACTTGACGTTGTGATATTGTGTTGCTGGTAGTATTTTGTAAAGCTCTAAATCTCTATCGGCTTGATCAAGTCACAAGTGCCACAAAACCAATTTTTATTTAGTACAAACATGTGGTATGTTGGGAGATCCTAATAGGTGCTTAGGACACATTTTCTTACTAAGTTATACCTATAGAGCAAGTGGGGACTCGTGGAGATACTTGATCGGTCAAGTTGAATGCTTGATAGAATCATGAGGGGGCATTTGATATCATGAAAAGGCCGATAAGAACTATTCTCTCTCTCCCTCCCTCTCTCTCCTTATCTCTCACTCTCTCTCTCTCTCTCCGTAAGGTTAGAGTCCTTTTTGGTATTATAATGAGAGACTCTGATCTTATGGACTATATTGGCGATGCATCTTTGCAAAAATGTTTTGTTGCATTGGTATAGTGTATGGCCTCTGCAAAGTTATTTGAGTAGCTGCGTCCACGAACTGGACGGAGCCGGGGTAAGTCACCTTTCGATCTAAGGCAAGCTTGAGATGTACAAGACCTGAAAGTAAAAAATCTCCATCCTAAGTTGTACCGGAAAGTGGTGGAAGCGGCACTATTTCTTCTTGTTTCGTGAGGAACACATTGGTGATTTTATTTAGAAATGCTTCTTGTGGGATATCGACTTCGTCTTTGCTCATTTTGCATATCACTATACCATTTTCTTGTTTCCATGCACAATATCACAGACTAAAGTGATGGAGATGATTTTGGTTATATCGGTGATGGTGTGAACTTGTATAACTGTCGTTACAATTATGTTATTACTTATGTTGGTGCTAGTGGTTCTAAGGGTCTAACTGCATTTGTTTTAGGGGTTACTTTTATTTACGCCTTACGTTGGTCCCATGAATCTGTGGTATCTATGGATTCCTGACTCAATTGTTACTTTCCTTTACCTTATTTTGATTCTCGCTTGTCAGTTTAATTATGTCCGTGATGAAGGCCCAAACTTGTGTTATCACGACGGAATCAATTTTTGGTGATATGTTACTAACTTTAGGTTGTTCCTAGCTTACAGGTTATGTAATGTTATGTTGATACGAGCTCGTTGGTTAAGTTATGCCCCATATCACTTGATCTGGTTGGTCATACTTTTTTTCTTTTCTGTGCATTACCTTTATTATAAACCTGGTGTTTCTGTGGTTTTGTTGACATGCCAGGATTCAACTTGCATCTTGTTTACTTGGGTTTTGTTTTCTTGCAAGTAGATTCAATGTACTCACCTGGCTTGTTGATTTGACCAGATCCAGAGGATGATCCCTATGCATGTGAACATATCATTGAGTTCGCCAACTAGGATGTGTCCTAGGAGTATCCCTTCGAGCTAGGAGTCACGCTACTATTTACGCTTCCGCTTCTTCTTAGATTCTACTACTCTATTGAGGCTTGTTACGTCTAAATAATGTATAGACTATGATGCACTAAGTTTGTCATTTCCACCGCCTTACTATTGTTGTAATAATCAAACCTTTTGAGCATGTACATGTAATATATGAGTGGTTTGGTATTCCTATTATCAAGTGATGGGTGCTAGAAGATATGATCTCTGGGCTGGTACACTAATGATCCGCAAGTATAGGGGATCTATCGTAGCCTTTTTGATAAGTAAGAGTGTACAACCCAATGAGGAGTAGAAGGAATTGACAAGTAGTTTTTAGCAAGGTTTCACTATAAAAGTTGTAAATATAATTTTATAGGTAGTTTGATAGTAAGATACTCTATAAAAATGTAAATATTAAGAAAAGGAACAGAGTGCAAAAAGTGTCCCGGTCCTTATGTATGCTAAGGAAAAGCCGGTTGAGTTTCTTATAGTGACTAAAGCGTTCTTGAGGACACATGGGTATTTTTTCAAATTGTTTTGACCAAGTTCCATTGAGTTGTCGTTCATTGTTCTGATAAGTGTTGTGTTGGTGGACCAGACCTAAGGTATTGTTCTTACTTGAAAAACACCTACTTATGATTCTACCCTCCATGTAACCATCCACAAATAAAACAAACATAATTAAGATAAATCTAACCATGGCATTAAACTTTGGGATCCAAGTTATGCCCTCGCGAAACAATTCATAAAATGGGTTTTAGGTTTCTAACGCTCCCGGAACCCGTCATATCAAACTAATTCCACAATGTCTTTCCCTGGGTCCAAAGATGGGGAAGTGTCATGTAGTCGACGTTCACATAACACCACTAGAGGAAGAACACCACAACATAACATCAAAACCACAAATGATATTCAACTTCACATGATTACTAGCAATAAGACTTCTCCATGTCCTCAAGAACTAATGGATCTACTCACATGACATCATATGGATCATAATCAATGGGTATAATATATGAATAAAAATCTAAACATAAAATCTTTCACCAATAAAAATCCTAAGCATCAACTAGAAGTTGTAATCAACATATATAAGTACCGCCATCAATCAATCTGAGGCTATGGCTTTACAGATTGAACAAAGGGATGAACTAGGGTTGGAGATGATATGGTGTTGGTGAAGATGTTGATGGAGATTATGATCCTAAGGATGAACGGAGGGTTGGTGATGATGATGACTTTGATTCCCCCTCGCAGAGGGAAGTTTCCCCTACAGAATCGCTTTGCCACAGAGCAAAAGTTAACCACCCCAGTTCCGCCTCACAGAAAGCGGAGGAAAATCCCAATAATTATTTGTAATTTTTCTAGGTCATTTATGAATTTATGGCCAAAGGGTATCGGGAAAGGAGCGGACAGGCCTTCAAACGGCCTCCCCACGTGGCTAGGGGTGACGTGCGTGACATGGTCATCTGGGGCCCTGGTGGCTCCCCTCTGTCCCATCTTTGGTCTCCGATCTTCATATTTTATGAATATAATTCACAAAATCCCATGCGCTTTTGCTCCAGAAAATTGTTTTTTCTTCCATTGTAAATTAGGTGCAGATTTCCAGTTGTCTGAAAATTTCCCTCTCTGTGTATACCTTGAATTGTAACCTTGAATTTTAAGACATAAAAGTTATTAAAATTGCATCATAATGTGAAATGTACCATTGTAATAGGATGAATTATAGTAGGAAATACTGATGAAAAATGGACGTATCAGCTCCTCCAAGCTTAGACTCTACTTGTCCCCAAGCGAATTCTGAGTTCAGTAAACATGATCCATATATGTGTCTGGATCTTTCCAATATACAAATGTTTGCCAACTGGGGAATAATGAGGTTGGAATTAGAAGTTGACCCAACAATAAAAGTAAAATATAGGCCCTTCATAGAGGGAGGCAGAAGTTGTCATGCACTTTTGAAGTTGGATGTCTGAAAATATAATGGAAGGGAACATGCTTATTTCCTTTTCAATAAATGTTCATATAAATTTAAGGACATTTTTTTTGCACCAAGGCCAACTTAATTGAAGGTATTATTCAATCATAGGTAGGTATAGTCGACACTTGTGGAAGAAACTTGGCTCAGGATTTTTGGATGCACACGCAGTATTTCTGCTTAGTGCAGAAATTTGGATTGGCAAAGGTTATATGCAAACAAGGTGATGTTGGAGGACTTATACGTCTCAAACATATCTATAATTTTTTATTGTTTCATGCTACTATATTATCACTGATATGTACTTCTAATACCAATTTATATTATTTTTCTGGACTAACATATTAATTCAGTGCCTAGTGCTAGTTGTTGTTTTCTACCTGTTTTTAACTTTACAAAAAATCAAAATCTATGGAGGTCAGCAAACCATGAGGATTTAACACGATTTTTTTCGGGAATCAAGATTCCAGAAAGCAACGGAGGGAGGCCAGGGGACCCACACGGCCCCCGCACACCATGGTGGCATGCCCCATGGCAACGTGGGGCCCACAAGCACAGCCTTAGGCCCATTCTTCAACCTATAGATCCCATAAATCGAGAAAACCTCGGTACCATTTTTCTCCAAAGAAAGTCGTCACATTGTCAGAGGCCTGTTCTGATACTCTCCCGGAGGTGGAATCAATTGTCGGAGGCTTTCTTCATCCACCTTGCTGCCTCCATGACCATGTATGAGTAGTTCACTTAGGACCTTAGACTCTCTCTCTCTCTCTCTCTCTCTCTCTCTCTCTCTCTCTCTCCCTGTGTTTGCCTCTCTTTGATCTTCAATACAAAGTTCCCGTGAGCTGCCTCACATGATCGGGATCAATCTGACATAATTCGTGGATGTGTTTGTTGGGATATGATAAATTTTCCCTTTATGATCAAATTCTTCATTGAATTCAATTGAATCGTTTGAGGTTTTCTTGTTGTATAATTAAATAGCTTTGCATGCTCTCCGATAAATCTATTTTCTTTAGCCAAATTCGATAGGTTTGTCTTCAGAGGGAGTGGTTCTTTGTTTTGGCCTCTAATCTTGTGGTGTTCTATATCCCAACGACAGAAAGGGACAAGACACATATTTTATTGTTTCCACTAAGGATAAAATGACGGTGTATCGTCATATTGATTGATATTTCAATGTCTACATTATGTCATCCTGCTTATTGCAATGATATGTTTCTTGTAAACTTAATACTTCAGGATGCATGCTGGATAAAGGTCTTTGAGTGGAGCATTAGTGGTAGATGTAGTTGGATAATGGGCTACTTGTCACGTATGTAATGCATATATTAGATTATACCATGAATGATCATAATCATACATATAAATATATTGCCATTTAATGCTTCCCAACTATAAATTGTTCACCACACCACACTAGTATGCTTTAGAGAGATGCCACTAGTGAACCTATGGCCCCACTAGTTCTATTCTCCATTACTGAAAACTTAAAAAAGTATTTGTTAGTTGCACCATTTTATGTATCTACCAAACTATCGTTATCACTTGCAATTTAATCTTATAACTAGTAAGACAAGAAGCTTGACAACCTTCTTGATGAGTTGGGGACGAGTTTGTTATGTCATGTGTGTAGGTATGAGTGAATGGGCGTGGCTAGTCACGTATCGGTTACGAATGTGTCTGTGTCGCCTCTGCCCAGCCGGCTCAGCCATCCCCAACAGTCGTCGTTCACCACCCTTCTCCGACCTCCCCCTCCCCCACCCCCGCAGCCACCAGCGATTGCCGTAGGGCAAAGCCCATGCGGGGACGGCAAGGATCCCCTTCCATGTCGGCGGCGAGGATCTCCCCCATCGTGGCGGTGGCGGGCCTAGCTCTTCTACGGTAGCGTATGCGCAGGCGGTGACGTATGCTCTGAGGAGCTAGCGATCGAGGGTGGGATCCGACGATCTACGTCTGGGACTCCATGGCTGTTGCGGCCTCGCTCTGGGATGGGCTTAGGCGAGCCTATTGAGCGACAGTGATGTGGCTGGCAGTGCGGTGGTGGCGGTTGCTTCATACTGCACGCTTGTGTGGCGGTGGCGATAGTCGGCCAGGAGGCGGTGAGCCATAGCAGATCACGACCTGGCTACCTTCTCCGCTGCCGGCGGATAACCCACAAGTATAGGGGATCACAACAGTTTTCGAGGGTAGAGTATTCAACCCAAATTTATAGATTCGACACAAGGGGAGCCAAAGAATATTTGAAGGTATTAGCAGCCGAGTTGTCAATTCAACCACACCTACAGATTAATTATCTGCAGCAGAGTGATCAGTAGCAAAGTAGTTTGATAGTTTTGATAGTAGTGACAGCAACAATGGTAACAGTAATAGTGATAGCAGTAATTTTGTAGCAAGTGTAACAGTGATGATAGCAGTAGTATCTTAGCAGAAACAATATAAGATAAATTCGTAGGCATTGGATCCATGACTTGTTGGATGATATTCATCATGTGACAGTCATAACCTAGGGCGATACGGCACTAGCTCCAGTTCATCAATATAATGTAGGCATGTATTCCGTAAATAGTCATACGTGCTTATGGAAAGAACTTGCATGACATATTTTGTCCTACCCTCCCGTGGCAGCGGGGTCCATATTGGAAACTAAGGGATATTAAGGCCTCCTTTTAATAGAGAACCGGAACAAACCGTTAACAAATAGTGAATATGAACTCCTCAAACTACGGTCATCACTGGGAGTGGGCCCGACTATTGTCACTCCGGGGTTGCCGGATCATAACACGTAGTAGGTGACTATAACTTGCAAGATAAGATCTTAAACATGGATATAAATATGAAAACATAAACTGTTCAGATCTGAGTTCATGGCACCCGGGCCCAAAGTGACAAGCATTAAGCATAGCAAAGTCATAGCAACATCAATCATAGAACATAGTGGATACTAGGGATCAAGCCCTAACAAAACTAACTCGATTACATGATGAATCTCATCCAACTCCTCACCGACCAGCGATCCTAGGAAGGAATTACTCACTCCCGGTGGGGAGCATCATGGAATTGGAGATGGAGAAGGGTTGGTGATGACGAAGAACAAAGATCCCCCTGTCTGGAGCCCCAAACAGACTCCAGATCTGGCCTCCCAATGAAGAACAGGAGGTGATGGCGGCTCCGTCTCGTGGATCGTGATAATTCTTTCTCCCTGTGGAAAAATAGGATTTTATAGCGTTGGTTTCAGGGTCTGCGGGGCCACTAGGTGGGGACAACCTACCTGGGCGCGCCAGGAGAGGGGGGCGTGCCCTGGTGGGTTGTGCCCACCCAGGGGCCCCTCTCTCGTAGGTCTTGGCTCCAGAAATTCTTATATATTATATAAAAATTCCTTGCAAAGTTTCGTTCCATTCCAAGAACTTCTATTTCTGCAAAAAAAACAACACCATAGTAGTTCTGCCGAAAACAACGTCAGTCCGGGGTTAGTTTCATTCAAATCATGCAAATTAGAGTCCAAAACAAGAGGAAAAGCGTTAGGAAAAGTAGATACATTGGAGACGTGTCAACTCATCCAAGATTAAACCTTTGCTTGTCCTCAAACAATTCAGTTGATAAACTGAAAGTGAAAAAGAAAAACTTTTACGAACTCTTTTGCTCTTGTTTGCATAAATAAGCTTAAACAACACCCAGGTTTTCAGCCAACATTATAACTAACCATATCGACAATAACTCTGAAAGATTATATTAACTCATATCAATGACATAATCAGCTAGCGAGCAATAATAAGATATCTCAAACGGCAACACGTTGTCAAAACAACCATGATATAATATGACAATAGTGGTATCTCGCTAGCCCTTTCTGAGACTGCAAAACATAAATGCATAGCACCTCCAAAGTTCAAGCAGCGACTAAACATTGTAATTCATGGTAGAAAAGATCCAGTCATGATGCATCCAACATTAGCTACCACAATGCATAAATCATGACAACTATGCTCTCAGGTTATGGCGCTCGTTTTAGAAGGTGATGACACAACATAAAAATAAATAGATAGTCCCTTCGCAGAGGGAAGCAATGATTTGCAGAGGTGCCAGAGCTCAAGTTTTAAAATAGAGATAAATGATATTTTGAGACATGCACCCTTCTCATTCACTTCACGACCATTGGTTATCAACATCTTCCATGCTAAGCATGCTAGTGGCGGTTCCCAAGCGATAAAAGTAAAGGTTTTGACTCCTTTGGGAGTTTTGTTTGATTATTTCATAGATGAACTCCTTTTCATGTTTGCAGTTTTGGACTGGGCATCCCTATTACTGCCCTTTTCTCGTGCGATGGTGAGTGAATAAACACCTGACCTGAGAATAACCCGCTTAGCATGAAAGATACCGACCACCTCCAGTCGTTCCATGAATGATCTAGGCACACAAAAAGGATAATTTTTAGAAGTTTTTAGAGGTGGCACATGCAAATTTACTTAGGACGGCAGGGTAATACATTATATAGGTAGGTATGGTGGACTCATCTGGAATAACTTTGGGTTCAAGGTTTTTGATGTACAAGCAGAGTTCCCACTTAGTACAGGCGAAGGCTAGCAATTAGATTGAGAAGCGGACAACTAGAGAGCAACAACGGTCATAACCATGCATTATACATAAGTAACATTGGACACTAGCGTGAGTAGGATATGAACACCATGAACATAAATATCATAGAGGCTATGTTGGGTTTGATTCAACTACATGCGTGAACATGTGCCAAGTCAAGCCACTCAAACATTCAGAGGAGGACACCATATCATCATACTACATCACAATCATTTTAACGCTATGTCGATATCCACGATAAATCATTCTCAACTCCCAGCTACGTATACATGTTTAATCATAATGGGCTGAATCACGGATACTAGGTTAAACAAATTTACACAAACAAAACAAGTCGAGTTCATACCAGTTTCTCTCTGCCACAGCCAGTTCATCGAATATTTTCATTATTGCCTTTCACTTGCACGACCGAATGATATGAAAATAATAATGGTGCAAGAGTGCCATGGACTAAGCTAGAATCTGCAAACATTTTATTCAACAGGAGAAGACAAGGTAAAATGTGCTCTTTATTAGTTCAACAATTATTCATATGAGAGCCACTCAACATTTTCATCATGGTCTTCTCCTCGGTAAGACTCGGATAAAAAGAAAAGGAATTCAGAGAAACAAACTGAAATATTTTTGGAGTTTTTGGTTTCTTGAACAAGCAAATAAAAGGGAAAAGCAAAAATGAGAAAAACTATTTACACGGGAAAGCTCCCAACAAGCAAAAGAAGAATAAGGAAATCTTTTTGGGTTTTCTTTGAAGTGCTACTACTAAGCATGCATATAAAGTAAATTAACTGCAACTATTTTTTTGGTTTTTCTAAAGTTTTTCAAACACGCAAGAAGAAAGCAAATAAATCTAAGCATGGATGATAAAACAAAAAAATGTGAACCCCGACAAACAGAATGATATGTGTGAACATGAATATAATGTCGGTGAGAACACGTACTCCCCCAAGCTTATGCTTTTGGCCTAACTTAGTAATAGATCAGTAGCTTTGATAGTAGTCGGCGTGGTAGCTCAAAGAGGCTCTCGGTGCGGATGCCTCGACCTGCCGTGCTGCCTCCACTGCCGCGTTGTGATCTCGGGCCTCACTCTCAAGGATAGAGTATCTTCCTTTGCTGTGATAGTCAAAAAGAGCAGGCGCAGGCAAATATGTGTGCACAATAGATTTTTGGTTAAACAACAAATTGTAAGTGAAATTATGGGCTTTTCCTGTGAGGATCTTGTGACTCTTCAAAACATCAAAGTCCAAATACTACGTGGGTAGGATAGGGTCAAAGGGTAAAGGTGAAACACCCAGCCCCCGTGCTAAATGTGTGGCATAAAATCCACCATAGAACCAGCCACTGTTAGCATTATGCGGAAGTCTGCGTGCAACAATCGCTCCAAGGTTATAATTCCTTTCACAGGTGAGAGTGGTGCGTATGAGGCTCAAATCTGGAGCACAAAGCATACTACAGTCTTGCTTGCCTACTATACATTTCCCGTTAAATAATGCAAAATACTGAATTGCGGGAAAATGAATGCTCTTTATTCTACCTTTTGTCACTCCCCTCCCTTCACCATAGCAAAGACTAATCAAGAAAGATTCAAACTCAGCCTTTGATGGTTCATCAAGCGAACCCCAAAATGGTAGTTTGCAATGGTAAGCAAAATTCCCCAATGAGATAGTAAATGGATTATCATAAAGCATGAAAGACACCCTAGACTCACGAGGGAAGAATTCAAATCCTTTGACAAACGATTCAGTGAGAAGGTGGCGTTGTTCGCACATATCTGAGATGTAGGGACCGAGACCGACATTGTGAACATATTGCTCAAATTCCTGCTTAATGCCCACACGCAACATATATTCATCGCAAGGCCATAAGCATGTTTTGGTGGTGGCATCTTGTGTGGAACTTTCACTTTGGTTCTACATAAGATCGGCGAGCGGAACTGTCACTAGAGGATACCCCGAGGATCGCCTCCTCAAAGAACTCCTTCCGAATAGGTTCATCATGTCCGCGTACAATTTTTTGAAAATAAAAATTTTGGGTGACAACAATTTGTCAACAAAACTTTATTAAATTGATAGCAACTACTCATAGGGATACACAGAGGCCATAGCAAGCATTCAAACTACTTAGAACACTAAGAATTTAACATGCAACCTCATCTACAGCAGCACCAATAGTAGCTAATTATTCAAAATATAAACCACTAAAACAAAAACTAATTGGACAAATGGTGGAGTCACATACTGATATGTCTCTGTCGTATCTACTTTTCCAAACACTTTTGCCCTCGTTTTGGACTCTAACTTGTATGATTTGAATGAAACTAACCCGGACTGACGCTGTTTTCAGCAGAATTGCCATGGTGTTATTTATGTGCGGAAACAAAAGTTCTCGGAATGACCTGAAACTCCACAGAGATTATTTTTGGAAATAATAAAAAATACTGGCGAAAGAATCAAGGCCAGTGAGGGAGTCCCAGATTAGGGGGTGTCCAGATAGCCGAACTATAACCTTTGGCCGGATTCCTGGACTATGAAGATACAAGATTGAAGACTTCGTCCCGTGTCCGGATGGGACTTTCCTTGGCGTGGAAGGCAAGCTTGGCGACGCGGATATGTAGATCTCCTCACATTATAACTGACTCTGTGTAACCCTAGCCCTCTCCGGTGTCTATATAAACTGGAGGGTTTTAGTCCGTAGGACGAACAACAATCATACCATAGGCTAGCTTCTAGGGTTTAGCCTCTCTGATCTCATGGTAGATCTACTCTTGTACTACCCATATCATCAATATTAATCAAGCAGGAGTAGGGTTTTACCTCCATCGAGAGGGCCCGAACCTGGGTAAAAACATCGTGTCCCTTGTCTCCTGTTATCATCCGCCTAGACGCACAGTTCGGGACCCCCTACCCGAGATCCGCCGGTTTTGACACCGACATTGGTGCTTTCATTGAGAGTTCCGATGTGCTGTCGCCATCAGGAAGGATGCCTCATCCCATCTTTAAAGACAACACTGTTGTTAAAGGAGCTTTGGCTATCGACCAAACTCTCTGGCTAGGCGGTTTTCTTATGACTGCCTGTTCGGCCGCCGCGCCGACGATGACTTCTCGGGTCATCAAAAGCAATCTTCACGTCAACTCGAAACTCGCCGAGCAGTTAGATCCGATGGATATCTCTTCATTAAACGAGCTCTTAGACCACATTGCCGTCCTGGGAGTCGCTACAGACTACGATCAGATTAGGCCTAAACCTGATCTGAGAGAGATCAACTCTCCCTAGGTCACCCATCACGTTGATGCAGTGGAGGAACAATGCGGCGACCCTTCATCTATCTTAAGGACTAACTATGTCCGGTTCCCGATCCTCAAGCCGGATACCCAGAGGAGAGGGCGTCCTCAAGACCTGAACTTAGAGTCGGGCAATGGGCTAGATTCGATGGACAACATCCAAGAATCCAAGCTTCGAGTTCGAAACTCCTTGGCCCTTGAGCCTCAGATTGGGTGAGGTTTGGATCTAATTCCACCCACCCGCCCGAACATAGGCGATCTATCAATATTAGGCAAGAGCACGAGGAAGCGGTACATCATTCTTGGGCGATTCCTCCACGGTTATGAACAGGATAAAGGATCGCCGCGAGGAAGCGCAATTTCATTCTTCTGCGATAATTTCACGGACAAGGGAATCCTCAACGCCATAGGTCGCCGTGAAATTACACGCTTTGCTGACTTGGCATCCATAATGCGAAAGTCTTGTGCGATGGAAAGCGCTGGAAAACCAGTAAGATTTTGGGACAATCCGCCCCGAATACAAACCAGTCCGAAATAAAAGGGTGAATTATCGCCAATCACCCGGGTTAAACACCAAAAAACAAAAACCCCCTACGGGGCATGGAACCGTACTGGAGGGATGGCTCAACGGACCCTTTAAATTCATAGTACAGAGGGCGCCACACCAACTCATAGCCTTAGAGCATGTTGGATACTCCGGCAGGTGGCCAAAAGTGGCGAAGAGCTTCTAACCCGAGCATCCACAGAGCACCAGCCGGGGATACCGATGACGGTATTAACAGTCTTGAGACTTCGCATCAAACAATATCTAAAACGAACACTCCGCAGCCTTGCGAAGTCTACCAAGTAGCAACAATAAATCCATGGGGACACGGCTATTACCTTTAATGCCAGTGATGAACCTAAACTCCGAACAGCCCGAGCACCAGCAGCATTGGTCCTCAGTCCAATAGTGGACGGCTTTCACCTTACCAAGGTACTCATGGACGATGGCAGCGGATTGAACCTCATTTATGAGGAAACCCTTCGAAAAATGGAAATAGACTGGAGCCGCATTGAGCGAAGCAGCACAACCTTTAGGGGAATAATACCCAGTCAGGAAGCGTGCTGCACAGGAAAAATCACACTAGATGTGGTGTTCGGCACGCGGATAATTACAGGTCCGAGGAGATCACGTTCCAAGTGGCCCCATTCAGCAGCGGATACCACGCTCCATTAGGGCGAGAGGCATTCACAATTTTTCAAGCTATACCCCATTACGGGTACATGAAGCTCAAAATGCCCGGGCCCAACGGAATCATCACTCTTGCTAGTGACCGGACATAGCACTCTACCGAAAACAAGACAGCCGCACTAGCCCTTGAGGCACTATCCAAGCCCTAGCGGTCGAGGAACTGACTGCGCTGTGCTCCACGGTGAACAGGGACGATGTGATACTCGATAAAAGATCCAAGTCCACCTCCTTTAAACCAGCAGACGAAATAGTCAAATTCCAAGTCCACCCAACGGACCCTACAAAAGCGGCCTCCATCGGGGCACAATTAAACCCGATGTAGACGCCTTTCACGAGAATTCCTATGCGAAAATTTGGACATTTTTGCCTGGCACCCTTCAGACATGCCAGGAATCCCACGCCGGCTGGCCGAGCACAGCCTAAACATCCTAAAAGGATTAAAGCCAGTCAAACAGGCTCTTCGGCGTTTCTCCGAACCTAAGAGACAAGCCATGGGAGAGGAGCCAGCCAAACTATTGAAGGCCGGATTCATCAGAGATATAAAACATTCGGACTGGCTAGCAAACCTGGTGATGGTACCAAAGAAGGACAAATCCTGGCGCCTATGCGTCGATTTCAAGGACCTCAACAAGGCTTGCCCAAAGTATCCCTTCCCCCTCCCCCGCATCGATCAAATTATCGATGCTACCGCAGGATACGATTCATTGTGTTTCCTCGACGCATACTCCGACTACCATCAAATTAAGACGGCAGAGCCTGATCAAGCCGCAACAACATTTATCACCCCATACGGCCCATTCTGCTTCAACACAATGCCCTTCGGGCTCAAAAACGCCGGCGCAACATATCAGCGCATGATTCACACATGTCTGGCAAACTAGATCGGCAAAACAGTGGAGGCATACGAAGATGATGTGGTCGTCAAAACCAAGCATGTCGAAACTCTAGGAGACGACTTGAGGCTCACATTCGATAATCTCCGAACATATGACATCAAGCTTAACCCGGAAAAATGCGTTTTCGGCGTACCAGCCGGAAAGCTCTTGGGCTTCATTGTATCCGGTAGAGGAATTGAAGCAAACCCAGCCAAGATCCGAGCTCTGTCACAATTGGATATCCCAAAGGACCTCAAACAAATACATAAATTGACTGGATGCGTGGCGGCTCTAAGCTGCTTTATCTCCCGTTTGGGAGAAAAGGCATTACCCCTTTATCGCCTCCTCCGGCGCACCGAACACTTCGAGTGGACGGATGCCGCCACGGCCGGACTCGAAGAAATAAAAGCCATATTGGCAACAAACCCGGTCCTGGCCGCGCCCAACATGGGCGAACCAATGCTATTATACATCGCGGCAACTCATCAAGTTGTAAGCGCGGTGCTCGTTGTCAAACGAGAAACGGACGGACACAAGTTCCCCCTTCAAAAACCAGTTTAGTACGTGTCCACTGTCCTCACTCCATGCAAGTCACGGTATCCGCATTATCAAAAGATAGCGTACGCGGTGTTTATGGCATCCCGGAAGCTACGGCACTACTTTCAAGAGTGTTCAATAACAGTAGCCTCCGAAGTACCTCTTAACGACATTATAAACAACCGTGACGCGACAGGCCGAATTGCCAAATGGGCCATTGAGCTCCTCCTGTTCGACATAACCTATAAGCCATGGCGAGCCATTAAGTCGCAAGTTTTGGCCGACTTCGTCGCCGAACGGACTGAAGCCGAACTCCATAAAGAGTACGGCACATATTCCAACTGGATCATGCACTTCAACGGCTCCAAAATGCTGGCTGGTCTGGGGGCTGGCATCGTTCTGACGTCCCCAACAGGAGATACAGTTCAATACGTACTCCGGATAATGTATATGGACTCCAACAACGCAGCCGAATACGAGGCCCTTCTACATGGTCTCCGGATGGCAGTATCCATGGGCATTCAACGCCTAGAGGTGCGCGGGGATTCGAACCTCGCGATATCCCAAATAAATGGAGTCTTTGATGCCAAGGATCCAAAAATGGCAGCTTATCGCAACGCCGTCCTAAAGATGTTAGCTCGGTTCGAAGGGCTCGAATTTCACCATATAGCTCGGGAAAACAATCAGGCAGCATACATCTTGGCACGCATTGGCGCGAAGCGCGATGCCGCCCCCAATATCTTCTTAGAGCGGCTGTTCAAGCCATCCGTATTATGGGAAGGAGTCGGAAATAACAGCCAGACCCAACGCCTTTGCGACACGAAAATTCGACACAATGGAGGCTCGCCAGCGAAGTAACATCTTCAGCCCACGTGATAATGGCAGTCATTGCCTCGTGGACGGAACCATTCCTAGCCTTCCTAACCAGGCAGGAACTTCCCGAGGACCAAAACGAGGTAGGCAGCATAGTGCGGCGATCTAAAGCCTATAAAGTCCATGAGGGAGAGCTTTATAAGAAAAGCACCACCGGAGTCCTTCAAAGGTGTATCTCCGAAGAGGAAGGGCGGAATCTTCTGGCTGAAATTCATGCGGACTCGGTGGGCACCACGCTGCAGCCCGGCCCTTGTAAGCAAGGCCTTCCGACAGATTTTATTGGCCGACGGCCCGGGCAGATGCTCAGGACTTAGTCCAACGATGAGTCGGTTGCCAGCTCTTTGCTAATCAAAGCCACATGCCACCCACCGCCCTCCAAACTATACCAATCACCTGGCCCTTCGCGGTCTCGGGGCTTAACATGGTTGGACCCCTTAAAGGAGGAACCCACAAGCAAAAATACCTACTGGTCATGGTGGATAAATTCACCAAATGTATAGAGGCCAAGCCTGTTAAGGCGGCGAATCCGGACCGTTGATAGACTTCATATCGAGGTGCGTACACGTTCTGGCGTCCCCATAGCATCATCACTGATAACGGCATGAACTTCACGGACGACAAGGTCAAACTCTGGTGCAAAAACATGGGCATCAAGCTCGACTATGCTTCAGTCTATCACCCTCAAACTAACAGTCAAGTCGAGCGAGCAAATGGTCTAATAATGAGCGGCATCAAACCCAGATTAGTGCGGTCCCTCAAGGAATCTAACACGCACTGGGTAGAGGAGCTCGACTCCGTACTCTGGGGGCTGCAGACCACACCGAATCGCACCACCGGATTCACACCATTCTTTATGGTATACGGTGCAGAGGCAGTTCTGCCCTGCGACATAATTCATGACTCACCTCGCGTGTGCATGTATGAAGAAAGAGAAGCCGAGCTCGATCGGCAGGACAGTTTGGATGCCTTGGAGGAGGACCGTGACGTGGCAAAATCCCATTCCGCATTCTATCAACAGCAAGCTCGAAGATATCAAAGCAGAGAAGTACGGGCCAAAACTTACAATGTTGGCGAGTTAGTTCTTCGCCTGCCGGACAAGAAAAAGGACAAACTCAAGCCCAAATGGGAAGGTCCCTTTATTATCGACCAAGTCCAAACCGGTGGAGCGTACCATCTGCGAGATGCATCGGATAATCGACTCGAACCGAACCCATGGAACGCAGCCCGTCTCCGAAGATTCTATGCCTAGCGCCGGATTCTGAGTTCGTCTCCTTCCTCTGTCTATTTTTTACACATTAGCTGTCTTATATTTCTCTCCTTCTCCCTCCTTTTCTCTTAAAGCCTTTAAAGGCTCGTTCGTGCATTGTTTGCACACACTTGACGCGCTATCCGCGCTCATTATACCTGGGGGCTTCTTTAACAGAAGCTTATTTGTATGGGCTTCATGCCTAACACATGTGTCACGCTGCCACATGTACCTTTTATTCACCATTATATGCATCGATATGACTTAAGTTTTGGCCAAGCTGGGTTGCCTGGCTCCTGTGCTTACCCCTACGTTCCCGATTGTTCGGCTAGGTGGTAAAGGGAGCACCTCTGCGATTGCTACCGCCGGGTCAGCCGGATGTGTACCTCAGACTGGGTGAAGCCGAAAGCTAGTGTTCTTAAGGGAATATTCGGTCGGTGAACTAAAGATGATTTCTCACTTATTTATTTATCTGCCCCAGATGCTTTTCTACTTTTTTCATGAGTCCGGACATGCACTTTAAGGCATGCCTCCTGTGGAAAGGAACCCCTAACGGAACTATTCTCCTGGAAGATGTTTCTTACTAACCATGTAATATAACATAACTAGTTGGGCACTTGTCTGTTAAAGCACTAATGACCCCTACGCCTAGTCTCCACGCATGCCCCGGTTCTTACATAACCGCGATGGTATTCGGACACACTCCGAACTATAGGGTCCCGAGGTTGAAGCGAAAAGGTCCGCCATGACAAACGATCACAATCCGGCTAGAAGGCATTTTTACATGTCATCTTAAATTACATAGTCAATTTGACTGGGTGCATTCCTCCTCAATACCATCTAATAGGCTGTCTAGTTTACAGTCCTGTTGGGAATACTATGCGGCCAATTCTACTTGGCGTCTGAGAAGCTCACAGGATCTCCTTCCCATCGGGCCCCACAGTCCGACCTCGGCCATGTGGTTTGGGTCAGCCTTCGTGTACCGCGTCTTCACCATGGCCCAGGCCTCCTGGCGCCTTTGACGGCAGGCCGATATCTTCCATAATCGAAGCGCCGCGCTCCCTTAAGCCTCTCTGCAAGCTCTTCAAGGCCTTGGGCAGGGAGAGATGGCCACAAGGCACAGGCGGCGCCTTTCATCACTGCCGAACTCGTTAAATGCAGTTGTAAGATCTCGGGAAGAAGGTCACCGAGAAGCCGGGCATTTAAATGCGCGGGCGACATGTGAGCATACCTCTGAGACATAACTCGTTAGTCGACTTCCTCGCCGAACTCTTTTTCAAAGTTCGTTCAAGCACTTACTAAAAATGCCGCGTCGAAGCCGTCGATTCTCCTTCACGGAGTCCGACAGCTGGGCACGAACATCCTTTAGTTCCTCTCCCAGCTGGGTGTTGGCATCTTGGAGATTATTCTTCTCCTCCCTCACCCTCGTAAGCACGCTCTCGCCGGCCTTTAACCGGCGCAAGAGTTGTTGCTTGTCCGGATCCACTCCGGCGCCATCTGCAATGATATTGTCAGATTTACACACACGCCGCACTTCACAACATACTTATCTTTGAGGCGTATATTACGGAGGGGTCTCCTTGGCCTCCCTGCAGCGGCTAGTGCAGCCTCAAGTTGGGCTTTGCACTCTTCCGCTTCACGGGACAGTTGGGTATTCTTTTTTGTAAGATCCTGCATAACAAATGATCCTTAAATCAGTTATTATAACTGTTTCAAGTCTCGGGGGCTACTGGCATATATAACCATCAAATTTTCTCACCCGTATGTCTTTCACATACTGCTCTGTGGCTCTGGCTAGACCATTTTGAGCGGCACGGAGGTGCGCATCGCCCGAATTGAAGGCATCTAGTGCCTCTTGGGAGAAACATGCGTCACGAAGAACTGTCCGGCGACGCCTGTCGTTCATGGCACTCTCCACCTCGGAATTGGTGGCAAACAGTCTGTCGGCATCCTCTATCGGAGGAGCGTCCGACGCACGCCTCGTGTTTGCCTCCGCTTCCGGACCTGGCTGGTGGAGGCTCGATTGGCAACCTCTCCGGATATAGTCCGCGGCGCTCTTTTTCTGAAGAAACACGGCGTTAGTATGCCTTCCGGGAATAAAACCTGGGAATAAGATGGCACGCCATACCATTGCGTCGGCGTCTCAATCCGGACCACACTTCTTTTCAACCTGTTGGGCCTTGCTGCCCCTTGTTGGCTAGCCACCGCAGGCTCGGCCTTCCGCCCCACGGGCTCCCCCTGCAAAACACCATTGGTATATGGTGATCAAAAATAAGCACGGATGGACCATTTTCAAAGTATTGGGACTTTGGTCTCAGTTACCTGCGAGGCTGGAAGTATTCCGGGGTAATCAGCCGTAATGGCGACCAAGGCATTGTCGATGCTTAGTTGGTAAAATACCCCATCAATCAGCTCCACGGCTATGTCCGGATCCTCTTGGGAGGCCGGATCGAGGGACCGTTCCGGATCCTTGGGTTGTGGAGGAGGGCTGTTTATATCCTTCACGGCCCGGCGCAATTCCTGCGTTGAAATCACAAGATAAGGTACTTAACTATGGGAATATGGAACGGATGGGCAAAAAGAAGTGTCCGCTTACCCAGCTTGGAGGATTGTACATAGAAAATCCGTCCTGTGGATTGACGCGGAGGAACTCCTCCTCTTCTCCCTTGTATAATGCGGACAAGGCATTCATCAGAGCAGCAACCGATCCCGGCCCCTTACGGCCGCAGCGGGTGGCATCATCCTCCCCGTTGAAATCCCACATGGGGTGGCCTCTATACTGAAGCGGCTACACCCCCCGCATAAAGCATGTGGCCATGACCCCGATCATGGTCAGTCCGGAATGAGCTAACAACCTTATCCGGCTCATCAGGTAAAGGACGTCCTTGTCATTTTCCCTTTGAGGGCTCCGTGGGCGCCAGCTTAGGCGCTTCTTCAAGGGAGCATTATTGAACTCGGGGAGGCCGATCCGAACAGGGTCCAGTAGTGGGACATCTTCTATATATAAAACCATTCTGAAGGCCAGTCTTCGGACGCCTTCCTTGGGGTTCCGGATAGATATCCGGTCCCGGCGATGTGCCATAGTTCGGCTCCGCCCACTTGATATATCGACCCCTCGTGAGAAGGGGGCACAAGGCAGAACAACTTCTTCCACAGCGCGAAATGAGCCTCGACGCCCAAGAACAGCTCGCAAAGGGCTACGAAGCCCGCAACATGCAAAATGGAGGCAGGCGTAAGATTGTGCAACTGGAGGCCGTAGAACTCCAGGAGCCCCCGGAGAAACGGATGAATTGGGAATCCAAGCCCCCTTATCAAATAAGGGACAAGGCATACCCGCTCTCCTTTGGAGGGATTGGGGACGCTCTCCGCATGCTTTCCGCCATTATAGGTGGCGAGTCCAGCTCGAACCGGGACCATGAAGGTTGGGGGAAGGAATCCCTTGGTTTGGAGCGTCACTAGCTCGCTGTGCGGGACGGAACATCTCTCCCAACCTCCAGGCTGAGGACTGGGAGGGCGAGAGGAGGAGCTGCGTCGACTGGCCACGATGGAATGGATCTCTGTCGGATGCGCTCTGATGAATGCTCGCAAATGGAAGATGGTGTGATTCGGATCTAAATCCTCGTCTCTTTTATAGGGCACCTTATTTGCGCAGCTAGAGGGGTAAATGTAAAAACACCCTGGCTTTTCACATTCGTTTGACACGTGGAAGACGGCCATTATTGGGCGTGGAAGCCAAGGAGCACAATATTCATGAGAAGCCGGACACTATTCAACAGGTACACAGAATTTGGAGAAGAACCCGCCTTGCAATGCCGAAGAAAGTCTGCGCACTGGACTCATCGTCATTGAAGCCTGGTTCGGGGGCTACTGAGGGAGTCCGGATTAGGGGGTGTCCGGATAGCCGAACTATAACCATTGGACGACCTCCTGGACTATGAAGATACAAGATTGAAGACTTCGTCCCGTGTCCGGATGGGACTTTCCTTGGTGTGGAAGGCAAGCTTGGCGATGCGGATATGTAGATCTCGTCCCATTGTAACCGACTCTGTGTAACCCTAGCCCTCTCCGGTGTCTATATAAACCGGAGGGTTTTAGTCCGTAGGACGAAGAACAATCATACCATAGGCTAGCTTCTAGGATTTAGCCTCTCTGATCTCGTTGTAGATCTACTCTTGTACTACCCATATCATCAATATTAATCAAGAAGGAGTAGGGTTTTACCTCCATCGAGAGGGCCCAAACCTGGGTAAAAACATCGTGTCCCTTGTCTCCTGTTACCATCCGCCTAGACGCACAGTTCGGGACCCCCTACCCGAGATCCGCCGGTTTTGACACCGACAGCCAGGGGCCCACACCCTTGCCACGAGGGTGGGGATGCGCCCCCTGCCTCGAGGTCCCCCTGGAGCTCCACCGACCTCAACTCCAACTCCATATATTCGTGTTCGGGGAGAAAAAAATCAGAGAGAAAGATTCATCGCGTTTTACGATACGGAGCCGCCGCCAAGCCCTAAACTCTCTCGGGAGGGCTGATTTGGAGTCCGTTTGGGGCTCCGGAGAGGGGAATCCGTTGTCATCGTCATCATCAACCATCCTCCATCACCAGTTTCGCGATGCTCACCGCCGTGCGTGAGTAATTCCGTTGTAGGCTTGCTGGACGGTGATGGGTTGGATGGGATCTATCATGTAATCTAGTTAGTTTTGTTAGGGTTTGATCCCTATTATCCACTATGTTCTGAGATTGATGTTGCTATGACTTTGCTATGCTTAATGCTTGTCACTAGGGCCCGAGTGCCATGATTTCAGATCTGAACCTATTATGTTTTCATGAATATATGTGAGTTCTTGATCCTATCTTGCAAGTCTATAGTCACCTACTATGTGTTATGATCCGAAACCCGAAGTGACAATAATCGGGACAACTCCGGTGATGACCGTGGTTTGAGGAGTTCATGTATTCACTATGTGTTAATGCTTTGGTCGGTACTTTATTAAAGGAGGCCTTAATATCCCTTAGTTTCGATAGGACCCCGCTGCCACGGGAGGGTAGGATAAAAGATGTCATGCAAGTTCTTTTCCATAAGCACGTATGACTATATTCGGAATACATGCCTACATTACATTGATGAATTGGAGCAAGTTCTGTGTCACCCTATGTTATGATTGTTACATGATGAACCGCATCTGGCATAATTCTCCATCGCCAATCCAATGCCTACGAGCTTTTCACATATTGTTCTTCGCTTATTTACTTTTCCGTTGCTACAGTTACAATCACTACAAAACCCAAAAATATTACTTTTGCTATCATTACAATTACTTCCATATTGCTTTTCTACTAAACACTTTGCTGCAGATATTAAGTTATCCAGGTGTGGTTGAATTGACAACTCAACTGCTAATACTTGAGAATATTCTTTTGCTCCTCTTGTGTCGAATCAATAAATTTGGTTTGAATACTCTACCCTCGAAAACTGTTGCGATCCCCTATACTTGTGGGTTATCAAGACTATTCTCTGGCGCCGTTGCCGGGATAGCTCTATTCTTTGAGTCACTTGGGATTTATATCTGCTGGTCACTATGATGAACTTGAAAGACGCGAAAACAAAAATTTATCCCTCAACTACGAGGGCAGGTAAGGAACTGCCATATAGCTCTGCACTTGATTCACCTTCTGTTCTGAGTAAGCTAGCGACACCTAAACCTGCTTCTACTATTAATTCTGATATGTCGCATGTTATTGATGATGCCACTTCTACTGTGCATGACACTTATGATGAAACTACTTCTATGCTTGATACTACTGTGCCACTTGGTGAATTTCTTGATGAACAACTTGCTAGGGCTAGAGAGAATGAAATTATTAAAAGTGATAATATTGATGAAAGTGATGATGAAGACTCTCCCAATAAATATGAATTGCCTGTTGTGCCTGAGGGCTATTTTATGGATGAAGAAACTGCTAGAGACTTTCTTGCTTGCAATGATAGAAGTGATCTTAAGAATCTATTAGCTAAGCTTAAACAAAATCTCTGAATGCTAGAATGAAATATGATCCTGCTTATGCTACTTCACCTATCTTTGTTACTGATAAGGATTATGAATTCTCTATCGACCCTGATATAGTTACTTTGGTTGAGTCTGATCCTTTCTATGGGCTATGTATCTGAAACTGTTGTGGCACATCTTACTAAATTAAATGATATAGCCACCCTGTTCACTAATGATGAGAGAACTCGCTACTTTTATATCCTTAAAATATTTTCGTTCTCATTAAAGGGTGATGCTAAGATATGGTTTAACTCTCTTGACCCTGGTTGTGTGCGTAGTCCCCAGGATATGATTTATTACTTCTCTGCTAAATATTTCCCTGCTCATAAGAAACAAGCTGCTTTAAGGGAAATATATAATTTTGTGCAAATTGAAGAAGAGAGTCTCCCACAAGCTTGGGGGAGGCTTCTCCAATTACTTAATGCTTTTCCTGATCATCCACTCAAGAAAAATGAAATACTTGATATCTTTTATAATGGACTAACGAGATGCTTCGAGAGACCACCGGATAGTTGTGCTGGTTACTTTTTAGGGAAAGAACACGGATGAAGCTGAAATTCTATTGAATAATATGTTGACTAATGAAAATAATTGGACACTTCCTGAGCCAACTCCTGAGCCTATTCCTAAACCAACTCCGAAGAAAAGGGGTGTTCTATTTCTCAGTCCTGAAGATATGCAAGAGGCAAAGAAATCTATGAAAGAAAAGGGTATTAAAGCTAGAGATGTTAAGAATTTACCTCTTGTTGAAGAAATACATGGTCTTAATTTACCTCCTGTTGAAGAAATACATGACTTTAATCCATTACCTATTGAAGAAGTACATAGTCTTGATAACCCGACACAGGTAGTAAAGGTGAATTCTCTCTATAGATACGATAAAGCTGAAATCCCTCCTACTAAGTTTGCTAGCCAATGTTTGGATGAGTTTGATAACTTTATGGTTAAGCAAGAAGACTTCAATGCTTATGTTGGTAGACAATTAAAAAAAATGCTTATATGATTGAACACTTGAGTGATTATATGTCTAGAGTTAAAGGTGAACTTAAACTCATTAGTAAACATGCTTCTATGGTTACCACTCAAGTAGAACAAGTACTTAAAGCTCATAATGGTTTGCTCAATGAATTGAATAGTAAGGATAATGATTTTTCTGTTAGAGTGGATACTAGAACTGGTAAAATGACTCAGGAACCTTTGTATCCTGAAGGCCATCCTAAGAGAATTGAGCAAGATTCTCAGAGAAATAATGTAGATGCACCTAGTCCTTCTAAAAAGAAGAAACAGAAAAATGATAGGACTTTGCATGCTTCTAGTGAACCTGTTGTACACACACGTGAGAAAACCAATGATATTTTTATTTCTGATGCTGAAACACAATCTGGTAATGAACATGAACCTAGTGATAATGTTAATGATAATGTTCATGTTGGTGCTCAACCTAGCAATGATAATGATGTAGAAGCTGAACCTGCTGTTGATCTTGATAACCCACAATCAAAGAAACAATGCTATGATAAGAGAGACTTTGTTGCTAGGAAGCACGGTAAAGAAAGGGAACCATGGGTTCAGAAACCCATGCCTTTTCCTCCCAAACCATTCAAGAAAAAGGATGATGAGGATTTTGAGCGCTTTGCTGAAATCATTAGACCTATCTTTTTGCGTATGCGATTAATTGATATGCTCAAAATGAATCCTTATGCTAAGTATATAAAAGAAATTTTCACAAATAAAAGAAAGATACCGGAAGCTAAAATTTCCACCATGCTTGCTAATTATACTTTTAAGGGTGGAATACCTAAGAAACTTGGAGATCCAGGAGTACCAACTATACCATGCTCCATTAAAAGAAACTATGTTAAAACTGCTTTATGTGATCTTGGAGCCGGTGTTAGTGTTATGCATCTCTCTTTATATCGTAGACTTGATTTGAATAAGTTGACACCTACTGAAATATCTTTGCAAATGGCTGATAAATCAACTGCTATACCTGTTGGTATTTGTGAGGATGTGACTGTTGTGGTTGCAAACGTTTCTATTTTAACGGACTTTGTTATACTTGATATTCCCGAGGACGATAGTATGTCTATTATTCTTGGAAGACCCTTTTTGAATAATGCAGGGGCTGTTATTGATTGCAACAAAGGCAATGTCACTTTTCAATTTTAATGGCAATGAGCATACGATACACTTTCCAAGGAAACAACCTCAAGTCCACAGTATCAATTCTGTTGGAAAATTTCCATCGATTATATTTGGAGGTTTTGTATTTCCTCTTCCTACTGCCAAGAAGAAATATGATATTCTTATTATTGGGGATGTGCATATCCCCGTTGAGGTAACATAGTGTTATTCGAAATTTCTCCGGTTCCAAGTTATTCGGAATGAGTTTGTTAACAAGACTTGATCAACCTTGTTAGTGGATTCCTTTTGATGAGCATGAGATGGATGAAGTTAGAAGGCACAACCTTCTGTACCCTCCTTTTACTTTCTGTTATTTAGTTGAAATGAAGTAAAAATAGTATTTTTCTGTCAGTTTTCTGATTTATCCATGCAATATAAAAATACCCCGAAAATAAAAGTTCTCCAAATGCCATGAAATTAAAATATGATTTTTCTGGAATATTTGAGAATATCTGGCACTGAGAACACAGCAGGGGGAGCAAGCACCTGGCCACGAGGGTCCAGGGAGCCCCTGCCTCGTGGGCCCATGATGGCTCCCCTCCACTTATTCATGCACCCACACACTCCTTCCTCCCAAAAAAATCACCAACCAGCTCAAGCACGAGTTCTAGCTCATTTTGCTATGATTTTCGATATCCTTGCTCAAAGCACCTCTCACAAAACTGCTTTGGGGGATTGTTCTTTGGTATGTGACTCCTCCAATGGTCCAATTAGTTTTTGTTCTAATGCTTTATTCATTGCAAATTTGTGCTGCCTAGGTGACCATGTTCTTGAGCTTGCATGACAAATTTATATGGTTCCAAGTACTTCTAATGCATGATATAGGCTCTAGGCACTTGTAGGAGTAGTTGCTATCAATTTTTGTTGAGTTTGGTTCGCTTTTATTTGAAGTTACTAAAAATTTCAGAAATTTTTCAGAGGAAGAAATATGTTTAGGAAAATGTATCAGGGTGGTCCTTCAAGGAAGCAAGGACCCAGGCTTGCAATGCGCGATGCTGATGATGAACCACCAAGGGACGCTCCCGTGCGGCCTTGTGAATGGCCTTCAGAGGACTTCATGGATCAAGCAGGAATTACAGAAGAATTTAACGCATATCTGCGTAACGCTGATCTTGTGAGCTTCGAGGCAGATAAGTGTCGTCATTACCACTATCTCACTAGTTCCTTTGTGAGGAGGTTTGAATATTCATCTTCACGCAATTCTCAAACTGTCCTGTTTGATCTTTATGAAGATTCTTATACTATGGAATTAGAGGATTTTACTACTGCTTGCAAACTTCCACAATGGGGTAGTCCTAGTGAACCTCGCAAATATGAATTTAGAGATTTTCTTGCTAGTATAACTGTGGGTGAATCTAGAGACATAGCACAAGCTACCATAGGGAGCATTCATTTTCCTGGTATACATTATTTTGCTCTCTTCATAGGTAGGTGCATAAATGGTAAGGATGAAGCATGTCACATGTGTGTCCCTGACCTCAGTGTTCTCAGGAGCGCTGTGTTAGGAGATAAACATTATAATTTGGGAGCCATTGTTGCACGTAGGTTGCATCATAATAGATTTAATGGAGATTTCTTTGGTGGAATTTATGCAACCCGTTTAGCTAATTTTCTTGGTATAACTATACGTGAGGATGATATTGAGTTGCCTCCTACTTATTTAGATTATGAGGCTATGGTTCGTCATCATTTTGTTGAGAGGAACGATCAGTTCCTCCAGTACCGACTAATCTTTGACAGACGGCGCACCTATCACGTCGCTCTCCCTGCTTCTACTTTCTTTGACTTTCAGGCAAAAGGGAGATATTTTATAACTAGAGAGGAGGCGGAAGAGTATAAGAGGAGGGCTGAGATAGCTCGCCTCCAAGATGCATCCCACGATGCAATGACTGCTGCATCTCATTACGACCCCAACTACAACTTTGGATATCCTCCAGGCCATCCGTGGCAATAGGCCAACTTAGGCCAAAAGCCTAAGCTTGGGGGAGTACGTATTTCTCACCGACATTACATTTATGTTCACACACTCATTGCTAGTTGTCGGTGCTCATACTCTTTCATTGTAATATCCATGCTAGTTTATTTTCTTTTTCTTGCTTTCTTCCTGTGTTTTTGAAAAACCTTAAGAAAACCAAAAAAATTAGTAGTGGCTTTTAGCTAGTTTACCTTTCTTGCTGTAGTAGTCATTAAAAGGAAAACCCAAAAATATTTCTTGTTCTTCTTTTGCTTGTTGGGAGATTTCCCGTGTAAATAGTTTTTATTTCTTTTCTTTTCTTTGGGGTTCGATAGGATAAGACCATAATAAAATTGTTAAAGTGGCTCTTATATGCATTATTGTTAATTTAACCAAGAGCCCATATTGCCTTGTCTTCTCCTGTTTATTGAATGCTCGCAGATTCCAGCTTAGTCCAATGCACGTGCACTATTATTATTATTCACATCGTTCGGTCGTGCAAGCGAAAGTCAATTATGACGATATATGATGGACTGATTGAGATGAGAGAAGCTGGTATGAACTCGACCTCTCTTGTTTTTGTAAATATGATTAGTTCATCATTCCTGATTCAGCCTATTATGAATAAACATGTTTGCAATGATAATTAGAGATCATAGTTTCTTATGCCATGCTTAATTAGCTAGGAGTTTATAATGATTTACCTTGCGTGCCAACGTGCTATTAAAATGGTTGTGATGTGGTATGATGGGGTTATATCCTCCTTTGAATGATTCAAGTGACTTGACTTGGCACATGTTCACACATGTAGTTGAAACAAATCAACATAGCCTTCACGATATTTATGTTCATGGTGGATTATATCCTATTCATGCTTTCACTCAATGTTTATTAATTTTAATGCATGTTCATGACTGTTGTCGCTCTCTAGTTGGTAAGCTTCCAGTCTTTTCTAGCCTTCACTTGTACTAAGCGGGAATCTGCTTGTGCATCCACTTCCATAAACCCCAAAGTTATTCCATATGAGTCCACTATACCTTCCTATATGCGGTATCTACCTGCCGTTCCAAGTAAATTTGTATGTGCCAAACTCTAAACCTTCAAATGAAATTCTGTTTTGTATGCTCGAATAGCTCATGTATCAACTAGGTATGTCCGTATCTTCCATGTTAGGCGGGTTATTCTCAAGAGGAGTGGACTCCGCTCCTCACTCACGAGAAAATGGCTGGTCACCGGGATGCCCAGTCCCATGCTTTATGCAAATCAAATCAAAATAATTGCAAACAAAACTCCCCCGAGACTGTTGTTAGTTGGAGGCACTTGTTGATTCGAGCAAGCCATGGATTGATGCTTGTTGGTGGAGGGGGAGTTTAAACTTTACCATTCTGTTTGGGAACCGCCTATAATGTGTGTAGCATGGAAGATATGCCATCTCTTGGTTGTTATGTTGACAATGAAAGTATGCCGCTCAAAATATAATTAATCTCTGCTTTAAAATCGAGCTCTGGCACCTCTACAAATCCCTGCTTCCCTCTGCGAAGGGCCTATCTATTTACTTTTATGTTGAGTCATCACCCTCTTATTAAAAAGCACCAGCTGGAGAGCACCGTTGTCATTTGCATGCATTACTATTAATTTATATTGGGTATGACTATGATTGGATCTCTTTTACCATGAATTACAATGTCTAGTCAGTCCTTGATCTTTAAAGGTGCTCTGCATTTTTGTTTTGCGGTCTAAGAAAGGGCTAGCGAGATACCATCTTGTTATATCATATCATGATTGTTTTGAGAAAGTGTTGTCATCCGAGATTTATTATTATTGCTTGCTAGTTGATTATGCCATTGATATGAGTAGACATGAGACCTAAGAGTTATTGTGAATATGGTTAGTTCATAATCTTTGCTGAAAACTTGAATGCTGGTGTCGGGGGTTGGGTGCGTCATATGCCAAAGGATGGCTTATCATGGAGGGGGCGAGTAGAACGTCGCCGGTGCCTGGAAACGGGATGAGGCGAAGATATGCACGCCGTGAATCTTACCCAACCGGGGCTCTCAGGAGATAACACCCCTCTTGCTTTGCTCTGCGGGGTCTCGCATGATCACTATGGCAAAGTGAGTACAAGATGCTCCTTGAGCTGTTCGGGGTGAGGAAGGAGAAGGGCATGGCTAGCTCTTCTCTTCCTTCTATGTGTGTGTCTAAAACTACTAGGTTCCAACCCTTTGCATGGGTGCCCCGGGGGGTTTATATAGGCCTACCCCCCGGGGGTACAATGGTAATCTGGCTGGGCGCGGGTCCCAGCCGTCAGTCTCTTAGGTCGCCGTCTTCTCCGCCGACTCCTGGGGCCCGTCGACTAGTGGGCCCCGCCGATGATCCAGCATGGGGCCGTCAGCCCTTGTCCTTGTGGTAGTCTTGCCGGCTGCGGGTTCTGTAACCGCTCTTCTAATGGCGAGCTTGTTGCGGGGTCATGGCAACAGTGCCGCCGCCTGGCGGGCGATCACTGTCGCCATTCCCTGTCTTGTCTGGTTAATGGCGCACGGAGCCCGTGGGAGGGGCCGGCCGACTCTCGGATGCCGACTACAACGAGTCCGTCTTTGGGGCGTTCTCGCCGTCTTCGGCACTCCTGCCGACAGGTGGGTCCCACCGTCTTCGGGTCGTACAGACAAGCCATCGTGGGTACAGGAATCTGCCCACGGGGCTGACGTCAGGGCCGGTGTAGCTACAGTGCTACGCCGGACGGAGATCTCCGTCGGTACGGTGCCTTGTGGCCATGCCTGCCCTTTATGAGCGGGGCGGAGACCGGCCGCGAGGCGGCTTTATCCCATCCTGCTCGTAGTCGCTCATGCAGGGAGTGGACGGAGTCGCGGGCCGACTCCGTGTAGCCGGCCTCATTGGAGGTCGCTGGCTTGGAGTCGGCTTGTCCTGAGGCTGTCTCTGGGACTCGGCCTAGAGGGGCAGTCGGCGACTCCGTCGCCGACTCTCTGAAGGCGGCTCTTTGTCTTGGGGCCTTGAGGGGCGCAGTCTGCCCCGATGTTTTGAAAGATCCAGGGGCTCGGGTCTGCCTACCCGTGGCCCATTACTCCGACAGTAGTCCCCGAAGCTGGTGAGGCGCCGAGGGCAACATGTCGAGGAGCCTCGACAGCTTCATCCCTTTGGTAGAAGAATCTGGACTCGGCCCGCCGTCTCCATCTTGAGCCGACTAGCTGGAGTCGGCCTTGCAGGGGGTCGTCTTGCTCTTCAAAGGTTTCAAAGGTCGCGGCGGGATCTGGGCGGCGTGCCTGATAAGCTTCCCGGCAGCCACCCGTTGCGGGCCCGCCACGCGACGCCACGCGGTAGGGCCAGTCTGCCAGCCCACGCGCGTGACAAGACAGGCCCGTCAGGCGGGGCCCGCCACTACCACGCCTCGGCGCGCAGCGGATCCGCTGCGGTCGTGCAGGCGGTTGGGCTCCCCGCCGTTCTGCCGCGATAACGTCGTGGGTTAAATCGTGGGGCGTGGGGGCGTGGGCGCGATTAATCCACGCCCGCCCCTAAACTTCGCAGCCTAAGCGCCTATAAGTAGGCGGGGAGGGAGGCGGCGGCGCGGGCACCCTCTCTTCCCGCTCCCTCTGCTCCCTGCCTCGTCTTCTTCCTCGCTCCGCTGCGCCCGAACCTCGCCCGCGCCCGCGAGATGAGCTCCTCATCCGCCGCCCGCGCCCACGGCGCTCCGGCATGTGGGGCGACTCCATCATCGGCAGCGACATCGCCGAGTTTCGCCGTCAAGCGCGCGCATCGGCAGCCACCTCGTGCGGACACGGGCGCGCCGGGCGAAATCACGCCCGGCGCCGGAGGAGGCGGCGGGTCATTTTCGCTTCGCACCTCATGCGCGGGCTAGGGCTGCCGTGGCGGCTTCTTCCGCTTCGTTCTTGGAGTTCTTGGGCTCGGCCGCACCACCTCACCCCCAACACGGTGGTGCTGCTGGCGCCGCATCCTTATGCGAGGTTTTCTCGGCGTTCTCCCCACCATCGAGCTGTGGGGAATTCTTCAAAGCCAAGCTCGGGACCCGTCGCTCGCGTGCGGCTGTGTGTGGCGTTTCATCGCCAAGAGGAGGCCGGTGCCCGTGAACCCTTTTCCTGCCATCTCCCTCATCAAGTAGGTGAAGATGTGGCAGCGCACATACTTCTATGTCAAGAACGTCGCCCCCGAGGGCGACTGGGTCAACTTGCCGCCTTACATGGGCGGCGAGTTGGCGGGCCGGCCCTCCAGCTGGTCCTATAGGGCCCGGACGCTGACTCCCACAGGCAACGCCGCCGTCGCGCGGCTCCGCGTGATGACGTAGTCGAAGGGCCTGACTGGGGCAGACTTGCAGGCCGCCTTCATGGCACGCCGAGTTCTCCCTCTTCAAGGATGACCTCATCTGATCTGTCAGATGAGCGGCCGCCGGGACCCCAGCCGGCTGTGCTCCAAAGACATGCCCCACGCGGAGGTGGTGGACACGGTGAACTTTTTGGCGAACTGCGGCCTCACGGAGGAATGGCAGTTCGGCAAGGAGCCATACTCGCGCGCCAACCCCTTGCCATAGGTAAGTCGTCTCTTGCTTCTCTGTTTCCTTCTTCAGCCGAATCCGGCTCTAATTTTCCTTGGTCTTCTCCGATTCAGAATCCCCTCATGGCGCCTTCGGCCGGCGCCGCGGGGCTGGCTCGTGAATCGTGCCCCGAAAGGCGGAGAGCGGCGCCGCGACCTGACTTGGGCGTGGCGTCGATGGAGGCCGTCGCCGAGGAGGAGGAGGGGCCGGCGACCTCAGACCTTGGCCACTTTCGCGATTGGCTGACGACGACGGCGAGAAGGAAGTCGCCCCCGCCGCCAGTGAAAGCCGACCATTCAGGCGAGCTCCTCCGCCGCCTTGGTGGTCGGCGGCGTAAGAAGGTTGGGCCAGGCCGAGTCTGCCGGCGGCCGGGCCAAGAAATTGGGGCGCCGCGACCAGTAGCGAGAGGCGGTTCTGCGAAGGCTAACCGCTTCGCAAGGAAGTGAAGAAGCCACCGCTGGTCTCCGCGTAAGTATTTTTCATTCTGTCTTGTTTTCTTGGTCCGTCTTGTCCGAAGTCTTCTCATGTCTTTTTTCTCATCGGGCTCCCCTCACCTTGGAGAGGGTCGCCGCTGCCTCCGTCATGGGGTCGGTGGAGCGTCGCCAATAGTCAGGGTTGACCTCGCGGCCGCCCTCGGAGGCAGCGGGCGGAATGCGAGGAGAAGCTTGACGAGGAGGAGGCCGCCCGTCTGGAGAAGGCGGAGACTTAGAAGGCGGTCGAAGCCGCCGCTGCAGCCAAGAGGCGAGCCAAGGAGGCCGCGCACCTTCAGTCGGCGCTGCTCGTCACCCCGTTGAGCTCTGCGCCACGGCCGCCGGAGTTCACGGGGAAGTCGGAGGGAGTCGGCGATGAGGTCCCCGTCGTAGGGAGGGAAGGCGGCGAGGTCTCCCCACCGGGCGCGGCCGCGCCACCTCCGCCGCCTCCACCGCAGTCCGAGATCGCGCGAGGCAAGCAGCCAGCGGACCCTTTGTGCCGCCGACCGACAGCGAGGCCATGGCGCAGCTTACTTCTTCAAGTCGCCTCGCCAAAGTCGACGCCGTCTTAAGAAAGCGACTTCGCGCGCGCCCTTAGAGACCGGCACCGCCAGCTCGGCCATCCTGACGCGTCGGAGGCGACGAGCGCTTTGTTGGTGGGTGCAAGGAGGCGCACGGCCCGCTGAACACGGGCGCCCTGGGCGTCCAGCGGCTGCGGGCTGAGGGCGACGCCATCGTAACCTCTCCAAGGTGCACTGGCATCGCGATCCGCCCGGCGGGTATGTTTCTTTTGAACTTTTTCTTGCTCTTCTCGTGGGGCGCCAACGCACCAGGTGTAGTCCCGAGTTCGGGCGGCTGCGAGCGGCGGCTCAAACTCTATTTGCTTACTTCCAAGTTTTTTATCTCTGTCTGGAATTCTTGTCGCAGGAGTATCACAACCTCCGCGCTACTGCATTCAACCGCAACGTTGAAGAGCTGAGCAAGCGGGCTGCTGACTTGGCGAGGAGCCGAGGTGAGTTTTCTTCTTCGCGGGGGCACGCTGGCGCACCCGCGAGCTGTAGTCCCCGAGATTCCGGCCGACTGGTGCCCAGTCGGGCCGGATCTTCCTGGCGACCTTCTTAGCTGACGACTTCGCGTCCTTCTTCTTTTATTCTTGAGTCAACGCCGCTCTTCGGGGCAGCTGGCACGGGCCGAGACCGCTGCTGGCGCTAAAGAGGAGGAGTCGGCAAGCTTCGCCCATGAGTGCGACCTGCTGCTCACGGTGGCGGAGCGAGAGGAGCTGCTCAAGGCGGCGCAGGCTGAGGCGAGAAGAAAGAGGCCGCTCTCCTGCCCGAATTTGAGAGCGGCGCTCCGCTGGACCAACGAGGAAGCTGGCGACCTCGGCGCCCACGAAATCGAAGATATAAATGGCGATGGTGAGTTTGCTTTTACTTTTCTTTTGGGTTGCCGACTATGGGTCAAGCCGACTCCTGTTTTTCTGACTTGCTTCTTCTTCTTCTTCTTGGCATACTTCCTCCCCGGTCACACGCAGGTGGCCGATCAGGCCATCGAGGCTGAGCGCGAGGCGCGGAGGGCGGGTGGCGCTGAGATCGCAGCCAACGCCCCCGGACCCTTGACGAGCAGCTCCCCGAATTGAGGCTCGTCTGCGGCCGCCCATCGGATCTGCGCCGTCTTGAGCGTGTTGGTGCCAGCGATCGCTGCTCTGTGGCCGGACATGCGTTCTGCGACTCCCCGGCCGGACCGCCGATGGCTGGAGGTCGCGGCTGGCCGTCTTGAGGCTTGGAAGGGTTCATGGCTCGGTTTGGAGCTTCGCCGAGCCACAGAGTTAAATCAAGGCATGGTATCGAGGGCTGGATCTGGACCGGCTGGCCGCGTTCCGGTCAGAAGCCCAGTGTCAGGACCCCGATCCTAAGTCACACCGATCTAGCATGTAGCACATCATATCACTTTGCGGCCTCACGCACGGTATTCCCACGGGTGTCGCCTTACCATGGCCCGGGACCGTTTGCGTCTTTTGGCTCACGTATATGATAGTGTCGCTAGCATCCATATGACAAAGAACCGGGCCGACATGGCTAGTCGTGAACCAAAGCGGCGCTAACCTATGGGGACAGGCATACATGAATCACATCGAACATGTCGGGCATCAACGTATATATTAGGGCTGTAGCACTGGGCTAACAGGACTCGGTATCCGGCTGTAGCAGCTAGGCAGGACTCGAATAACACCGCGTGACATTTCCCGAAGGGATGACATAGGAACGAAGTGAAACACATGCCGCCAGTCAAGTGTCCAAGCAGTAGTCTTTGGCTAGCAGGACTCGGTGAACCGGCCAGAAGCGGACTACTATCGCTCGGAGGCACGAGACTACATTTCCCATATGAGAGGCTGCCAAGGATAAACAACTAGTTTGTCGGATCCCACACATACCAAGCATTTCAAACATACACACAATATGCTCAATATGCGTAAATACGACGTGGCATCACAACATAACTCTCGACTCAGATATAATTTATTAGGCTCGAGGAGCGAGATATTACAAACATGGGTCTCATGACCCAACACTCGAAACATACAAGTCAAAGCACAAGCGGAAGCTAATCATGTCTCGAGTACGCATAACTATAAATGAAAAAAGGCTGAGAAGCGACTATCTACCGAGATCCCGCCGAGGCACAAGATCGTAGCTGAGGTAACAAGCTAAACGTCAAGTCCACGTGGAACTACTAGCGAGACCGACGCCTCTCTGCAAAACATAAAATAAGCAAGCGTGAGTACAATTGTACTCAGCAAGACTTACATCGAACTAACTACATATGCATCATTATCAAAAGGGGTGGTGGAGTTTGACCTGCAGCAAGCCAGCTTTGACTCGGTGGCTATCCCGAACTACGATTGCAAGTAACTCTTTTGAGGTGGCGACACGAGTCCACATATTCACCATATCAATACACCACTATGGATCCGCTCCGTCTCCTCACGAGAACGCCATCCATAGCACTCACGCTTATCTTGCGCATTTTAGAGTATCCACATTCACTTGTCTATGAACTGATATAGGCAACCTGAAGTCCTTCTCCGTGGACACGGCTATTCGAATAGATCATATTTAACCCTCGCAGGGTGTACTTCTTCACACGCTCTCACCACTTATCGTCGTTTACACGACATGTACTCGGCAACCTTCAGCGGAAGCCCAACGTGGGTGTCGGCCTCAGCCTACCTAAACACTTAAGTCCCTAGTCCAGGTTTATCGCCTATTGGGTTCCATCCGCAGGAGTCCGCCGAGGTTTCCCATACAGCCCGAACGATGTGTGCAGGGTTCCCGAGATACCAAGCGGGCACTCGGTACACCGGCCACGGTGCCTACCGCAACACAACCCACCCCTAAGGTCAGCGTTATGCGGCCCCCAGCATGCTACAAACACCAGAAACTACTTGCAACTCCCGGACTAAGAACAAGGGTGGTTAAGAAGCCGAGAGGGTCAATTAAGGATCCCAATGCGTGGTAGTAATCTGTTTCATGGATCACAAACACAGAACTCAGTTCTCGAGGACGGCTGCAATGAGACAACCCACCATGTACTCCTACATGGCCTCTCACCGCTACCTTTACCAAATCGTGTTCACACACTTAGCTCACACACAGTAGGACATGTTTACACAACCATTCCAATTCATTCCCGATGAATCAGACCCGACTCAACTCTAAGCATAGCAGGCATGACAAACAAACATAAATGAGTAGGCACAACATGGCTCAAACAATTCCTACCATGCTAGTGGGTTTCATCTAATTCTTGTGGAATGACAGGTCATGCAAAGGATCAAGGGTTCAGCTACGTAGCAAGTAACACATGAGTCGTTGTTGTCCTAATGCAGTAAAATAGAGCAGGAGCGTAGAGAGTGGGATTATATCGGAATGAACAAGGGGGTTTTGCTTGCCTGGCACTTCTGAAGATAATATAGTTCTTCATCGGTGTCATCGAACTCATCGTCGGTACATCGTCTACCGGGAGGAAACAATTACCGGCAAACAAGAGAGAACACAATCAATGCAATGCACATTCACATGAATGACATGTCATATTAAGGTACTGAATTCACCTAGTGCAATAATAATCCAAGTTAGTTGAAGTGGAATTCAAACAAGGTTGAACTCCAACTCCAAATGCTAGTTCATAAGTTACCCTAATCATGATTCATCCTATTCAGTGAGGTTAACTTGTTCAAACATGCATGATCATGGCATAAACAGATTTTTCATATTTTTCTGATCATTTTTCATATATAAATTATTTCCATCCGAGTTACGGTTGGATTTATATGATTTTTAGAAGTTTGGGGTATTTTCTGAATTTTCCTGAATTAAATTAAATCTAGAAAAGGAATATTGCGCCAGCATTGCGTCACTATGACGTCAGCGGTCAACTGCGGCGGTCCAGGTCAAACCCTGACCTGTGGGTCCCGGGTGTCAGTGGTTAGCTAACTAACCTAGCTTAGTTAAAACTAATCTAACTTAATTAGCCGGGCGGGGCCCGTATGTCAGTGAGGGAGAGGGGAAAATCAAACCGGGCAGTGGGTCAACCCATGCCGGTCAGCGGTCAGCGGACGCCGGCGTTTAGCCGCCGGCGAGCCCGACGCGGCGGCGAGAGTGAGTTTTGCCATTCCGGCGACCAAATGGGTCGCGGAGGGCACCTAGGAGTAGCTGGGGAGGAGCCGAAGCTCTTGGTGGGGTTAGCCGGGGTCGGGGTGGCCGGGATCGTGGCGAGCTCAAGGCGGCCGGAGTTCGGGTTTGGTCGTGTGAGGCTGTGGCTTGCTAGCAAGCGAGAGGAGTAGCACCGAGCATCGGGAAACTCCAGAGCTCGCGCACATGCTTGGTTTAGTCCGGGAGGACTGCAGTGGTGGCACGGCGGCAATGCGGACGACGGCCTTCGGCCAAGGTGGAGAAGCTAGCTAGGGAGGCAGCGGGGTTTCGGGGAAGATGGAGAGTGGCTCACGGGAAACTAGCAGAGGCGGCAGCGAGGTCGGGAAGTCTTTGGAGCCCGCGAATCGATGCGAGGTCACCGGCGGCGGAGGTTGATGATGAGGCCGGGGATGGCGTTCAGGGCTTCCGAGGGTCGTGGATCGGTGGGGTGGAAGAGGGGTTCGGCGGAGCTCGGGGGCATGTCGGGGAGGAGAGAGGTGGCGGTGGCATGCTAACAGCGACAGTGAGCAATGCAGGCGCTCGGTGCAGTGCGCAAGGGCGGGAAGCGAAGGAGGAATGGGATCGAGAAGTGAGGAGGGTCCAGGGGTGAGGCGCGCCGAGGAGAGCCTGCAGGCGTCTCGGTGATCTGAGGCGAGCAGGGAGGCGTGGCGTGCTCGAGGCGATCGCGTGTCCCTCCTCCGCCCTCTTGCAGAGGTAGGCGACGAGCAAAGTGAGGCGGTGGTGGGCTGGGCCACCAGCTGGGCCAGCGAGGAGGAGGGGGGAAATTTGGGCAGTTGAAATGAGAGAGGTAAGCAGTGCAGTTCTGTCCTCTCTCTTTATTATTTCTGTTTTCTATTTTACGTAAATATGTTTGGCTTTAATAAAATGCTGTGGCATTTCCAAAAATCATTAAACTGGTCAATATTACTGTTTGGAATATTTCCAACAGCAAGCATTTAAGTTTAAGATTATTTGAGCATTTAAAATATTTTATAGTATTTAAACGCCCAAATGCAAATACCATATGAATTAATTCAAAAGTCCAAATGTCATGGAAAAATGTGCATCACCCCTGGTTATGTTTTAAAGCATTTTTCCAGATATGAAGAACATTTTTGAAGTCCATTTGGTTCATTGAAAATATTTCTTAGTTGAACCTATTTGAATTGTTTTAGTGCTAGGGCTTGATCATCCCCATTTCAAATTTCATGGAAATTAAACATGATGCATGGATGCAATGCTACTAGTTACAAGCAAACTCTAGGGCTGTGACACCCAGGCGGAGCTGCTGGCCGTGGAGGACGCCCTCGTCGGCGTCTTGGCGGCGATCGCCGACTACGGACACCAGCGTCTTCGTCCTGGCGGGCTGAAGGCGGTGGGGAGGCACCTCGGAGTGGTTGGGATGAACCCGGACTCTGGCGAGGACTTCGGCAGAGGTGATCGACTCAGCGCCGAGGATGAGGCAGGCGGAGGGAGCGAGAGGCAGCATGGGCGCCCGAGAATACGGAGGCGGGCGACCAGCCTCGGCTCGGCCGCGCCTCCGACAGCACCAGCGCCCATCTGGGCAGTGCCGCCGGAGAGCGATCAAGCCGAGACCGCCCGGCCGCCCGGCGCCTGATGCCGCTGCCGCCTCGGCCTTCAACCCCATCCGCTGCTTCTTAGGCGCTGCCTTGCCTTTATTTATCTGTTTGCTAGTCTTTTAAAAGAACTTGTTAATTTGCATAATTCCACCCGCGGGGTGTATTCTGAACCTCTGTCCGAAGATCCGGCAAAGGGCCTAAGCTTGTGTAAATATTATTCTAATTTTATCTTTCCTTGCTTATTGCTCTTGTGGCTTTTTCCTTTGCCGCCTTCCCTTAGATGCCGCCTTGCCCATCAGACGCAACCGCTCTATGATTTGTCGTCTAGGTCAGGTGCTTGGCTACTTTTGAGAAGGCAAGTAGTTGGCCATTTTTTAGAGTCGTTAAGCAAGTTGGGTAGAAAGCGGCAAGCCGGCTACTTAGGAGTTGGTTTTACAAAATGGGCTGGAAGCCGATTTAAACTATGTTTATGCTTTGGGTCCTTAGCCATTTTTTCGTGTGGGCGCCCGTTCTACCTTACTCCTGCCCACCAAACAGTCGCTCTGCAAGCTGCGGCTTCTGACAGGAGACGGCTTAGGCACTGAACGTTACTTGTTTGACTGCAGGAAGCATTTCATAGCCCAAAGGCGGCGAGTCCACGGGCCGACTAGTCGAGCCCGGTGCCAAACAGCATAATCAAAGGGTAACATACTCAAAGGCATAATTCTTATCATACAGATAACAAAGAGGCAGTCCTCGAGCTGCGTCTCGGGGCCGAATCTTATTACTTTAAACACAAAGGGTAGCGTGGTACATACTGCATCAAGCTGTAAAATCTTCGAGGAGATTCGCATTCCATGGCCGCTCCGTCTCTTTGCCGGAGTCGTCCCTCTTGCGTGCTCGGGGCTTCTGAGCATCGATTAGGTAGTAGGAGTCATTGCCCAGCACTTTGCTGATGATGAATGGGCCTCCCAAAGGCGCCCGACGACTTGTGCTGGCGGCTGTTATTTGGATCAGCGGAGCACAAGGTCGCCCTCTAGGAATGATCTTGGCTTGACCTTCTTGTTGTAATGGCGCGAGCTCTGCTGGTAGATGCTGGATCGGTTTGAGTGCCAACCGACCCTCTTCCAGCAGATCGGCCTTCAATCTTGACGTGCTTCTTCTGCTTCCTCTTGGTGTACATGGTGACTCGCGAAGTCGAACTCTATATCCGTTGGGATGGCGGCCGGCACCGTGAAGCGAGGAAGAAGGTGTGAAGCTAGTTGACTTGTTTGGAGTCGTCTGCCAGACTCGAGGACGGTGGCAACTCCTCAAGCGGTGACGGCGAAACGCTCAATGGTTCGACCAAATCGAGGCTTGATGCGGACGAGGATGAGGGCCGTTCGCTCGCTCCACGGCCGTTTGACTGCGGATGGGCAGCGGACGCTAAGTCGGTCGGATGCCTTGCATCAGCGAAGCGGGCGAGGCGCCTTTGGCAAAATTTGTGCCGTTATCGGTGATGATGCTGTGTGAATACGCCCGTGCAGTCGTGATGTCGGCGATGAAAGTCAACTGCCGTGGGACCATTCAACTTCTTGATGGGTTTTGCTTCTATCCACTTGGTGAACTTGTCCACAGCGACAAGTAAGCGAGTTAAAGCCACCTCGTGCCGCTTTTGAATGGTCCCACCATGTTCGGGCCCCAAACAGCAAAGGGCGGTGATGGGGATAGTCTTGGCTGAAGCCCGGTGAAGCGGCTTGGAAGCGAACACTGGCACCTTGCATTTTTTGAACTAATTCCTTGGCCTCTTCTAGGGAAGTTGGCGGGAAGAAACCGTGTCGGAAGGCTTTGGTGGCGAGTGCTCTTGAGGCTGCATGATGGCACTTTTCATACGATGGATGTATTCGAAATTGCTTGGCCTTGCTCGACTCGAGCATATTTGGTAGACACCGGTATTGTTGCTGACCAGCTCTCTATTACTATAGTGTAGGCTGCCGCTCGGCGTTGCACTTGCCGAGCCAAGGTTTCATCGATTGGTAGCTCTCCGCTTACTAAGAACTTGAGGATGGGCTGGGCCCATGAGGTGCTACTATTTCTTATTTGCCAGTCTTGCTACTTGGGCGAGGCGGCTGGGCTGGGGAGGCGGCAGGTTGGTGTCGCAGCAGCTTCTTTGGTTGAAGAAGTCCCGACGTGGCGCAGTCCCGTGCAGTATTGGAGTCTTCATGATAGTCGCGCATGTCCCGGGCAGGTTACGAAGTCCCGGGCGGCTTATTGCCAGCGTTCTTGAAGCGTCTGCAAGGATTCTAGTGCCGTCTGCTGAGGCTTTGGAGTCGGATCCGACTTCTTGAGAGGCCAACACAAAATGGAGTCGACTCTGGTGACGGCTTGACAAATGGCTTGAGGCGAAGAAGGCGGCCGGATGGTATTACTGGCGGGTAGAGCGATTCTTGCCGGGGCATCTGCTTGGTCGTTATGCGTTTCTTGTACGTGGAGGTCGCATCCCTCGAAATATCCACTCAGCTGCTGTACCAAAAAGCGGTAGCTTCGCCATATTTGCATCTTTGGCGTCGATCGCGGATGACTGTTGGACCACCAAGTCGAATCGCCATAGCACGGAGATCGGCGAATGCCAAGCTCTTTGGCAAGCGGAGCCCATGAATGGCGCCTCGTATTGGCGGCGTTGTTGGAAGCGGCGAAATGGATCTGCGCAGCGTGCTTGAGCTTATGCGCCTTTGGGGATGTGAGGACCCCGCCGGCTCCCAAGCGGTGCGCATCTTGGAGCCATGAAAGTGCATCCGCCAATGGGTGGAGTCGGTATTGTGGCGTCTTCAGGTCTCGGCCCGGTCGGCGAAATCGGTCGGTCTTGTGACTTGATGGCGGTGCGGGGCTGATAATAGATGTTGTAGGGGGCCAACTCTATGGCCCATTTGGCCCACTCGGCTGAAGCATCTCGGCTTCGATGATCTCTGCTAGTGGGGCCGTGCAAACCCACGGTGATTGGATGCTCTTGAAAGTAAGGCTTCAACTTCTTGGCGGCAAAGTGCATTGTAACACATCTTACGGTAGTGGGGGTAGTTACTGCTTGGAGTCGGCGATTACCTCGCTCGGAGTAATACTGGTCTCTGGACAGGTGGCGCCTTGCCTTCCTCCTTGCGTTCAACTACAATGGCTGTCTTGACTACCTATTTGGTGGCAGCAATATCTGAGAACATGGGCTCCTTTGGTCGGACCACCCGACCTTTGGGGAGTAGTCGGCATTCTCTTCAAGCGGAGAAAAGCTTCATCAGCCTTGGGTTCCATTCGAAGAAGGTGGTCTTCTTCATAAGCTGAGTGCGGAGGAAGAGCTTTCTCACCCAGCCGGTGATGAATCGGCTGATAGGCATAAACGGCGGTGAACCTGCACATCTAGCGGTCGGCGGGAGTACTTCCATCCTTCGATCGCCTTGATCTTCCGGGGTTGCACTCTATGCGTTCGAGACCAGAAACCAAGGAGCTGGCGGCTGGTACTCGAAGAGCGCATTTCTGGGGTTGAGCTTGATCGGAATCGGCGCAGATTTTCAAAGGTCTCCTTGAGGTCTTCCAACAGCGTTCCTCGCTTCTCCGTCTTCACCACCACGTTGTCCGCGTAAGCGTGGGCGTTTCCATAAGCTGCTTGAGGAGGCACTTACGCATGCAGCGAAAGGTGGCACGGCGTTCCTCAAGCCGAACGTCATGGTCGGAGTAGCGAAGGCTCAAGCGAGGCGTGATGAAGGCAGTCTTCAATCATCGGCCGGGTTGACTTGATCGGTGATATCCTGAATATGCATCTAAAGCTCAACAGCTCGCATCCGGTGTGGAGTCTATCACTGATCAATTCTTGGCAAAATGACGGGTCCTTGGGCGGGGCTTTGTTGAGGCTTGTGTAGTCAATACATCCATCCGCCTTGTTCTTCTTTAGTACAAAGGCCGGGTTAGCTAACCATTACGGAAGAACACTTCCATGATGAAACCGGCTGCGAGGGCAGACTATCTCTTCTCAACAACTCTTCTTTTTTTCTTGACCCGGTGGCGCAAAGGGCTGCTGGCAGACTTACATCGGATCGGACATGTAACTTGTGCTCGGCGAATTCGTCGGTACACAGCATGTCTTTGGGGACCATCCGAAGATGTCGATTCTCCTGAGAGAAATCGGCAGGCTCGCCTTCCTATTCTTTGTCGAGGTTTGCACCTACGACAGCGTATCTCTCCGGTGCCGGGTCCAAGGGTATCTTCTTGGTCTCTTTGGCGGCTTGAGCGAGCCCTCGGCTTCTACTCCTTGGGGTGGGCAATATCTCGGCTGCTTGCGGCCATTGCCTAACCGATCGAGGTCGCTTCATCATTTGCGATCACGAGGACTCGGCCAGCCCGGCTGCTTTCGTTGCAAGAGGCGGGCGACCTTCTGTAATCGCCCATTACGGTCAGAATCCCCTTGGTTTTCAGCATCTTCATCTTGAGGTAGGCGTAGTGGGGGACGCCATGAACTTGGCGAGCAGGTCGGCCATGAGGAGCATGGTAGAGGCTTTAGGTCCACCACCCGAACCAGGCTGGCTCTCGGCGAAGTGATCCTTGTCCCCAAAGAGGGCGTCTATCGAGAATCTTGCCAATCGGTGGCAGGAAGGCGGTACAATTCCGTGGAACACAGTTCGTGTCTTTGAAGGCATCGTTGCTTGATTCTTCTCCATCGTATCCTTATGCAGGATGTTGATGCCTTGCTTAGTCTATCGGCACTCTCGAAGTGAGCTGGCCCGCCTATCATGGCAAGGGTGGCTCCCAAGACCAGGCGTAGGAGCCAGGATTCTGCATCACCTCTGGGTGATCGGCCTAGCTCAACGATGGGCTTCTCGGACCGGATGCATGAATGCAGGTATCGATGCTCGCATTCACTTCTTGCGTTGCTGCCGCTTCTTTGCGCTGATCATCGGCTCCCTGTTGGTAAACACTACATAGGCACCATGCTCTTACAGGTACTCGTCTTGTCTTTGCGCCGGTAGCACGACAGCCGGCAGGTGAAACGATGGTGGGCGTGACCCGGCGAGCCGGGGAAGGAGCAAACCGTCTCCTTAGCGATCTGGTGAGCATGTGGCACTTCCGGGTGGTGTGATTTGATGGCCGGCGCGCTATGGAACTTAAGGTCCATCAGGTCTGCTTTCGTAGAAGGCGGCAACCAGTTGGACTTGCCGCTACGCGCTTGGCGGGAGGCTGCCCTCGCTGCTGGTCTTCAGCTGTCGCCACCTGCCGGCTGTTTGAAAAGCGGCTGCGGGACACCTAACGCTTGTGATCATTACGCTGCGCTGTCGCCCATTAGGCGTCGCCAGCCGGAGTTCTGGGCATGAGAGCCACCTTGCGGTCGCCGCGGCGATCTCCGACTTCATGGAGGAGTCGGCTATCATGCTCATACTTATGCTATGATCTTCGTCGTGCCAAAGGAGCTTGTGCTTGAGGAGGTGCCTTCTCGCACCCAGTGATGAAAGTACTCGATTACGCACCTCATGCACCCCTTGGCGGGAGTTAGGAGCTCGGCCCGGTAGCGTGAGGTAATCGCGAGTAGACTTCGTTGGGGCCTTACGCTGGGACACGGCGAGGCTTGGGAGGTCGCTTGTATGTGCTTTCGTGAAGTTGCGGGCGAAGGCCTCGGTGAAATCGACCCGGCTGTTGATGCTGCGGGGCTTCAGAAGTTCAACCATGTCGAGGCGTGCCACGAAGCATGAGGGAACATACTGCGACTTGGCGCTTGTTGCCGTTCGCTATCTTGACGAGTCGTGGGTAGTCCACCAGCGATCCTCCGGCTTCCGCGGGCGGTGTATTTAGGTGTGTCTCGGGGAGTGTAGATCCTGCACAGGGAAGGCTGCGTCTCGGATCACGAGGTCGAAACACGGCGGGCCCCAACTTCGTCTTCTTCTTCGGCGCCGAGGATCGGTGGGTCGCTCGATCCGATGGCGGGCGTCGTTTTCTCCGACTCCCTCGGCGGCCAAAGCGATCGCCCGAGAAGTCGGATCTTCGGCAGGTGGCGGGGAGACTCACCTTTCTCTGCGGGGAGGAGGAGGCGGATAGTATCGTCCCGCCCGCTCCACTTTGCTCTCGGCGGCCGTCTTCGTCGCTTTCGATGGAGATGTGAGTCCGGCTATGGGACAGCAGCGGATCCTTATTTTCTTCCGCAGACGCCGCCCGATCGGCGTCCGAGCAGCGTCGCCTTGATCTCGGCGGGGAGGCAAATCGCCCGTGTTGTGTCGCGAAGCGCCTCCGTCACGGCAGCGGCCGGCTTCTTGCTTGGCCAACAGCGTGGAGAGCTACTGGACTCGCTCCGTCATCAGCGGCGCTCCGCCCTCGAAGTTATCCAGCTCGTCCGCGCCGCTGGTAACGCGGATATTCTCCGTAGGCGTGGCGTACACAAGCGGCCCCAAAGCAGGTGGCGATAGCTACGCCCGGCGCTGCTGGAACGCGCCTAAGCGGCTAAGCCCGATTGGGCGGCGAGCGCCACAGCGCGATCCATCCAGCTGGTAAACTTCGACTAAGCGTCTCATGCTTGCCCGGCTTCATGCGCCCACGAGGCTGGGCGGCGTGCTTCCGGCGTCCCAGCGTCGGCGTCTTCCGGAATAGGCGGTCAGGTCTTGCGAGAACGGCGTCGAGAGGTCACGAGCTCCCTCGCGGAAGGCTTTGTGACCGATGGCGAGCACCTCCGTGGCAGTGCTTCGCCCGCTCTCAGCGCGAGGATAGGCTCGTCGTAGACCACCGCGTTAGTCGGAGCAGCGTCGGCGGCCAGTGTCGGATCGACCGGCGCCGAATCGATGGAGCCCTACGGACTCCAAGTCGTGGTGGGCTCGCCCGGCGGCGTGGGCTTCTTTCGAGGAGGCCCGAGGAGGCTTCGAGGCGTCCGTACTGCGTCGGATCAGGGCTCGTCGGAGAGCAAACCTCGCCGACAAGTTTGGCGAGCAGCTTCGCCGCGCGGCGACCTCGGTGCCATGGGCCGTCGGCGCGAGACTCCATCTGGCGTCTTAGGGCTGGCTGCGCTTCGCCCGAGGAGGAAGAGGTTCCCGTCGAGCAGGTCTTGGACGATGATGCACAGGCCCACGGTGGGCGCCAAATGTTGGGGGTTGGGTGCAACATATGCCAAGGATGGCTTATCATGGAGGCGAGTAGAGCGTCGCGGTGCACAGAAGCGGGATGGCGAAGACATGCTGCATGGCGAATCTTACCCGGCCAGGGCTCTCAGGAGATAACCTCTCTACTGCTGCTTCTGCGGGGTCTCCGCATGATCACTATGGCAAAGTGAGTACAAGATGCTCCTTGAGCTGTTCGGGGTGAGAAAGAGAAGGGCGCGGCTAGCTCTTCTCTTCCTTCTATGTGTGTCTAAAACTACTAGGTTCCAACCCTTTGCATGGGTGCCCGGGGGTTTATATAGGCCTACCCAGGGTACAATAATGTCTGGTGGCGCGGGTCGGCCGTCGATCTCTTAGGTCGCCGTCTTCTCCGCCCGACTCCTAGGGCCCGCCGACTAGTGGGCCCCGCCGGCCAATCCACCATGGGGCCGTCAGCCCTTGTCCAGCTTGTGGTAGTCTTGCCGGCTGCAGATTCTGTGGCAGCTCTTCTAATGGCCAGAGCTTGGTGTGAGGTCATAACTGCTTGATGCCGCCGCTGGCCAGGCGATCCTTGTCGCCATTCCCTGTCTTATGCAGTTAATGGCGCGCGGGCCCGTGGGAGGGCGGCCGACTCTCGGATGCCGACTAGCGAGTCCGTCTTTGGGCGTTCTGCGCCGTCTTGGCACTCTGCGGCAAGTGGGTCCCCCGTCTTGGGTCATCTGAGACAAGCCATCGTGGGTGCAGGGAATCTGCCTGAGGCTGTGTCGAGGCAGTGTAGCCAGTGCTCTCGCCCGGACGGAGATCTCGTCGATGCGGTGCCTTGTGGCCATGCACGCCCTTTATGGCGAGGCGGGGACCGGCCGCGGTGGCTATCCCATCCTGCTGTAATCGCTCATGCAGGAGTGGGAGTGGTGGGCCGACTCCACATGCCGGCCTCATTGGAGGTCGTTGGCAGAGTCGGCTTGTCTGAGGCTGTCTACGGGACTCGGCCTAGAGGGGCGGTCGGCGACTCCGTCGCCGACTCTGAAAGAGCTCTTTGTCTTGGGGCCTTGAGGCATGATCTGCCCGATGTTTTGAAAGATCGAGGGGCTCAAGGGTCTGCCTACCCGTGGCCCATTACTCCGACTTCGGTGGCTTTAGATATTTACAACAACAAGAGCAAGCGAGTTTGTAAAAATTTTCTTTATCACTTTCAGTTTATCAAACTGAATTGCTTGAGGACAAGCAAGGTTTAAGCTTGGGGGAGTTGATCGTCTCCGTTGTATCTACTTTTCCAAACACTTTTGCCCTTGTTTTGGACTCTAACTTGTATGATTTGAATGGAACTAGGACTGACGCTATTTTCAGCAGAATTGCCATGGTGTTATTTATGTGCGGAAACAAAAGTTGTCGGAATGACCTAAAACTCCACGGAGATTATTTTTGGAAATAATAAAAAATACTGGCAAAAGAATCGAGGCCAGGGGGCTCACACCCTTGCCACGTGGGTGGGGGCGCGCCCCCTTGACTCATGGGCCCCCTGGAGCTCCACCGACCTCAACTCCAACTCCATATATTCGTGTTCGGGGAGAAAAAAATTAGAGAGAAAGATTCATCACGTTTTACGATACGGATTCGCCGCCAAGCCCCAAACTCTCTCGGGAGGGCTGATCTGGAGTCCGTTCGGGGCTCCGGAGAGGGGAATCCATCGCCATCGTCATCATCAACCATCCTCCATCACCAATTTCATGATGCTCACCGCTGTGCGTGAGTAATTCCATCGTAGGCTTGCTGGACGGTGATGGGTTGGATGAGATCTATCATGTAGTCGAGTTAGTTTTGTTAGGGTTTGATCCCTAGTATCCACTATGTCCTGAGATTGATGTTGCTATGACTTTGCTATGCTTAATGCTTGTCACTAGGGCCCGAGTGCCATGACTTCAGATCTGAACCTATTATGTTTTCATGAATATATGTGAGTTCTTGATCCTACCTTGCAAGTCTATAGTCAGCTACTATGTGTTATGATCCGGCAACCCCGAAGTGTCAATAATCGGGACCACTCCCGGTGATGACCGTAGTTTGAGGAGTTCATGTATTCACTATGTGTTAATGCTTTGGTCCGGTACTCTATTAAAGGGAGGACTTAATATCCCTTAGTTTTCGCTAGGACCCCGCTGCCACGAGAGGGTAGGACAAAAGATGTCATGCAAGTTCTTTTCCATAAGCACGTATGACTATATTCGGAATACATGCCTACATTACATTGATGAATTGGAGCTAGTTCTGTGTCACCCTATGTTATGATTGTTACATGATGAACCGCATCCGGCATAATTCTCCATAACCGATCCAATGCCTACGAGCTTTTCAGATATTGTTCTTCACTTATTTACCTTTCCGTTGCCACTGTTACAATCACTACAAAACCCTAAAATATTACTTTTGCTATCGTTATCGTTAGTTCCATATGACTTTTCTACTTAATACTTTGCTGCAGATGTTAAGTTATCCAGGTGTGGTTGAATTGACAACTCAACTGCTAATACTTGAGAATATTCTTTGGCTCCCCTTGTGTCGAATCAATGAATTTGGGTTGAATACTCTACCCTCGAAAACTGTTGCGATCCCCTATACTTGTGGGTTATCACATACCAAGCAACAATCGCTCGAACAATTTCGGAAACAGAGCTTCAAGCAAAGAGATCGAAATCCGTGGGTTTGAGGGCAAGAACACGGGAGAGAGAGCAATGGAGATTTTTTTCTGGAGGTAAGTGATGATGTGGGATGAAGAGGTAAGTGAGGGGGCCCACATGGGGACCACAACCCACCAGGGCGCGCCTGGGGGTCCTGGCGCGCCCAGGTGGATTGTGCCCACCTGGTGCACCTCCCTTTGATATTATTTGCACCAGAAATTCAGAAATATTCAGGAAAAAATCGTATGAATTTTTCAGAGCATTCTGAGCACTTTTATTTTTAGGTAATTTTTTATTGCATGGGAAATTCAGAAAACAGACAAAACATGGCATTTTATTTTATTTATCTAATAAAAACAGAAAACAAAAAGAAGGGACAGAAGGTAGTGCTTACTTAATTCATCTACTTCATACCGCTCAAAAATGATTCATTAATAAGGTTGATCAGGTCTTATTAACAACCACTTTCGATTAGCATGAAACCGAAGAACTTTCGTAAATCACTAAGTTACCTCAATGGGAATATGAATGTCCCCAACAATAAGCATTTCATATTTCTTTTTGACAGTAGGTAGAGGTATTTGAAAACTTCCATTAGTGATTGTCAAAGATTTTTCAATAACATTAATACCATTCTCTTGGAATTGTTTCTTCGGAAAGTGCATCGTATGCTCATTACCATTAATATGAAAAGTGATCTTGCTTTTATTGCAATCAATAACAGCCCCTGCAGTATTCAAGAAGGGTCTAACAAGGATAATTTACATGTTGTCGTCCTCGGGCATCTCAAGTATAACAAAGTCAGTCAATAGTAACATTAGCAACAACAACGGGCACATCCTCACAGATACCGATAGTTATGGCAGTTGATTTGTCACCCATTTGCAAAGATATTTCATTAGGTGTGAGTTTATCCAAGTCAAGTCTTTTATATAAAGAGAAAGGCATAACACTAACACCAGATCCTAAATCACACAAGGCAGTTTTCACATAATTCTTTTTGATAGAGCAAGGTATAGTTGGTATTCCCGGATCTCCAAGTTTTTTAGGTACTCCATATTTGAAAGTATAATTAGCAAACATATTGGATATTTCAGCTTCCGGTATTTTTCTCTTATTAGTGATGATGTCTTTCATATACTTTGCATAATGAGGCATTTTCAAGATATCAGTCAAGCGAGTACGCAAAAAGACTGGCCTCAACATTTCAGCAAAGAGTTCAAATTCTTCATCATCTTTCTTTTTAGTTGACTTGGGTGGAAAAGGCATAGGTTTTTGAACCCACGGTTCTCTTTCTTTACCATGTTTTCTAGCAATGAAGTCTCTTTTATCATACCTTTTATTCTTAGGTTGTGGGTTATAAAGATCAACGGGTGGTTCTATCTCAACATCATTATCTGGTTCCTTTTCATTTAGTTGAGCATATTCATGAACATCAGCATTATCTTCTTCATTATCACTAGGTGGATGTTCATTACCAGATTGAGTTTCAGCATCAGAGATAGATGTTTCATTTTCATTAGCAGGAGGTTTTTCTATTTCAGGTTCACTAGTAGCATGCAAAGTCCTATCATTTTTCTTCTTGTTTTTCTTTTTAGAAGGACTAGGTGCACTAATGTTATTTCTTCGTGAATCTTGTTCAATTCTTTTTGGGTGTCCCTCAGGATAAAGTGGTCCCTGAGTCATTTTACCTCCTCTAGTTGCAACTCTAACAGCAAAGTCATGCATATTATTATTCATTTCATGAAGCAATTCTCTTTGAGATTTAGCAACTTGTTCTAACTGGGTTTGTACCATAGAAGCATGTTTTCCAACACCTCTAACATCATTTGAAATTCTAAAGAACAAGTCACTCAAGCGAGCAATCATATCAGAGTTGTATTTCAATTGTTTCATAACATTTGTACTGAAGTGATATTGTTTTCTAATGTAGATTTCGAACTCATAAAGGCATTGACTAGGATGCATATTGCGAGGATTGTCATTATCATTGAACTTCATTAAAGAATTTACCTCTACTACCTAAGGCAGTGGTGGTGTATTAAGCCCATGTATTTCTTCAATAGGAGGTAAATTTTTAACATCCTCAGCTTTAATACCTTTTTCCTTCATAAATTTATTGGCCTCTTGCATATCTTCAGGACTGAGATATAATATACCCCTCTTATTTGGAGTGGGTTTAGCCGGTGGTTCAGGAAGAGACCAATCATCATAATTTTTCAATATGTTATTCACTAATTCTTCAACTTGTCCAACAGTTCGTTCCCTGGAAACACAACCGACACAACTATCTAGGAAGTCCCTAGAAGCATCGGTTAGTCCATTATAGAAGATATCAAGTATTTCATTTTTCTTAAGAGGATGATCAGGCAAAGCATTAAGTAATTGGCAAAGCCTCCCCAAGCTTGCGGGAGACTCTCTTCTTTAGTTTGAACAAAGTTAAATATCTCTTGTAAGGCAGCTTGTTTCTTATGAGCAGGAAAATATTTTTCAGAGAAGTAATCACTACTGCAGGATGCTGCTAACGCGACACTACGATAAGAGACCCTTTGAGAAACTGTGTGCGATGCAATAATCGCAAACGGTGCTGTATGAAAACCTTCAGAAATGATGCAAAACGTTTGCGATGAATGATACATCAAACACGGTTCATATTATAGTTGCGTGTGCGATGAGGGGCATACGGCTGATCTATACAGAACAACATAAACGGGTAGCCAGATCAAGATGTGTGCGATATACGGCATACAGTTCACTCCGATGAACCGTTTGGGATGAGTGAGGTGAACACAAACGATTCGGCATAACAAGATGTGTGTGATACCCGGCAAACAGGCCGGTAATCAAAATTGTGTGCGATCATTATAGACAGCCCATACGGTCTTTTTTGTGAATTGTGTGCTCGTCGAGGCACACAGTTCAACAAACCAACCTGTTGGTGATAATGTAGAAGATCTCTGTCGAATACATATTACTAACCGTTTGCGATGAGATTAATGAGGATAAGCGAGAGATATATCTGATGCTTAATGTAGTCCTTCTTATTCTTCTTCTTGTTCTTGTTGGATGGCCCCGCGACATCTTCTTGGCGAGGACGCTTCTTGCCGCTGACCGTTGGCTTTTCATCGCCGCCATCGTCGTCATCGTCCTCCTCCTCGTTCAACCATTCCTCCTCCTCATCATCGTCGTCCTCTTCTTTGTCCTCCGATGGCTCCTCGTTCGTCTGGTTGTCGTCTGATGACTCCAGAGGCGGCGCCCCTTCCATGAACCGGATATAATCAAGGTTTGGGCTCGACGCCGAGACTCATGGAAGGCGGCGGGATGATTCGATGTTGACCTATCATCGGGCGTGAATGCTGGCTGGCTAACGAATCCTCATTTGTCACTTTCGACATGGCTGCAGAGTGTGTGCCAGTATGTAGTGCGGCCTGTCGAGGACGATGAAGATGGTGGACACTTAAGCGGGGTATGCAGAGAAGAGGAACTGCCAATTGAAGCGGGTGTCGGTGTCAAAACCGGCGGATCTCGGGTAGGGGGTCCCGAACTGTGCGTCTAGGCGGATGGTAACGAGGAGACAAGGGACACGATGTTTACCCAGGTTCGGGCCCTCTTGATGGAGGTAAAACCCTACGTCCTTCTTGATTGATATTGATATTGTGGATGTTTACAAGAGTGGATCTACCACGAGATCAAGGAGGCTAAACCCTAGAATCTAGCCTATGGTATGATTGTAAGGGTTGTTGTGATTGTAGTCCTACGGACTAAAGCCATCTGGTTTATATAGACACCGGAGAGGGCTAGGGTTACATAGAGTCGGTTACAATGGTAGGAGATCTACATATCCGTATCGCCAAGCTTGCCTTCCACGCCAAGGAAAGTCCCATCCGGACACGGGGTGAAGTCTTCAATCCTGTATCTTCATAGTCTTGGAGTCCGGTCGATGATGATAGTTCGATCGATGATAGTCCGGCCGATGATGGTAGTCCGGCAATCCGGACACCCCCTAATCCGGGACTCCCTCAGTAGCCCCCGAACCAGGCTTCAATGACGATAAGTCCAGCATGCGTGTAGTCTTCGACGTTGCAAAGCGGGTTCTCCTTTAAGTTCCACGTACCTGCGAACAGTATCGGCTTCCTCATCAATGTTGTGCGTCTCGGCTTCCGCCCAATAATGGCCTTCTTCCACGCGTTGTGTGAATGTGAAAAGCCAGGTGTCTTTTATGTTTTACCCCTAGTTGTGTGAACAATCTGCCTATAAGGGAGGCAAGAATCCAGATCCAAATCACCATCTTCCTCTACTTAAATACTCATCGGGCGCTTTGACCAAGAATCCATTCCATCATGGACCGTCAACGGGATCCTCTTCTCGCGCTCAGCCCTTTGCGGAGATTGGAGGAGATGCTCTTTTTGCTGTGAGCTGGTGAAGCTCCAAATGGGGATATCTCCCTCCGGCCTTCATGGTTCCGGTTCGAGCCCGGCTTGCCACCTACAAAGGTGGGAAGCAAGCGGAAGTTACCCCTAATCCCAACAAAGGGAGGCGGGTATGCCGTCCCCTATCTGATAAGGGGCTCGGATTTCTGTACATCCATTCCTCCGCGGGCTCACGGAGTTCTCGTACTCAGCTCCATCACCTCGCCCGCCTCAATCCTGCATGTTGCGGAGTTACGTAGCTCTTCTGAGCTTTTCTGGGCATCGAGCCCCACTTGGCGCTGTGGAAGAGGTTGTTTTGCCTTGTACCCGCTCTCACGAGGGTCCATATATCAAGTGGTGGCGCCGAAATATGGCGCATTGCGGGACGGATATCCATCCGGAACCCCTAAGAAAGCGCCAAGACTGGCCTTGAGAATGGTTTTATATAGAAGGCGCTCCGCTGCGGACCCTGTTCGGATCGGCCTCCGGAGTTCAGCAATGCTCCTCGAAGAAGCGCCTTAGTTGGCGTCCATGAGCCCCATTTGGAGGAAGACAAGGCGTCCATTATCGATGGGCGAATAAGGTTCTTGGCCCATGCCGATTGACCATGATTGGAGTCATGGCAACATGCATTCTTGTGAGGTGTAGCCACTACAATGAGGCCACCCATGTGGGATTTCAGCGGGGAGGAGCGATGCCACCCGTCATGGCGCAAAGGGCGGAATCGGCCGAAGATCGGCGATGATCTTGTCGGCTGTATAAGGGGAGAAGGAGGATTTCCTTGAGACGAACCCGTTAAATGGGTTTTCCATGAACAATCCCGGCCTTGGGTAAGTGAACACTCAGCGTGCCCGACCCGTGCCTTCGAAACTTAAGTTTCATACATTGTGTTCTTCTTTCGGCGCAGGAAGCTGGGCCGGTTGTGGAGGAATGCTGAGTCGGCTCCGCGGCACGAGGATCCAGAGAGATCCGGGATCCGGCCTCGAAGAGGACCGGACATAAAGGTGGAGCTAATCGGCGGGGTGTTCCACCAGCTCAGCATGGACAATGCTTTGAAGTCAGCCATCACGGCCGACTATCCCGGACTATATCCGGCTCCCGGTGATCGCGGCGAAGCCACGACACCGTCAATCCTTCCTTGCGCATTTCGACCACCGTATATGATGGCCTTTGTGCAGGGGCGCCCCTAGGCGAAAGCCGAGCCCAGCGGTGGCTGACCAACAAGGGCCAGTTGGACCGTAAGCGGAAGAGGGCTGGCCTTGAACCGAAGCGTCGCCGCAAAGGTGTAACTCACAATTCATTATCTTGAGCAACATTCCTAGAAGCGTCTGAGTGCTCATGACTTTTATAGGGAAAAAGCGTCCGCCGGACTGCAGGCGTGGAAGTTGTCAATCCAACCGCTACGGCGGGCTCCCTTTGGGCAGAGGAGGGGGCGCAAAGCGTGGCCGGAGCGTTCCTCCGACGGAGGATGCCGAAGACTGTCGCCACCAAGTCGCGAGGTGGAAGTGCACTGAATCACAGGCGCCGCCCGGATAGTGCCGTGTGCGTGCTTCTCCCGAGGCGTTGAATGCCTTTAACACGGGCCAGCGCACCTTCGTGCCGCTCAAGATAGTTTTACGAGCCACGGAGGCGTATGTAAAAGACATACGGGTAAGAGAATTTAATAGGTGTATATGCGGTAGCCCCGAGACTTAAAGTAGTTATATTAACTGATTTAAGGATCATATGAAATCTGGGATCTTCTTGAGAAGAATACCCGACTGTCTCGGGAGTTGCAAGAGTGCAAGGCCCAACTTGAGGCCGTATTTTACAGGCATGGGGAGGAAGCGCAAGACCTCTCTGAGTAGCATTATTTTAGAAAGATAAGTAGCGCTTGGCCGTTGCACAAGTCTAAAAATGACATTGCAGGTGTTGCGGACAAGATCCGGACAGGCAAGAACCTGCGCCAACTAAAGGCGGCGAGAGGTGTTGCATAAGGTGCAGACATGAAAGGAACAAGCTCCGGGATGCCCATGCCCAGCTTGGAGAAGAGCTGAAAGGCGTTCGGGCCGAGCTGTCGGGCTCCGTTAAGGAGAATCAGCAGCTTCGTCGCGGCATATATAGTAAGTGCTTGGCGAACTCCTTTGAAAAGAAGAGTTGGCGAGGAAGTCAATTTGACAGAAATATACGTAGGTATACTCATAGGTTGCCTGCGGAGGAGATGCCCGTAACAGCGGGTGATCAACTTCGGTGTTACAACTGATCGAGCGAGTTCAGCGCAGGCTATGGCGGCGTCGTCCGGGCGTTATGACCAGCCTTCTCCATACCCAGGGTCTTGGGAGCTTCGCGGAGAAAGGCTGCGAGGTGTCTGGCAGCGCTTCCATGTATGGAAGATTTGGCCTGCCCGGCAAGGTGCCAGGAGGCTGGGCCATGGTGAGGCAGCGGTACAGAAGGCGGATCCCAACCACATGGCGAAGTCGGACTGTGGGGCCCGATGGGAAGGAGATCCCTATGAGTTTAGTATCTGACCAAGTGGATTTGGCCACGAAATTTTCCCAACAGGACTATAAATTAGACAACACATTAGGCAGGGGATTGAGGAAGAATACAGTTAGTCGATTTGACAATGTATTATAAAATGACATACTGAAATGCCTTCTAGCGGATTGTAGATCGTTTGTCTTTGCCGACCTTTTAAGCCCGACCTCGGGACCCTATATTACAGGTGTGTCCGAATACCTTCTCGGTTATGAAACAACCGGGGTATGCATGGAGACCGGCGTAGGGGTCATCGGTGCTTTATCGAGACAAGTGCCCAACTAGTTATGTTATATTACATGGTTAGTAGAAACATCTTCGGGAGAATACTTCCGTTAAGGGTTCCTTTCATTTGGGGTGGCATGCCCTAAAGTGCATGTCCGGAAAAAGCGAGAAAAACATCTGGGGCAGATAAATAAGTGGATAAAAAATCATCTTTTAAGTCCTGAGCCGAATATTCCCTTAAGAGCGCTAGCTTCGGCTCACCCGTCTGAGGTACACATCCGGCTGACCAGCGCGTAACAATGTGAGAAGTGCTCCTTTACCTCCTAGCCAAACAATCGGGAGCGTGAGGGGTAAGCCACGGGGGCCGAGCAACCCAGCTTGGCCAAAACTTAAGTCATATCGATGCATATAATGGTGAATAAAAGGTACTTGTGGAGTCTTGACATGTGCTTGGCATGAAGCCCGTATAATTAAAGCACGGTAAAAAGCCCCGATGTATGATGAGTGCGGGTAGCACATCAATTAACGTCTTGAGCGTTAAGCAGGTGAAGCCCTTTAAGGCTTGGGTGAATAGGTTGAGGAAAAAGATAAACAAAAGGCAGCTGAAGTAAAAAAAATGTCTTGGATCGTGCCTGGGTGGAGGTTATCAAGCGCTCCGCTTTGTATTGAAGGTGCTCGTCGGGCCCTTGCCGCGCAAAAGTGCATTGGGGCAAGCTGGATGCGGAGAAGCTAATCAGCGCGCCACCGGCGAACAAGGAGCATCGTCGCCAAAATTTACTATAAGGCTGTCTGAAGGGTGCCCATAAGATTGCGGATGAGTGCCCCAGGATGTAATTTTGAGTGAATTAGCAATGTGTTATCACATGCGCTGAAAACCTTGTTCATATCGCTAAGCAACGCTTTTAAATTTAAAATATTACCTTACATGCGGCCGTTTATTAAATCGAGAGATGGCAAATCGTCGGCTTCAGCCCCCATGCCACAGAGTCTTTGGGGTGTTCGGGATAAACTTGAGCACTCTTGTTCCCATTTTTGGGTCCATCTGAGGGAGGTGCTCAACACAACGAACAAGGCAACCGGACTAATAGTGCTTGAACACTCTCCTTAGCCATAGAATTCTATAATTTTAAATTTGGTGAAGCCCCTAGTATTCGGAAGACAGAATTGGGGCGCTATCCGCCTTCATCGGACATAATTGGGAACTTAGCTCGAGCGGCGTGGGTCTTTAAGGACCCGAAAGGACCTCTCGAACAGCGACCAGTCTCGCCTTATCATGCCGGTCAGTTTTAGCTTTCTCCATTGAGGCGTTAACCGGCTCAACAGGCGCAATTGCGGTGGTTCTCCCGTGCTACCTTAGCCGATAGAGCAGAGCGTAAGGTGCGAACATGGGGCAGGAAAACCCAACTATTGACCCAAGGCATGATTAGAACTGATTCATATAATGCTATAAGTTGAGGTGTCGCACTTGTGAAAGTCTTGCGGACTTTATCACACCATAAAGCGGAGGACATAAGCCCACTGGTGTGTTTGGCCGTACCAAGATGCAGGTGCAACATGTAAATAAATGAACATATATATATATATATATATATATATATATATATATATACTCAATATATATATATATATATATATATATAATATATATATATATATATATATATATATATATATATATATATATATATATATATATATATATATATATATATATATATATATATATATATATATACAAAAAGTGCTGCATTTTATTAGAGAAGATATATATATATAATATGAATGATACAAATAGTCTGGGAAAGCAAGGATTGGGCGAATTAAAGGCGTCTCCCTCTAGGGTAGGCAGCGGAATGTTGTATTTTAACAAATTTAATGCTCGTGATGGAGACCACACGAGTGTTAAGTCGCTGCCTTTGTCCTTCCTGGCTGTTGCATCATGAGTTGGCGAGGTTGAACTTGGGAGCCTGGTGTGGTCGAACCGCTTTCTGGAGTCTGTTGTGGTTGTGCCCTTCCCCTATGCCCATGGTATCTCCAGGCGTAATTATGTCTGTGGAGAGTTTGTCTTGCAATTTTTGACGGCTGGGGTTGGGGCGCATTGCTCTGGCGTTCACGAAGCGTGCGGTGGTCTTAGTTGATGTTGCTCGGGCACGTTTGGTCGTGTCCGGTCGTTTAACGGCGGACTCGAAATTCGCTTAAAGGCTTCTCTACTACTTACGCGAGAGCATGTATGTTCCTCCGTTCGGAGGGCGTTCCGTGTTTCCATTGACCGTGATGACTCCATGAGGCCTGGCATCTTGAGCTTAAGGTATGCATAATGCGGCACGCGTTGAATTTTACCAAGCGGTTCGTCCGGCGAGGCGTGATAGCTTGCTGAGCAGGACTATGTCGAAGATTAACTCCTCGCTCGGCAGGCTTGGGCACATACAATTGGCCTCGACACCTGGTATGGCGCCTTTGAAGGTCGTCGTTGTAGGTTTAATCCTTGAAGGGTCTATGCCCATCTTGCGCCTTTGTATCTGATAAAAGCAGGTTAGAGGGCTCTTGCCGCCGTCCATCAGGACTCTCGTGAGGTGAAATCCATCAACGATTGGGTCTAAAACCAATCGGCGAATCCGCCATGGCGGATCTTGGTCGGATGGTCTCTTCGATCGAAAGTGATCGGGCAAGAGGACCATGGGTTGAATTTTGGGGTGGTGGCTCCATCAGCGTATCGTCCTTAGTGCTGCTTCCGCTCCCTCTTGGGAATATCGTTGCGTATATCATGTTTACCGTCCGAACTTGAGGGAATCCCTTTTGTCCTCTGTTGTTGGCGGGTCTCTTCCTCGTCATCATTGTGTAGCCTTGTCACTGTTTTTGGCGATTAATTTGCCTGCTGCTTGAATACCCAACAATCTCTGTTGGTATGGTTAGCTGGCTTTTGGGGTTCCATGTATTTGACAAAAGCGGTCGAGTATTCAGTCCAATTGGGCGGGCCGGAGTGGTTCTTTTGAATGGCTTCTTCCGTTGACGGGTTTGGAGCCTCGAAATCGGCGTTGACTGCCGTATCCTCATTCTTTGTCGCCGTTAATGCGGCGTTTGTTTTTTTTAACGCAACCTGCCATTGCGGTCCTTGGTATCCGGACTGCCAGCGTTTTTCTTTGAGGTTGCTACTCTGTGGCGAGCCAGCTATCCTCTCCCGCCGCGAAGCGGGTCATGAGAAGTGAGGGCTGCCATGGATTTCGGCTTCTCTGTCCTAGGTGCGGGCCAGCCACTCGTCGCGGATGTTATGTTTGAAGGCAGCGAGTGCGTGCGCATCCGGACGATCGGCGATTTGATTTTTCTTTGTTAAGAACCGTGTCCGAATTGCACTGGCGATTAAATGCAGCTGCTGGATTATGTGGCTTAGGTCATCTGCGTCCGGTGGTGCTTTGCTCGATGCTACAAGTTGTCGAGAATGCGGCTTCGGTCTTCCCAACATCAATTGACTCTGCGGGCAGGCTGTTAAGCCAATGCCGAGCTGGTCCTTTAAGCAGCGGGAGATATTTGATGGCGTGAAGATGCGTGCGCCCGGGCCATGTGTATATGGAGGAGATAATCCTCAATCCGGACCCGGGAGTCTGTTGTGCCATCGTGGGATTCGATATTAACAGGTTTGAACCCTTCAAGGATTTGATGATCCATTACTTCGTCGGTGAAGCATAGTGGGTGTCTGGCGCCTCTATATTGAGCAATATCGCGGCGTAGCTCGAGAGCATTATCTGCTGTGTTTGGCCCGGCGGAGTAGTTGTATCGGTGCGGCGGTATTAAATGCGTGGGTGGTAGAGGCGTCACGTGATCCATAGATAGATCTGGATTGTCTTGCCTTGTCCTCAATATATCTACGCAAGTCGGCGCGTTTCCCGTGGCTTTCGCTTTTAGAGCGATGCGAGAGTGCGGTTTTAGTGGAGGGCTTGCACGCCTCTCTAGCGACCACGAGGTGGTCGGTCTGCCCGTGTTGTCTTGCTGGTGATGCTGCCTCCTCTAATCGGGGGAGCAACTTGCGTTTTAGGTAACTTTTGGAGGCGTTGAGTTCATACTCTTGACCACGAGGACCTCGGTCCATCTGTCGGCGATGGGTCTTAGTCAGCTTGAAGCTGTTGTTGCTTTTCTTTAGGCTGTTTGCCGTGGCCATTAGCCTGCGCCTAAAAGCGCTCTTGTTCGAGGGATCCTCGAGCACGCGACAGAATTACGTCGTCGCGAGGCTTGCCTCTTCTCGGAGGGAGGTAAGTAGTGTCATCCTCGACCTCTTAAATCTGCCGCCCTCTCACGAGGGCTTGCGCCTCCTCCTCTGCTTGTTGGATCGTCTTGGAGGGAGTTGTCTTCGGCACTTTACGGGTGTTACTATCTCCTGTGCGGAATCTCCATTCTTGCCGTGGTGGGATTTAAATGCGGCGCCGCTTACGTCGGCGCTTGGGCTGTTCGGCCTCCGCTGGTTCTTCGCCGTCCCCATCTTTTGGGGTGTCCACCATGTATATGTCGTATGGCGGTGGTCTTCCGGTGTCTGTGAAGCCTTTGGTTCTTAGTAGTCTCGGCATCGTCGTCCATACCGTCGATGTCTTGAATCGTGTCGAGTATGTCGGTTAAATAAATCGACTGATGGCTACGAAGTGGGTGGTGGGTGGGATCTGAATTTCTTACGTCATCTGCGTCCCAACCGTCCTGGCCGTATGGCGCCCCGATTCAATCGTACACTAATCATGCACGCAAATGTATGCGATCAAGATCAAGACTCACGGAAGATATCACAACACAACTCTACAATAAAATAAGTCATACAAGCATCATAATACAAGCCGAGGGCCTCGAGGGCTCGAATACAAGTGCTTTCGATCATAGGCGAGTCGTGAGAAGCAACAATATCTGATCTGGACATAAGTTAAACAAGGTGCCATAAGATGGCTAGCACAAAGCTGGGATCTGAGATCGAAGAGGGAGCAGGCCTCTGCTGGGATCCTCCTAGGTCACTCCGAGTCGCGTCGTCGGTGGGCTGCTGCGTAGTAGTAGGCGCCTCCAGTAGTAGTCGTCATAGGCGGCGTCGGCTCTGGGCTCCATCGTGCAGTTGCAGCAATCGAGTAGAGATAGGGAAAGGGGAACAAGGCAACGTGAGTACTCATCCAAAGTACTGCAAGCAGGAGCTACACTACATATGCATGGATATATGTGTAAAGGCCATATCGGTGGACTGAACTACAGAATGCGAGAATAAGAGGATAGCTAGTCTTACGAAGACTAAACTTACGGACACCGGTCTTGCAGCAGCGAGAAGAGGACAACGGAAGTCCTCCAAGTAACATCATATAGCAATAATCCTACCCGGCAATCCCACGCTCATAACCACTGGCGAGGCGACCACCGGTTATATCGGCACTTGGAAGGTGTGTTTTATCAAGTATCCGGTTCTAGTTGTCATAAGCTCAAGGTACAACTCCAAGTCGTCTATACCGAAGATCACGGCTATCCGAATAGATTAACTTCCCTGCGGTGCACCATCTTACCCAGCACGCTTGATCCCATTTGGCGGACACACTTTCGGGGTCATGCCGCCGCGTAAGATCAACACGTCGCAGCCCCACCTAGGCACTGTGAGAGAGGCCAACACGCGGTCTAAACCTAAGCAGCGTGCAGTGCAGGCCCATCATACGAGCACACACCACGTTCGTCTGTGACGAGCAGACCTAGCCCATCGAGCGTTCCGGTCCAATCCGGTAGCCGCCGCTCCGTCATTGACGTCTGAAATGCCGGTGATACCACGGCGGCGGGATACCCATAACTACTCCCGCGTAGATGGTTAGTGCGTATAAGCTCGTAGCCAACTCGGATCAAATACCAAGACCTCGTTAAGCGTGTTAAGTAACCGCGAGCGCCGAGCGAGGCCAGGCCCACCTCTCTCTAGGCGGTCTCAACCTGCCGCTCGCTACACAAAGATCCACTCGCGGGTGCTCCATCGGCCGACCGACTTTAGTCTCACATGTATCATGTATAAGTATATAGTATATACCGTGATCAACTCCCGGTGATCACGGCCCGATAATATACTTGGCGAGACGGACAAGAAAGTAGGGCCCTGAGATGAAAGTACTAGCATCCTATACTAAGCATATAGGATTGCGGGTAAGGTAACAACGAAGTTACAAGGGCAGGCTATGCAGCAGTATAGGAGTATCTGAAAGCATAACATGCTATACTACTCTAATGCAAGCGAGTGTAGATAAGAGTAAGCGATATCTGGTGATCAAGGGGGCTTGCTGGTTGCTCTGGCAAGAGAGAGTAAATCAACACCGTGGTCGAGGCGGCCAGTGCGGCGTCGGTCTCGTAGTCTACGGGAGAGAAGAGGGAAGAAACAATGAATACCAAGTGAGCAGATGCATATCGATGCATGACATGCCAAGAAGCGATGCTAAGCGTGCCCTAACGTGGTATGAAGTCTTGGTTAGGGAAAACATCAGGGAAGTTTCCCGTTCCGGACGTCTGTCGACGGATGAACCGGAGAGGAAAGTTTGCAGGTTCGATAGGTTAGGCGTGTGGTGGGCGAGCGAATTGCGTGTCCGGATTCGTCTCGTCGTTACGAGCAACTTTCATGTTGAAAATATTTTAATCCGGATTACGGTTAAAGATATGATTTTAAAAGATTTTATTAATTTACGGAATTTAATTAATTATTTAATTAATTTCGAAAATGCATTTATGACATCGCATGATGTCATCGCGACATCGGCCGATCAACAGGGTTGGTGAGTCAACCCTGACAATTGGGTCCGCATGTCATTCTCTAATATCTAATTAACCTAATCGAGTTATTTAACATTGGTTAATTAGGTTAATTAGTGATTAGGGTTAATTAATCAGAATTAATTAGATTAATTAATTACTTAATTAATTAATTAATTAATTAATTAGTTAATTAGTTTTAATTCATTATCATTTTATTTTAATCCTTGTTATAATAAAAATCGTTCTTTGGGGGTGGGGCCCCATGTCATGCCTTGAGGCCCAGCAGGCGTAGGCTTGAGGCGTCTTGCCGGGCAGGAACCGAAGGACCAGGGCAGGCGCCCAAAACCAAGGCGGCCGGGGCACCAGCCATGTGCCATGACCGGCGGCAGCGGAGGCGCGGAGGTGGTGAAGGGCCTTGGGCCCCAAGAGAAGCGTGCTCTCTGGCGGGGCGGGCGGCAGAAGCGCGAGGGAGGGCTCATGGCGCGCTGCTGCAGGCAGCGTGGGCCCAGCGGCAGAAGTCGTCGGACAGGGCGAGTTTGATGGCCGTGGGGGAGCGCGCCGTTCGGTAGCCGGAGAGGAGAGAGGAGCAGAGGCGTGACATGGAGGTCGAGGCAGCGGACAGCGCCAGAAGCGGCGAAGCGCGAGTCGGGAGGAGGAAGGGCGAGGGCAGCAGGCGCTCCATGGGCAGCGGCAGCCCAGCGTGCGTCTGTGACCATGGCGGCGATGGGCGTGGGCAAAGCGGCCGGGTGGTGGTGGCGCCGGCGGCAGAGAGAAAAGGCGGAGGAAGCTCACGTCGAAGTGCGTGGGGACTAGGGAGGCGGCTCGGTGGAGGCGGTGGCGACCGCGAGGCGGTTGGGGTAGCGTGCTTGCGGCGTCGGGAGGCGGAGGGTCGAGGGGGACCAGCGGCGTGTGCTCGTGCTTAGGGGTGACGGAGGAGGAGGGAGGTCGAGGCGGTGGGGCGGCGGGGGCCTCGATCCGAGTCTCCGCCCCGATCCAGATCAGGCGAGGCGGGGAGAGGGGTGGAGGCGCGTGGGGGAGGTGGGCGGCTAGGGTTGGCCGCGGGGGTTCAGGGGTTAAGCTGGCTCTGGGCGGGCAGGGGAATGGGCGGGGAGGGGCCAAGTGGGGAGGAATGGGCGGGGGAATGGGCCAAGGGTTTTCCTCCCCTCTTTTCTTGTTTTTCTTTTCTTTTCCTATTCCTTTTCTGTTTTTTAGTTTATTTAAAATGCAGAGCATTTTACAAAAATTAGTGCACCCACCATAATTAGGTTAGCTATTTTAGACAACCCCGAACATTTTAGTCTTTGTTTTGAAACCTTTTATCTTTGCTTTTGTTTTGATTTTGTTTTAGAGCGGGTTGAATCAAGAGAGGTTTAGCACGATAACCGGGGTGATTCTTGTTCATTAATCATCCGGTGTTACAAATCTCCTCCACTACAAAAATCTCGTCCGAGATTTAGAGGTAGAAAGGAAAGAGTGCGGGATATTCATCTCGAAGGCGATCCTCGCGTTCCCGGGTGGCCGTCTTGAGTGATTCGACCATTGGACTTTGAGAATTTGATCGCCTTCGGCGTGTGCGGCGTTCAGCTTGAGTCGAGAATGCGGACGGATGCTCCTTATAGGAGAGGTCTGTTGCAATTCGAGCACTTCATGGTCCTTTGCTCGGATTGGGTCCTTGAAGCAGCGTCGGAGTTGGGACCGTGGAACACATCGTGAACACGAGAAAGGTTCGACGGAGCTCCGATTGATATGCCACTTTTCCGCCTTTCGAATAGTGAATGGGCCAATATAGCGAGCTAGCGCCCTTGATCCGAGCGGTGAGCACCCTTCATTGGTGTAGCGAAGATAGGCCTTTTCGCGAGTTGATAGACCATGTCCTTGTGATAGCGGTCATAATTACTCTTTTGGCGCGGTGAGCGGTCTTGAGATTCTCGCGAATAATGCGGACTTGTTCTTGACATGTTGGATAATATCCGGACCGAAGAGTGGGCGTTCCCGATTTCGACCAGTTCGAGAGGGTTCGGCACTTTCGTCCATATAACACTTGAAGGGCCATCTTGGACTAAGCTTGATAGCTATTATTATAAGAGAACTCAGCATCTGGAGAGATTCCTCCATTTCTTGCGAAGGAAACAACACAAGCTCGAAGCATGTCTTGAGAATTTGGTTGACACGTTCAACTTGCCCTTGGGACTGCGGATGAAAGCGATCTTGAAAGATAAATGAGTCCCCATAGCTTCTTGAAAACTTGCGAGAATCTTGAAGTGAATAAGCTGCCACGGTCGGCGATAACCGGTGGAATACCGTGAAGTGAAACAATTCTGGACATATAGAGTTGCAAGCTGGCTAGCGTGATCGTTTCTTTGACCGCGGAAAGTGAGCAACTTTAGAGAGCGGTCAATGGCGACAAGAATAACATCATTACCTTTCTGCGATTTGGGAAATCCGGTGGCGAAGTCCATTTCAACATGGTCCCATTTCCATTCGGAATAGAGATAGGTTGCGAGTTCAGCAGGCCTTTGATGTTACTGCTTTGATCTGACGGCAAGCGTCACACTCGAAACATAGCGAGCAATGTCTGCTTCATATTAGACCACGGAATCTCGGCGAATGTCTTGATACATCTTTGTCTGCCGGGATGGATACATAGAGGCGTATCATGAGCTTCTTTCATAACCGAGTCATATTCAGATTTTCCTTCTTACTGAGGGCACCACTAGGCGGCCTTTGAAGTACAAGGCGCCATCATCGGCAATAGTGAAGGATGAGGATTTCCTTTCTTGATGTCTTGTTTAAGCTTGTAGACTTGAGTCAAATCCTGCATTGTCTTTATGGTGCCCACGAGATCGGGTTCAACAGCCGAGGTATAGAGAACCACAGGGAACAACAGGAGATTCATCTTGCGGAACTCGGAGGAGGGGCGAAGTGCACGGAGGAACAATATGGAGGTTCAGCCTTCTGAATTCTTCAACAAGTGAGGCTGAACTTTGTGAACTGAAGGTGGTTGCGGTATGACTTGCGGCTCAAGGCATCAGCCATTACATTAGCCTTGCACTGGCGTATAAAATACCCAAATCAAAGTCGCAAGCAGTCTCCATCCATCTCTGGCAGCGGAGGTTCAGGTCTGGCTGAGTAAGCAGATACTTCAGACTTTGGTGGTCGGTGAAGATCTACATAGCGATTACGAGAAGGTAATGTCGCCCTTGCTTGATGCATGTATGACAGCAACAAGTTGAGTCGTGAACTGGGTAGTTCTCTTCGTGAGGCGCAATTGTCGAGAGGCATAAGCAACTACTGCGCTCTTGCATTAGGACACCGCCTAATCCTTTGAGAAGCGTCGCGATAAATGAAGTCCTTCTTAGTATCGGGAGGAGCTAACCTTTGGGCAGGCGTCAACTTGTCTTTAAGTGCTGAAACTTTCGACATTTATCTATCCATTGGAATTTGGCGCCCTTATGCAGCAGGTTAGTCGGAGGCACGGCAATCTTGGAGAAGTTCTCGGCGAATCGGCGGCAATAGTGGCGAGACCGAAAACTTCGACTTATGCGTTCTTGGAGAGTCAATCGAGAATAGCCTGAACTCTTTCGGGGTTGGCAATACCATCCTTAGAAATGACATGCCCAAGATAGGTTACTTCGGAAGCGAGAATTCACATTTGGAGAACTTGGCATAGAGTTGATGCTCTCGTAGCTTTTCGGCACAAGGCGAAGATGTTCAGCATGTTCTTCTTCATTCTTGGAATAGATCGGGATATCATCCGGATAAACCACGACGAACTTGTCGAGGTAATCCATGAATATATAGTTCATCGAGGCGGAGAAGGTGGCTGGAGCATTGGTTAAGCCGAAAGACATGGCGGTGTACTCGTATGAACCATAACGAGTCACGAATGCGGTCTTGGGGATATCCTCCTCACGAACACGGATCTGGTGGTAACCCAACCTCAAGTCGAGTTTGAGAACAGCGACGAACCAGCCAATTGATCATAAAGATCATTGATCCGAGGAAGAGGATACTTATTCGAATGGTAGCTTGATTTATAGGGCGGTAGTCTTGGACCAATCGGTTTGTCCCATCCTTCTTCTTGACAAAGAGAAGGTGCTCCCCAAGGAGAGCAGCTTGGGCGAATGAAGCCACTTTGAAGAGATTTGTCGATTTCCTCCTTTAGCTCAAGGAGTTCATCGGCGGCATCTTGTATGGTCGCTTGGCTATAGGAGTGGTGCACGGTTTCAAGTCGATGGCGAATTCGACAGCTCTAGCGGGGAATCCTGGAAGTTCTTGAGGAAGAGCGTCTTGGAAATGTAAGCAGCGAGAATGTTTTCAATTCCCTCGAGGGTGCGGCGTTCAATGCATTCAATGCATAGAGCCTTGCCTCGGCATCTTGAACGAACGAGCATTGTAACTTACTATTTCATCGAGAAGGGTGTAGCAGATGGGCGGTCTTAGTGGCATAAGCGATTGGCGCCGTATCGCTTTCAACCAATCCATCCCCAATATGAGGTCGATGTTAGGCGTCTTGAGGATAAAGGGAGGCATAGAATTCCAGCCCTTGATTTCCACGGGGCGTCGGCGCCAACCATGGAGGTTTGACATTGTCCCAATGGGGTTTTACCACTACCGAAAGTTCATCTCTTCACATAACGTCGTGCTTGTATGCAAAGTCTTGAGACATGAATGAATGCGATGCTCTGAATCGAATAAAGCAGATCTGAGTACTGAATTTACGAGTGTACCCATCACGATGGCAGGCTGGTCTTGAGCTTCGTTCGGATCAACGTGGTTGGCTGAGCTTGCCCATAAGACTTGCCGGTGTTGTTGCGGTTACAGGTGTTTCCACGGCCAGATTCTTGGGAAGGGCGACTGATTACGGTTCTGGTTGCATTCTCTAACGCAGTGTCACTGGCTGTCCGCTTTTGAAGCATAAGCCATTATTGGGAGTGGGAACAGGAGCTTGGGGTGGTGGAGCTGGAAGCTTGGTGCTTAGTTGTAAGCGGGGCGAGGTGTAGCATAGTTACGCTTTGGGCGGTGCATTCGGCTGGTACATCTTGTTGGGAATCCATATCTTGCGCAACCTGCGAGGGCGGGCCGAAGATGAGCCCGTGTCACGGTTGTGCTGTTAGAGCTCTGGTATTCCTGCGGACCAGTTTAGACATTGATAGCTTTGTTCACCAAGGTGGCGAAATCAGCAAAAGTCGTGCACTAGAAGTGCGAGCTTGATGTCGACTTGAAGCCGTCACGGAACTTCTCTGTCTGCGTGCATCGGTTGCAATATCCTCTTGACATAGCGAGACAAGTCCGGGAACTCTCGTGATAAACTCAACAGATCTTGTTGCCTTGGGTGAGATTGCGGAACTCCGCTTCTTCGGTCCATGACCCCTTGAGGATGAAGCGGGCACGGAAGGCGCTGGAAGTCGGCGGTGATGAGTGTTCAAGCTGGCGAATCGCGGTGGCTGTCCCACCATTGAGCTGCGGGTCCCTTGGAAGAAGGAAGCAAAAGTGACATAGCTGGCGGGGGCTACATCAGCAGACTCCATCTCATAGGTGATGTCACGGGCCGATCATCGACATCCGGTGGCTGAGTTGAGCTGCGGTACCTGCTGGGGTTGAGCGTATGAAATCCTGAGAGTTGTTCCGTTTGGGTCTGGTTCATATTGGGGCGAGGCGAGCCATCATATTCTCCATGAGCTGGCGATTCATCTCGAGCTGTTGGATCATACCAGCCATGTACTCGAGGCGGTGGTGGGAAGTTGGCACCACGACCACGACCTGCTGGCCTAACCATCTGCTAATATATAAGAGGGTAGTTCAGCATTTGAGAAACCAAAGCAAGAGACATGAATCATTCATGATGAAACATGCATAATAAGCGAGCATGATGGGAACTACATAGTAGTTGGCATATCTTACAAAAGGAATCATGCATAGAGTTCGATACATAGAGTCGATTACATAGACTACTACATCATAGGCGTGCACTTGAGCTCGCGGTGAATACATCAAACACTAACAAGCAAGTCTACATCAGTCCCAGCATCTGCTGCGGAGGTAGCTATGCTTTGAAAGCTGGTAGTGCGGCGGTGGATAGTCCTCCACGTCGGTGACACAGGGGCGCGGATACTCGGTGCTGAATCCGGCGTCCGGTGGCAGGAAAGGGCCAAGTCTGGGAGAGTAGCCTCCACGTCGGCCAACCGACACCACAGGGCATCCACGGTCTGGCTGGGTAGATCGCGAGCGGCAGCTCTCGGATCGGACAAAGGGTGCATCGGCGTCGAGCGCAGTAGAGTGTCTTGACGGGTGATGTAAAACTTCGTGGCGAAAGAGCTCGGTTAGCTCGATCCAGCCCATCGGCATGCGAACAAAGTTACGATGGTGGAAGGGCTCTCTGGTGACGATGGTGTAGGCAGCGGTGTAGTAACCCTCCTCACCAACATCGGCCGCGATAGCAATGTGCACGAAGGGGAGGTGTCCAACTCTCGATACTCGCGAAGGCGTGTCGAGCAGCATAAGCGCATCGTGGACTGCCATATCGATAGTCACTCCAACACCATATGCGGTGTGCGGCCGATGAGTGGACTCGTACTCCGAGAGTAGAGGTGGGCGATGGCGATCTGCTCCTGGTTATAGTCTGGTACTCCTCATAGGCGGTGTACTCGGGGTGCGGCGATAACCGGATAGGTCATCATCTCGGCTAGCACCGCAGTGATCCCGAGCACCAATAACCGTCGTGTGGCGCCGACCTGCCTCGTGGGTTCCATCTGAAAACAAAGGCGTTTCAAAGGAGTCAAATGACGGTGTGGAAATTGCTCAAATACAATTCCATAACAACTTAGGCTATATCCAACTTTGGGGTGAATGCCGTCACGGGATCCTAGTGATAGTTAGTAAAATCGTTTAACCCGAGTAGAAGAGAGTTCAGAGTCGAGTAAAGGTCGAGGAGTAAAAGATCCTAGTACCACCCGATGGCGGCGTGGGCCCGTAAGGCACACAGCCAAGTTAGTAAAAGTTTTGCAATGTCTAGACTCGACTTGGCCAAGGAGTGCGGAAGGGAATTCCTACGAGCGATCGGCTCGATACCAACTTGTGGCCCCGATTCAATCGTACACTAATCATGCGCATAAATGTATGCGATCAAGATCAAGACTCACGGAAGATATCACAACACAACTCTACAATAAAATAAGTCATACAAGCATCATAATACAAGCGAGGGGCCTCGAGGGCTCGAATACAAGTGCTCGATCATAGGCGAGTCAGTGGAAGCAACAATATCTGATCTACAGACATAAGTTAAACAAGGTGCCATAAGATGGCTAGCACAAAGCGGGATACAGATCGAAAGAGGCAGGCCTCACTGCAGGATCCTCCTAGGTCACTCCAGTAAATCGTCGGTGGGCTGCGTAGTAGTAGGCGCCTCCAGTAGTAGTCGTCATAGGCGGCGGCGTCGCTCTGGGCTCCATCGTCTGGTTGCAGCAATCGAGTAGAGATAGGGGAAAGGGGAACAAGGCAACCGTGAGTACTCATCAAAGTACTACTTAAGCAAGGAGCTACACTACATATGCATGGATATATGTGTAAAGGCCATATCGGTGGACTGAACTGCAGAATGCGAGAATAAGAGGGGATAGCTAGTCTTAGCGAAGACCACGCTTACGGACACGGTCTTACAGCAGACGAGAAGAGGACAACGGAAGTCCTCCAAGTAACATCATATAGCAATAATCCTACCGGCAATCCCTGCTCATAACCACGGCGAGAGCGACCACGGTTATATCGGCACTTGGAAGGTGTGTTTTATCAAGTATCCGGTTCTAGTTGTCATAAGCTCAAGGTACAACTCCAAGTCGTCCTGTTACCGAAGATCACGGCTATTCGAATAGATTAACTTCCTGCGGGGTGCACCATCTTACCGGCCACGCAGTCCCATTTGGCGGACACACTTTCGGGTCATGCCCGGCAGCGTAAGATCAACACGTCGCAGCCCACCTAGGCACAAGAGAGGCCAACACGCGGTCTAAACCTAAGCGCGCAGTGCAGGCCCATCGCCTGACACACACCTGCACGTTCGTCTGTGACGAGCAGACCTAGCCCATCAGCGTTCGGTCCAATCCGTAGCGCGCCGCTCCGTCGTGACGTCTGAAGTGCCGGTGATACCACGGCGCGGGATACCCATAACTACTCCGCGTAGATGGTTAGTGCGTATAAGCTCGTAGCCAACTCAGATCAAATACCAAGACCTCGTTAAGCGTGTTAAGTAACATGAGAGCGCCGAACAGGCCAGGCCCACCTCTCTCTAAGCGGTCTCAACCTGCCACCGCGCCGCCACAAAAGATCCACTCATGGGTGCTCCATCGGCCGACCCGACTTTAGTCTCACATGTATCATGTATAAGTATATAGTATATACCGTGATCAACTCCCGAGTGATCACGGCCCGATAATATAGCACGCGGAGCGGACAAGAAATTGGGGCCACGAGATGAAAGTACTAGCATCCTATACTAAGCATATAGGATTGCGGTAAGGTAACAACGAAGTTACAAGGACGGAGCTATGCAGCGATATAGGAGTATCGAAAACAGTAACATGCTATGCTACTCTAATGCAAGCGGTGTAGATAAGAGTAAGCGATATCTGGTGATCAAGGGGGCTTGCTGGTTGCTCTGGCAAGAGAGAGTCGTCAACACCGTGGTCGGCTGGCCAGCTGCTGCGTCGGTCTCGTAGTCTACGGGAGAAGAGGGAAGAAACAATGAATACCAAGTGAGCAGATGCATATCGATGCATGACATGCCAAGAAGCGATGCTAGGCGTGCCCTAACGTGGTATGAAGTCTTGGTTAGGGGAAAACATCAGGGAAGTTTTCCGGTTCGACGTCTGTCAGACGGATGAACCGGAGAGGAAAGTTTGCGGAGTTCGATAGGTTAGAGGCGTGTGGTGGGCGAGCGGATTGCGTATCCGGATTCGTCTAAATCGTTCGAGCAACTTTCATGTTGAAAATATTTTAATCCGGATTACGGTTAAAAGATATGATTTTAAAAGATTTTATTAATTTACGGAATTTAATTAATTATTTAATTAATTTCGAAAATGCATTTATGACATCGACATGATGTCATCTTGACATCAGTGATCAACAGTGTTGGTGAGTCAACCCCTGCAGTGGGTCGCATGTCATTCTCTAATATCTAATTAACCTAATCGAGTTATTTAACATTGGTTAATTAGGTTAATTAGTGATTAGGGTTAATAATCAGAATTAATTAGATTAATTAATTAATTAGTTAATTAGTTTTAATTCATTATCATTTTATTTTAATCCTGTTATAATAAAATCGTTCTTTGGGGGTGGGGCCCCATGTCATATGCTTGAGGGCCAAGCAGGCGTGGCCTATGAGCGTCTTGGTGGGCCGAACCCGAGGCTAACAGGGCAGGCGCCGAGGCCAAGAACGGCAGAGGCGGGGCCGCAGCCACTGTGACCGGCCGGGCGAGCAGCCGAGGCGGCGGAGGTGGTGGGGTTCGGCCCACGGGGGAGGCGATGCTCTGAGGGGCCGAGGCGGCGGCAAGCGCGAGGTGGGAGGGCGCATGGCCATGACGGCGTGGAGCGGCAGGAGGTCGTCGGACGGGGCCGAGGGTTTGGTGGCCGTGGGGCGAGGCGCGCCGTTGAGCCGGAGAGGAGAGAACGGGGGCGTGAGGCGTGACCATGAGGCAGGTCGGCAGGCGGGCCCGGCTGACACGGCGCGATCGGGAGGAGGAGAGGGCGAGAGGGAGCAGGGGCGCTCCATGGGCAGCGGCAGCGCGTCGTCTGTGACCATGGCGGCAGTGGGCGTGGCAGGCGGCCGGGTCATGGTCGGCGCCGGCGACAAGAGGGAAAGGGGGCGGAGGAGCTCACGTCGAAATGCGTGGGGACTAGGGGAGGCGGCTCGGTGGAGGCGGTGGCGACCGGCGAGGAGGCGGTTGGGGTAGCGTGCTTCTTGTCGGGGGAGGCGGAGGGTCGGGGTCGACCAGCGTGAGTGCTCGTGCTTAGGGGTGTGGAGGGAGGAGGGAGGGTCAGGCGGTGGGGCGGCGGGGGCCTCGGTCGAAGTCTCCGCCCCGATCCAGATCAGGCGAGGCGGGGAGAGGGTGGGGGCGCGGGGGAGGAGTGGGCGGCTAGGGTTGACGCGCGGGGGTTGGGGGATAAGCGGCGGCTCTTTGGGCGGGCAGAGAATGGGCGGGGAGGGGCCAAGTGGGGAGGGAATGGGCGGGGAATGGGCCAAGTGGGGAGGAATGGGCAGGGGAATGGGCCAAGGGGTTTCCCTCCCCTCTTTTCTTGTTTTTCTTTTCTTTTCCTTTTCCTTTTCATTTTTAGTTTATTTAAAATGCGAGCATTTTACAAAAATTAGTGCACCCACCATAATTAGGTTAGCTATTTTAGACAACCCCGAACATTTTAGTCTTTGTTTTGAAACCTTTTATCTTTGCTTTTGTTTTGATTTTTGTTTTAGAGCGGGTTTGAATCAAGAGAGGTTTGCACGATAACGGGGTGTTTATTGTTCATTAATCATCCGGGTGTTACACGTAGTTGGCGAGGGCTCTCCGGATAGCGAAGATGCTTCAATGAATTTATGATATCGCGAAGAAGCGAAGTGCTGAAAGATGTCCGCGCGGTGAATTCCATGATCGGCGCCCAATCGCATTCGGACCGCACGGGCGCAGGAGGTTGAGTCCGCGAGGAGTCGGCACCTCGAGTCATGGGCTTTATGCGGGACAAGGTAAGTGTTGGCTCCATCGCCGTAGGAATTGCAGCTCTCGGCGGTGTCCAGCCATCCGTCCTCGATCCAGCGATCGGCTCCGGACTATGAGTCGGGCGGATTAGTGTCTTGACCTCAAGGGTTGTCCGGTGGCGAGTTAGGTCATACCCATCATGACAGTGGCGCACGCTTCGGTGGCTTTCGGATCCATCGAGATCAAGTCCCGCGGATATCGGCCGTGAAGTTTAGGCTTCAAACCTGACTGGCGGCCAGGCGTAGCTTCGATCTGCTCGGATGGCCAAGGGAGTTGGCCCATGATCTGGCCGCCGAATCTGAAGATCTGTCCGGGAGAAAGGTCTCACCAGGACTGCGTCGTTGTTGATTGAAGAGGCCATCAAGCCTATCGGTGGCGACACGGAGGAACTCTCAATGAAAGCACCAATGTCGGTGTCAAAACCGGCGGATCTCGGGTAGGGAGTCGGCGTGCGTCTAAGCGGATGGTAACAGGAGACAAGGGACACGATGTTTACCCGAGTTGGGCCCTCTTGATGGAGGTAAAACCTTCGTCTGCTTGATTGATATTGATATTGTGGATGTTTACGAGTGGATCTACCACGAGATCAAGGAGGCTAAACCCTAGAAGCTAGCCTATGGTATGATTGTAAGGGTTGTTGTGATTGTAGTCCTACGGACTAAAGCCATCCGGTTTATATAGACACCGGAGAGGGCTAGGGTTACATAGAGTCGGTTACAATGGTAGGAGATCTACATATCCGTATCGCCAAGCTTGCCTTCCACGCCAAGGAAAGTCCCATCCGGACACGGGTGAAGTCTTCAATCCTGTATCTTCATAGTCTTGGAGTTGATCGATGATGATAGTTGGCCGATGATAGTCCGACCGATGATGGTAGTCCGGCAATCCGGACACCCCTAATCCGGGACTCCTGGTGAGGATTGAGCGGGGTTGACATATTATCTAACGCTGATATAATCAACGCAATTATTTGTACCCAGTCGCTCCAAATTCCGGGGTGCGCAGGACTCCTATTGGCTATTTGGCTGGTTTCCTTTTGGGACAAAAACAAGGAATGAGTTTTGGGATTATGCACGATGCAGTGCGAATGAAGTAGGACAGTTGGCAAGCAATACATTGAGCTCTTCTTATTGATAAAGCCGGTAATAATCAAACTAGAAAGGAAAGAAAAAGACAAAGAAAAATATCTACACGAATCTTCGCGTAACATCAATGGCATATATATGACCTAGATGTGCATTACTTAGAGCACATTTAGATGTGCTTTAGCGATACTGTCAAACAAAACACCTAATCATCATTGCAAACAGCGCATAGAACATGGTTAATGCGACAACCACAACTACACATGCTAGTTCCTTCCTGTCTCTAGCTTTCACATGTTGCCTGTGATTGATTCTTTCTTGCTTCATCGTATTGATTGTACATTCCAGATCAGCTAGTTTCTTCTTCAGCTTTACGTTATCTTCTGCGAGCTTGGTGATAACACTGCGAGCCCTGCCATGCCATTCTTCATCCAGCCAGTTAACAAACACTACAAAAAAAGACACATCCGTGATATTTTGGGCCGAACGATTTTTTTTTCTGTCATACATATGACACTTCTATGACGATAATTGTGACAAAACCCGGTATCATCATAGATGTGGTGGGCTCCTACTTCTATGACAAAAATCATGATAGAAAATGGGCTTTTCATCTGGGCGGGCGGAGACACAGCTGCATGACATTCTTTGGGCCGTCCATGGCGTAAAAAACCGTGGTAGAAGCGAGGGAGGAAAATTTCGGGAGTTGCGGTTAAGGTGGGAGGTGGGGCTGGCGATGGCGTTTCTCGTACACATGAGGCGTTGGCTCTAAGCGAACTGGCGGCGTTGGGCTCTAGCGAACACGGCGATTGCACTACGGGCTACGCGTTCTTGAACCCGGCGATCGATCGATGGCTGTTAGTGAGCTCGATGGGCGATTCGCCATCTCTGCTGCTAGCTGAAGCCGATCAATTGGATGAACAATGGCGTTGCTTGGGGGGGGGGGTTGGATGAATAGTGGCGGTGGCGTTGCCTCTGGATGAACAGGACCTGGTGGTGTGGAGGGCTGGATGAGCAGTGAGCGGTGGAGGGGTAGCCGTGGAGGGTGGTTGAGCAGGACCCGTGGTGTGGAGGGCTGGATGAGCAGTGGGCGATCGAGGGGTGCCCGTGGAGGGTGGTTGAGCGATGGCGGTGGAGTAGCGGCGGTGGAGGCTGGATGAGCAGAGGCCCATGGAGGTGGAGGAGGTCGACGGTAGCCCGTGGAGGCGGAGGAGGTCGGCGGTGGAGATGAGCAGTATCCGTGGAGTCCGTTTTGCGATCGCCACACCCTCCCGATGAACAGGACCCCGTTTATTGTAGGAGGTCCATTTCCTCCATTTGCGATGCGCCACCCCTCCCGATCAACGGGACCCCGTTTGACCGTAGGAGGTCCGTTTACTCTGTTTTGCGATGCGCCACCCTCCCTATAAACAGGACCCCCGTTTCATCCGTAGGAGGTCCATTTCCATGTTGTGCGATGCATGAGCCCCTCCGATCAACAGGATCCCGTTTCAAGCGTGGCGATTGAACACAAGGTCGTTTCCTCCGTTATGCGATGCGCGAGCCTCGTTTCCATCGCTGTTCCGTCCAAGCCCTCTCGATGAACACGACCATGCATTACTGTTCCGACCCAGCGGTTGGCTCCCCATGAACACGGCGGCGACCTTTGTTTCTCCGTTCCGACCCAGCCATGTACATATGCGTGAGTAGGCGTTGAGACCCTGCCCGTATGTACATACGTGGTCGTATTTTCTTTCTTGCACCCTACGCGTATGCGTGCGTGTACATGCTACGTCGCGGCGCCTCTACTACGACGCGTGCGGCGCCTCTACAGCGACCGGTATATGCGTACGCGTTCGCGACCAGAATGACAACCCTACGTGCGCTTCAACCAGGTGGGTCCGATTGTCGAGCACTTCCTTGCTGCGAAGATGTGGCTGGTGGGTCCCGGCGATAAGAGGCGAATCGGTTTTTCCGGACGCACTTCCTTGCGTGCGAAGATGTAACTGGTGGGTCCCATCGATCGGGAAGCGTTTTTTCGCGAAATCGGTGGCCCGTCCGGTGGGTCCCATGTCGGTGGAGGAATAATTATTTTGCGCGTAATAAGGAGGCACTTCCTTGCTGCGGCCGTGGACCCGGTGTCAACCTCTCGCGTCTGATCCACGTCCGATGGAAGCCATTCCTTGACCACGTTGACCACGCCGCACCGAGAGCACCGAGGCGGTGGGCGATGGCAAGTCCTAGGAAGGGGCGGCGGGCCGGGAAGATCGGCGGTGGATGCCCAGCGTAGAAATACGAGGTTCACTGGTTCGCTGCGGTGTGAGGCTGCCATCGCTGCGAGAATAACGGGGGTGTGGGTGAGTAAAGGGATGGCACGGCAGCGGTGGGAGTAATAGGGGTTGTGATGCCTCCGCCGCATCACAGCCCGACCACGGAGAAGCAGGAGCACGAGGCACGACCGGCGCTGGTTTGGTAATTTGGAGCAAGAAGACCGGAGGTTGAAGAAGAACTACGACCGTTGGATGGACATCGTCACGATCCTTTGGGAGCTAGAATCGTGCATATAGACTAAGTTGGCGAAGCCCTCCGTCCCGTCAACTTAGTAGGCCCTAAGTCAGCCTGCCACTATCTTTGGGTCCCAGCTAACGGGGAGTATTCATTTTTTGTGCGTAATAAGGAGGCACTTCCTTGCGTGCGAAGATATAGCTGGTGGGTCAGCTGTCGGTGGCGATAGCGTTTTTTAGCGAAATCTGAGAGGCCCTTCGGTGGGTCTCGATGTCGAATGTAGGAATCATTATTTTGCGGCGTAATAAGGAGGCATTTCCTTGCGTGCGGCCGTGGACCCAGTATCGGTCTCTCAGTCTGATCCACTTTAGATGTATGTCGATTCGTTGACCACGTTGACCGAGCAGCGCCGAAGAGCACCGAGGCGGTGGACGACGGCGAGGCCTAGGAAGGAGCGACACGACGCGGGGAAGACTTCGGCAGTTGTTTCCCAAGCGGAGGAATCTGTTATCTGAGGTTTCTTGGTTAAATCGCCTTCGTCGGAGAATAACAACGGTGTGGGTGAGTAGAGGATGGCTAGGCCAGCGGTGGGAATCTGATAGAGGCGGTGAGCTGCTTGGCGGCACTGACGACCGACAGGAGGAGGAGGAAGCGAGCAGTCCAGCTGGCGCTTTTGGCGGGTGGAGCAGGAAGAAGCGAGATTGATGAAACACGACGGCCGTTGGATGGACATCCAACGATCCTTTGCTTGTCGTCAACCTTTTTTAGGAAAGCCTCAAATCATGTGGAAAACGACATACAACCCATCGCCATTATTTCTAATAATTGACAACCCATTTGCTAATTCTTAAGGTTTTTGGAGCCCATATTCTTTTTATTAGCATTACAGCCCATATTGTGGCCATGGTTCAAAAATTATCTGAAATTTTGCATATTTTAGTGCGGTCGAACTGTTTTAATCCGAAATTTCGACTCACATTCAAACTGATTTTAAAAATAAATGTATATCAATATAAAATCCAACAAATTCTCCACGCATAAAAATTAATGTAATTTAAAATCTCGAAATGAAAAAAAGACATTTGAAACTAATTGCCGGTTTGATGTGTTTTAAAATTGTACAACCCATTTCTCATTACTGATAGGCCATTTTCTCGACCAGCCGAATGAAGCTCTCCTCGTCTTGAAAGATTTGCAGCCCAACAGGCCTGACAAAGCGACTTACTTGGCAAATCATTAAAAAAAACTAGGATGTGGCCTTGGACCCAGTTGTCAGCCTCTCCACGTACAGTACTCTTCCGATGGAAGTCGTTCGTTGACCACATTGACCACGCATACGCCGAGAGCACCAAAGCGGTGGACGGCAATGAGGCCTAGGAAGGGGACGACAGCGAAGCTGGGGAAAACAGCGGCGGTGGATGCCCATGCGGAGAGAATCACGAGGTTTCTTGGTTGACTTGCGGCGTGAGGCTGCTATCGCCCTTGAGAATAACGAGGGGTGTGGGTGAGTAGAGGGATACCACTGGGCCAGCGATGGGAGTAGTAGGGGCGGTGAGGCCTCGCGGCATCACAACCAAGCCACGAGAGGCTGGAACACACGCACGACCGGCGCTGCTTTGGTAATTTGGAGCAAGAAGACCAGAGGTTGAAGAAGCACTATGGCCGTTGGATGGACATCGTACGGTCACTGGAGCTAGAATCATTCATATTGACTAAGTTGACAAAGCCCTCCGTCCTCGTCAACTTAGTAGGTGTAACATCCCAAATTTTCAATTTGGAATGTTATACATTAGGTCATCATGCATATCATATTTTTCTCGCATTTTTCCGATCCTAGAAATTTCACGCAACTCAAGGACCCTCGGAGAGAGTTGGAAGTTTCATTATTTTCATATTTGGGATTTCTCAAATTTTGAAAATAGGATCAATTGGATTTATTTAAATTATCTTCATAAAGTTTTTCCTATAAAAATATTTGGAGAGGGAATAATATGACTTTCCCAACATTTAGGAAAAAATGAAGGTTTTATAAATAAACCAAATTTGGCTTTTGGAAGATTTGTTTTGCATAGGCCAAAAATGAGCATTTTAAAAAAAATTATGCATGTTTGCCGTTTTTAAAGTTCATTTTGTTCGACTCATTTTTAGGAGTCGGGGAAAATTTGTTTTATTTAATTTGGAGTTCATTTGGTATTTTTTTAATTCATTTGGTTTAAATTTTATTTAAAAAAATTTGCGCCCACAGGCCAGGGCCAGCCCGGCCCAGCCCGACCAGGCCCGCCCGGCGCCCGCCTCCCTCTCCCTCGCCTCGGCCGCCCGAGTGAGTGCCCGCCGCCGCCACGCCATCGCCCGCCGCCCGAGTCCGCCTCCCCTCGCCTCCTGCCCCCTCCCAAGCCACCGGCCGCCCCCCTTATATACCCGCCCCCCCCCTCTCTCTCCCGCCGCCGCCGCCCTCACCCGAACCCGCGAACCCGCCGCCGCCAAGACGCCGCCCGCCGCCCGTTCCGCCGGCCTTGGAAACCCGCCGCCCTCGCCGCCTCCCGAACCCCCCCCGGACCCGCCGCCCGAGCCCCCGGACCTCGCCGGCGAAGAGCCACCGGAGGTAGCCGCCGCCCGCCCGCCCGATCCGGTTTCTCGGAAAAACCGATCCGGTTTTTATATGTTGGTTTTTAAAAAACCTAGATTGGTTTTATTTTTTTGGTTTTCTTATTTAGCGAGCGTTCACCGAACCGTTCGTTTTAATAAACAGCGTTCGTTGGATTAGTTCATTATGAGCGTCCGCTATTTAAACCGTTAAATCGTTTTCTTTTAATCGGATTTAATCCGTTATTTTTACGATTCGATTTGAGATCCGATTTTCAAATCTGTTTTATTTCTCGCTCGTTTATCGGAATCAGGTGATTCAAGCGCTGGAGTTTAAATGTGAAACCGCCGTTCGACTAACCTACTTTCACAGAGTTTTGCTACTGTGAAATTTTGACCTAATTTCAGATTGCTAAACCGAGTCGTTCTCTCTCGAGTTTTCGACTTTGGAGTTTATTTTGATTCGATTCTTTTGCAACCAGGGTTCTTAAGTTGAACTTTCTGGTTAGATCTTTTATTCGAGATTTCCCGTGCATTAGATGAGTACTTATTGTATGCTTGTTGTTTGTCTGCGTTAGATCACCGGTCGCCGCTTGTTACTTCGAATCTCTAGGTCTCGCGGATCATCAGCAAGGCAAGTAACACTTTGATCATACCTTTTCTACTACCCAGATTTATGCATTAGATCTATTCCTCAAACACTTGCATGTTTAGGATCTAATTAAATTGTGGGATTGGGAAGTAGATTGAGGTAGTACCTATTACCAGTTTACTTATGAAACCTTGGGAGTTACTTCTACGTTTGCTTGTTCATGCCATGCTATGCTAGTAGACGTGGATTGGGTGAGTAAATATCCATGACAGATGTGAGATTGTTAATTAATGGTTTATCTAAGGTGGCAACCTAAACACACATCTGGGTGGATTGAGGCACTGGTTTCCATCGAGGACTTACTGTATTTCTTGGACCGCCACCCGGGCTCTAAGGGATCATAAGATTATTCAAGCTGGAAACTTCCGTGTGCAGCCACAAGCCAATTATGGGCTCTGGCGTAGTTGACTAAGTCGTGCGAACTCTTACGGGTAGGCTAGCAGATGTAGGGGATGTAGGTTGGTGCGGTCTACCCACATGTAAGGTGCTAAGCGCTTACGAAGACTATGTCTCGGTCATCCGTTTCTCAAACACCATGTAGTCACGAGAACCAAGCGGAGGCGATCGAGTCTTGTGGGGAAAAGTCATAAACCTCTGCGAGTGTATAAACTAATCATGATTAGCCGTGTCCCGGTTATGGACAATTTGAGTATCCTGTAATTGAATATCATGTGAATCTCAACATGTTACCTCTAATAAAAGTTATTGGGTTTTGATGAGTACTTTTTAATTGGGATTGAGGATCTGTCAACCATTCTCAATGTTTAACAACCACCATGATAGTTAAATAAAATTATTCCTTTGATGTAGGGAAAAATCAGCTTTATGCAAATGTAACGTAGAGCCTTACCACCAGCCATATATGCATGTAGTATAGGCTTATTCATTCATTGCTCTTATGTGTTACATTGCGGCATATTCCATGTCTTGACCCGTTTTGGGCTGCAACTTTTCACGTTGCAGACTTTTGAACGACGAGTAAGGTGTTAGGTCGTGGTTCTATACTCGGTGATGCTGTTGGAGTTGATGGACTCGCTTATCTTCCAAGCCTTCGCTGTTATTATTAGATGGCCTTAAGCCATATTATTGTAATAAGTTCCCTTGTGGACAACGATGTAATAAGTGTGTGATTGCTACTCTGCAATAAATCCTTGAAATCTTGTGTGGTGTCGGCATTCTTGATCCGAGGATGACACGAGCACGAGACTGGATCCATTCGAGTCTGGTCGCTCTGAGAGAATGGTATCGAGCACCTGTTGTTGTAGAGACAGGACCACTAAGTTAAAGCCATAGATCACTACTCTCTTCCATTTCTAACTCCTCATCTTTTCTACTCTCTTTAGGATGATGACGAAGATCAAGTACACCCAACGGATGAAGGCACACCTTTTGGATTTCACTTGAAGGAAGTCACTAAGTACGAACATTGGATTACCAAGTTTCTTTGGGACTTTCAACGCCACTCTGCTGCAAGAAGAGGCTTTGGAAGATTCATGCTCACGTTCGGGAAGGACATTCGCCCCAATCACCAAGCCTATAGATAGTGTTTTGATTGCACCAACTTGGAGTGCAGGAAAGAGCATGGCAGCTCACATTACCATGGGACGTATTGGAGAAGTTTATCAAGAAGACCTCAAGGACACCATCTACCAGATTTGCGGACGCCGAGATGACAAGCTGGGGCGTCGTCGGCACCAAGAAGGATAGATCCATTGCAGCTTTCATCCAGGAGTTAAATCAGCACATTCGGCGCGGGAGAACCAAATGTCAATGACATGTTGGAGTTGCGAGAAGACAAAGGAAGGATCATCGAATTGGAAGAAGAACTAAAGACTACATAAGGACTACATGGGCGAGATCGTAGCTCTAGCAAGACACAATAACGATCTTAAGTGCGAGATCGAAGAACTCAAGAAGAAGTTGGCGCTCGGGAATGAAGACCGGTATGTCGAATACCCAAGCAACTACATTAACATCGGCGACACAGATTCGGATCCAAGTGAACCCGACTTTGAAGGCGAAGTGGAGCGGACATCATGGAGTCTTCCACGGTTCAAATTAGTAGAAGTCCCCACATATTAGTAGTATTCCTCCATGTAAACATTATAGTACCGCACTTTTGCGATAGTTAGATCGTTGTAAGCCTTTGTTTGATTGAATGGAGTGATTTTGTGTGTTTTTGCTCATGTGCATTTGGGTAGTGATTCCCTTAGACCTTATTCTATTCTACATTTCTCTTCTCTTCTAAACCCATCGGATGCCTCAGAGGCGCGACCCGGATTCGTTTTCCGCGAGAGATCACCCAATTGATCCAGCAGAGAATACCTGATTCAAACATTGGTGCGAACAACAACAACAACAACAACAACAACCCACCGCCACCACCACCTGCGGATCATCGACTCGTTTCCTTAGGCTGAACCGCGGTGTATTCGATAACACCGAGTCGATTGTAGCGAGATGGTGGCTCCATAAGATAGGAAGGAGCTGACCACTGCGGGATGCAGATGGTGAAAGAGTGAAGTTTGCAGCACATCGCTTGAAGGACCCTTGGCAGCATGGTGGGAGAATTTCACAGCCACTTACCCGTGAACAACATCACATGGGACCAGTTTGACAAGCTTTCGCCTTGCCCATGTTTGGCGAGGAGCCATGGCCATGAAGAAGCGTGAGTTTCGCAACTTCGCCAAGGAGGAAGGACTGTTGGCGATCGTGGATGACTTTAGCAAATTAGCACGTTATGCCCCGGATAGCGTTGCTACGGATGCTGACTAAGCAGGAGAAGTTTCTAGAAGGACTGAATGATGAGTTGACATGCCGTTGATGGTAGCAAGTTTCAACAACTACCGGGAGTTAGTAGACCGAGCCCTCATGATTGAAGGAAAGCAGCGACAAATTGAGAACCGCAAGAGGAAGTATGGACAAGGGAAGTATAACTCTGGATCCCAGCGAAGCCTCGTTATACCCTAAATCAGAATTCAGTTTCAGCATACCCATGGAGGAGGTAATTAGCATAACCATAATGGCACCAAGAATGGGAGCGGGAATGGAGGAAGCAATGGACAGAATCGCACCAACCCGTCAACACCATCCAAGGTAGACTGAGTCACATTACTTGCTTTAAGTGCCGCAAGGCTGGGCATTATGCAAATGGTATCGAAGGCGAATGGAAATGGCAATGGAAGCTCGGAAAGAAGCCCAACCCTTTCAACAGGGGACGGGTGAACCACATTGATGTGGAAGAGGTTGAAGATCAGCCCGATCGATGTCGGTAAGTTTTGGTTAAGTCATTTACTGCAGTTGTTCTTTTCGATCTTGGTGCATCGCATTCATACATATCAAGGGATTTGTGGATAAGTACAAGTTACCAACCCAAGCCCTTAGGTCACCCATGCTAGTAACCTCACGGGAGGCGAGTACATGGCTAGTAAATGGTGTGATCGATTGCCACTAAGTTGGACACTATGTTTTCCCCTCGGACCTAATAGTTACGGAATCCCAAGGATTGGATGTGATATTAGGTATGGATTGGTTATCAAAGTATGGAGGAAACATAGATTGTACCACAAGGTCAATTTGCTCACCACACGGAAGGAAGGAGGATTAAGTATGCATCACGGCACGAGCGAGGAGAGCACAAGTTAATTGCTTATCGGGTGAGTGCTGGAAGAAGTACCAGTGGTAAAAGATTATCTGATGTATTTCGGAAGAATTGCGGGAATGCCGCGGATAGAGACATTGAGTTTTGATCGAGTGTTGCGAGGAACAGGCCCGATATCGAAGCGACCGTCTGGGATGCCGCAAAAGATTTGGCGGAAATCAAGAAGCGATTAAGGAACTATTGGATAAAGGCTTTATTCGCCCAAGTTCTTCACCTTGGGGATCACCCGTTTATTGGTGGAGAAGAAGGATGGATCTTTGAGAATGGTTGTTGATTACCGTGGATTGAATGAAGTAACAATCAAGAACAAGTACCCACTACCGATGATAAATGATCTGTTTGATAAACTTGCAAGGAGCCAAAGTGTTTTCTAAGATCGACTTGCGATCGAGGTACCATCGATTGAAGATTAGGGAGCAAGATATACCCAAGACAGCGTTTACCCGAGATATGGACTGTATGAGTATACCGTTATGTCATTTGGATGACTAACGCACCAGCCTATTTCATGAACACGATGAACAAAGTGTTTATGGAATTTTTGGACAAGTTAAATCGTGGTGTTCATTGATGACATTTTAATTTTCTCGAAGAATGAAGAGGAACACAAGGAACATTTGCGATTGGTTTTGGGCGAGGAACACCGGTTGTATGCCAAATTCAGCAAATGTGAGTTTTGGCTAAAGGAAGTTGGATTTCTCGGACATGTTATATCCGGAGAAGGGATAGCGATTGACCCCACAAAAGTTGAGACCGTAACCAAGTGGGAAGCACCAGCGACAGTTGGAGAGATTGGAGTTTCCTTGGACTCGCGAGGATACTACCGAAGATTCATTGAGAATTTCTCAAGGATTGCAAAGCCTATGACTGAATTGTTGAAGAAGGAAAACAAATTCATATGGGTGAGGACTGTGAGGCAAGTTTTCAGGAGTTGAAGAAAAGATTGGTTACCTCACGGTTTGATATTGCGAGATCAAACTAAGGATTATGAGGTGTATTGCGGCGCTTCACGTCGAGGACTTGGAGCCGTGCTTATGCAGGAAGGAAGAGTTGTTTCGTATGCTTCACGACAACTTAAGCCCCATGAGTTGAATTATGCCACTCATGATTTGGAGTTAGCAGCCGTTGTGCATGCCTTGAAGGCGTGGAGACATTTTCTCATTGGAAATCATTGTGAAGTATATCACGGATCACAAGAGTTTGAAGTACATCTTCACCCGAAGAATTGAATCTCGAGACAGAGGAGATGGTTAGAGCTAATCAAGGATTATGATATGAGATTGCATTATCACCCGGAAAGGCTAATGTTGTAGCAGGCGCATTGAGCCGTAAGAGCCACGTCAATACCCTAATGATGGGAGGGATACCCAATGAGTTAGCGAAGACCTTGAGAGCTATGTTTGGAAATAGTTCGAGAGGCTATGTAGCAGCATTGGAGATTGATCGACACTAATGGACAAAATCGGAGAAGCCCAAAAGGCAGATAAGGAAGTTGCCTCTATAAAGGAGAAAATGAGCAAAGGAAAAGCTAAAGGATTTCGTGAGGATGAGCACGATACCCTATGGTTTGAAGACCGTGTTTATGTGCCCAATGACCCGAGAGATCGGGAAGTTGATTTTACAAAAGCCCATGATTCACCTATTCGATTCACCAGGAAATACCAAGATGTATTTGGATTTGAAGAATATTTTACGGTGGACGGAATGAAGAAGGATATTGCGGAGTATGTAGCAGTTTGCGGCGTATGTCGAGAAAGTAAAGCGAGAACATCGAAGCCAGCAGGATTATTACAACCATTGCGATACCGAATGGAAGTGGGATAAACTAGGCATGGATTTCATCACAGGTTTGCCAAAGACCCGTTCAGGATATGACTCGATTTGGGTCATAGTCGACCGTTTGACCAAGGTAGCTCATTTCATTCGATCAAAACTACCTATAGCAGTGCTAAGTTGGCAAAGATATACATGACCAGAATTGTGTGCTTACGGAGTTCGAGGAGCATCGTATCGGACGAGAGGAACCCAATTTACTTGAAATTTTGGAACCGGTTACACGAAACATTGGGAACCCGATTGGAATTGATACAGACTTTCCACCCACAGACCGATGGACAGACCGAGAGAGTCAATCAGATTTTGGAGGACATCTTTGAGAGCTTGTGCACTAGATTATGGATCTAGTTGGGATGATAATTTGCCGTATGCAGAATTTTCCTACAATAACAGTTACCAAACCAGCTTAAAGATGGCACCTTCGAGGCTCTGTATGGAAGAAGGTGCAGGACACCGTTGTCATGGGGCGAAATTGGAGATCGTCGTTGTTTGGACCAGATTTGATTAAAGTGCGAGCGAAGGTTAAGTTAATTGAGAGCAGGCTCAAGGTAGCCCAGTCCGAACGGAAGAGCTATGCCGATTCAAAGCGCCAGCGATTGAGTATGAGTTGGAGCAGTATATCTCGAGTATCCCGCTTGAGGAGTTAAGCGTTTTGGAGTGAAGGAAAGTTAGCACCCGTTTAGTTGGACCATATAAGATTTTGCAGCGCATGGGAGAATTGCGTATAAGTTGGAATTGCGGGAGGACTGTCGGGAGTTCATGATGTATTCCATGTTTCTCGATTGAAGAAATGTCACCCGAGATAGCGAGAGGTACCGTTAAGAACCGAGTGCCCTGGAAGCAATTGATTGAAGGATGACTTGACATATGAGGAAAAACCTGTTAAGATTCTCGATTATGCCGTGAGTTACCCAGCAAGGTTATCAAGTTTTGCAAAGTTCGATTGGAGCCACCACTGCGAGGATGAAGCCACACAGGAAAGAGAGGAAGTTTTGTAGGACCACCCTCACCTATTTTCTAGCCAACCCGAATCTCGGTGAGATTCATCTTAAAGAGGTAGGTTTGTAACATCCCAAATTTTCAATTTGGAATGTTATACATTAGAGTCATCATGCATATCATATTTTCTCGCATTTTTCCGATCCTAGAAATTTCACGCAACTCAAGGACCCTCGGAGAGAGTTGGAAGTTTCATTATTTTCATATTTGGGATTTCTCAAATTTTGAAAATAGGATCAATTGGATTTATTTAAATTATCTTCATAAAGTTTTTCCTATGAAAATATTTGGAGAGGGAATAATATGACTTTCCCAACATTTAGGAAAAAATGAAGGTTTTATAAATAAACCAAATTTGGCTTTTGGAAGATTTGTTTTGCATAGGCCAAAAATGAGCATTTTAAAAAAAATTATGCATGTTTGCCGTTTTTAAAGTTCATTTTGTTCGACTCATTTTTAGGAGTCGGGGAAAATTTGTTTTATTTAATTTGGAGTTCATTTGGTATTTTTTTAATTCATTTGGTTTAAATTTTATTTTAAAAAATTTGCGCCCCCCAGGCCAAGGCCCGGCCCAGACCAGCCAGGCCGGCCCAGCGCCCGCCTCCCTCTCCCTCGCGCTCGGCCGCCCAGGCGAGCTTGCCTTGCCGCCGCCACGCCATCGCCCGCCGCCCGGAGTCCGCCTCCCCTCGCCTCCTTGCCCCCTCCCAAGCCACCCGGCCGCCCCCTTTATACCGGCCGCCCCCCCTCTCTCTCACCGCCGCCGCCCTCACCGAACGAAGCCCCGAACCCCGCCCGCAGAGACGCCGCCGCCGCCGTTCCCTTGGCCTTGAAACCCCCCGCCCTCCGACCCCCCCCCCGGACCCGCCGCCCGGAGCCCCGGACCTCGCCCGCGAAAGCCACCGGAGGTAGCCGCCGCCCGCCCGCCCGATCCGGTTTTCGCGGAAAAACCGATCCGGTTTTTATATGTTCGGTTTTTTAAAAACCTAGATTGGTTTTATTTTTTTCGGTTTCTTATTTATGAGCGTTCACGAACCGTTCGTTTTAATAAACGCGTTCGTTGGATTAGATTCGTTATGAGCGTCCGCTATTTAAACCGTTCGTCGTTTTCTTTTAATCGGATTTAATCCGTTATTTTTACGATTCGATTTGAGATCCGATTTTCAAATCTGTTTTATTTCTCGCTCGTTTATCGGAATCAGGTGATTCAAGCGCTGGAGTTTAAATATGAAACCGCCGTTCGACTAACCTACTTTCACAGAGTTTTGCTACTGTGAAATTTTGACCTAATTTCAGATTGCTAAACCGAGTCGTTCTCTCTCGAGTTTTCGACTTTGGAGTTTATTTTGATTCGATTCTTTTGCAACCAGGGTTCTTAAGTTGAACTTTCTGGTTAGATCTTTTATTCGAGATTTCCCGTGCATTAGATGAGTACTTATTGTATGCTTGTTGTTTGTCTGCGTTAGATCACCGGTCGCGCCGCTTGTTACTTGAATCTCTAGGTCTCGCGGATCATCGACAAGGCAAGTAACACTGATCATACCTTTTCTACTACCCAGATTTATGCATTAGATCTATTCCTCAAACACTTGCATGTTTAGGATCTAATTAAATTGTGGGATTGGGAAGTAGATTGAGGTAGTACCTATTACCAGTTTACTTATGAAACCTTGGGAGTTACTTCTACGTTTGCTTGTTCATGCCATGCTATGCTAGTAGGCGTGGATTGGGTGAGTAAATATCCATGACAAATGTGAGATTGTTAATTAATGGTTTATCTAAGGTGGCAACCTAAACACACATCTGGGTGGATTGAGGCACTGGTTTCCATCGAGGACTTACTGTATTTCTTGGACCGCCACCCGGGCTCTAAGGGATCATAAGATTATTCAAGCTGGAAACTTCCGTGTGCAGCCACAAGCCAATTATGGGCTCTGGCGTAGTTGACTAAGTCGTGCGAACTCTTACGGGTAGGCTAGCTGATGTAGGGGATGTAGGTTGAGTACGGTCTACCCACATGTAAGGTGCTAAGCGCTTACGAAAGACTATGTCTCGGTCATCCGTTTCTCAAACACCATGTAGTCACGAGAACCAAGCGGAGGCGATCGAGTCTTAATGGGGAAAAGTCATAAACCTCTGCGAGTGTATAAACTAATCATGATTAGCCGTGTCCCGGTTATGGACAATTTGAGTATCCTGTAATTGAATATCATGTGAATCTCAACATGTTACCTCTAATAAAAGTTATTGGGTTTTGATGAGTACTTTTCAATTGGGATTGAGGATCTGTCAACCATTCTCAATGTTTAACAACCACCATGATAGTTAAATAAAATTATTCCTTTGATGTAGGGAAAAATCAGCTTTATGCAAATGTAACCGTGAGAGCCTTACCACCAGCCATATATGCATGTAGTATAGGCTTATTCATTCATTGCTCTTATGTGTTACATTGCGGCATATTCCATGTCTTGACCCGTTTTGGGCTGCAACTTTTCACGTTGCGAGACTTTTGAACGACAGTAAGGTGTTAGGTCGTGGTTCTATACTCGGTGATCTGTTGGAGTTGATGGACTCGCTTATCTTCCAAGCCTTCATTTGTTATTATTAGATGGCCTTAAGCCATATTATTGTAATAAGTTCCCTTGTGGACAACGATGTAATAAGTGTGTGATTGCTACTCTGCAATAAATCCTTGAAATCTTGTGTGGTGTCGGCATTCTTGATCCGGGAATGACCTTGAGCACTGAAGACTGGATCCATTGGTCTCTGGTCGCTTCTGATGAGCCCACAAGTCAGCCACCCACTATGGTGGGTCCCGGCTAGTAGGGGTATTCATTTTTGGTGCGTAATAAGGAGGCACTTCCTTGCGTGCGAAGATATAGCTGGTGGGTCCACACAGCCGGTAGGCGTTTTTCGCGAAATCTGAAGCCCTTCCATATACGGTGCATGTACGGTGCGTAATAAGGAGAACTTTCCTTGCGTGCGACCATGGACCTCGTGGGTCCCAGCCATCGAGCTCTCCACGTATAGTCCTCTTGATGACTCTCGTATGTTGACCACGCCGTGCGAAGCGCACCGAGGCGGTGGGCGGCAACAAGGCCCCGGTGGAGCGACCGGAGATGGGGAAGGCGGCGGTGGAGTCGCATGAGCGGAGAGGAGTGGGAAACTTGACTGGTTGGTGCGGGGTGGGCCTACACTCGGTGAAAATAACAGGAGGTGCGGAGTGGATGGATGGCCTGGCCGTCGGCGGTACCGTTTGTTGAGGCGCAAAACAACGCCGCTGGCGCCAAAGGCTGGAAGCGGCGGTTCCGGCAGCGCTGGGGAAGAAAACGAGAGATTGAAGAAGAATGCTGGCCGTTGGATGTAAATCCAACGCCTTCTTAAACCGACCTCTTGGCCCACATGTCGGCCAGTCCATTTGATTTTTTTTTGTCCATTTGGTAGGCTGGGTGAAACAATGATGTAGCATCTATGCAGCCGTTTAAATCCCATCTGCATTTTTCTCGAAATCCAGCGGACTTGCTGGGCTGGGTGAAAATATCATGTTGGGATAGACGGAGAAATGTTATAAAAACATAAACACATTATTGCACATCAGTAAAATCTTTGCAAGCTTATGTACGCAATCACTAGCAGTTAACCTGGCAAGTTATATATAAACAATTATTGTTATTATTTTGTAAGAACTTTCAACTTACGAAATAAAATATCATTTTAATTTGATGAGTTAATAGTACGTGGGGTATTATTATTTTTTAGGCTAGACGTGGGACAGTTGAGTTGGTTCTAGGGGAAAGTACTGGGAGAAAACTCAGTTTACATCAAAAAAGAAAGTGGGAGAAAATTCAGAGACCTGAGGAGAGGAATATGTTTGGAGGAAGGAGATTCAAAGCACGACAACCGAGTGAACTAGATTTTTTACAGACAAGTGAACTAGTCTACATACATAAGCAAATATCCACTAAAAAAGCAATCAGGTTAATGGGTTCTTAAAAGAAATATTTGGACAAAACAGATCATTCGACACATAGGCTAATGCATGAAACACTCGAGATGATAAAGGTGCTTATAAGCAGATAAAGTACAACATCTAGACCTTCACAGCAGCTTGATCATGGCCGCTGCGGCTGCCCGTGTACTCGTCGATTCACGGAAGCAGACTAGCCCTCATGTCCAAGATCTGCTTGTACATGTCGTAGCATGCGTGTCGTCCTTGGCAGCGTAGGTTATGTAGGCTAGATTCAGAGGTACCTCCCGTGTTGAGGTCGTCTTCTTTCATGTTGGCGTGTCGGTCGATGATGGTCTCGGCGAGGTCAACCACGAGTCCTTCTCCTGCCCGTTCTTGATGATCTTGTATTGCTTCTAGATGTCGACAAGCTTGTTGCACCGGATGGCGAATCGTCACGTTCTTCCTTCTCTCCTTGTAGCAAAGGTGCGATCGGCGCTGCCGATGAAGCGGCGAATGCTCGAACACTGGTGCAGCCATAGGGTGGCGAGGCGAGCTTCACCGAGTCCGTATCGTTGGTGTACATCACATTCAAATTGGTGCAGCCATAGGACTGAGCGGCGAACTAACTCATTCTGAAGTCCATATCCAGCAGGCTCACCCCTCGGATCACCATTGGAGTCTCTTGAGTGAGCGAGTGTGTGGCGGCGGCGGCAGTTCGTTTTCAGCTCTTGGGGAACTGGATTCAACGATGGCTGAGTGTGTCAGCGACAACGATTACTACCCTCCCTCATCCGCTGCCGCCCGGCAGAAGATGCACCATCGGCGCATTCAAACGCCTCCATTAAGAAACCTACTTCGGCCACACCTCGGTTCACGTCTGTGTTGGTACTGTAATAACAGGAGTTAGTGGTCACTTTACTTAAATTTAATTAGCTTTAATAGAAATTTATACTTAAAACAAGCAATGCATTGGCTCGTTCTATCAGTGCCATGGGATCAACATGCACAACAATTAGAATTATTATTCTCAGGACGCACACGATCAGCACATTTGTCACACTTTCACAAAGATAATACTACCAAGTTTGAACTGTTTGTTATGGTTGCTGTCCTCTGCATCATCATGCCGTGTTTCCCAGCTTGCAAGATTCAAAACCAACAAATAAGATCCAAATAATAAGTACAACAAAGATGCCTACACATCTCATTGATTCCCAGCTTGCAAGATTCAGAACCAACAAATAAGATCCAAATAATAAGTACAACAAAGATGCCTACACATCTCATTGATTGCCAGCTTGCAAGATTCAGAACCAACAAATAAGATTCAAATAATAAGTACAACAAAGATGCCTACACATCTCATTGATTCCCAGCTTGCAAGATTGAGAACCAACCCATTAGAGCGTTTTGATAAAGTGAATATCGGGATTAAATCCATCTTGGCTAGCCATGTCATACAATCGAAGAACTTGGCGAATGCTCTTGACCGTCACAACATCTGTAGTTGAGTATTCCCGTTTGCACAGCATGTTTGCACAGCACAAACAAGGAGACAGTAGAGCATGATTTCAGTTTAATAGTAGCCTCCTTGAACTCAACCTCTAGCCCCACTAGGATGAGGTCTTCCTGGAGTTCCATGATTCAATTCATGCGCCTTTTTCTGCGATTCACCTGAAATGAAGCAAAGATTCCATCATTCAGCTAGCAAGAAGTACTTGCTCTTGTGAGCTGGCAGGTTCTTCTTTAGTAGTTGCATTAAAATTGAGGAACATTAAGGTTGGCTGTCCGGCTCATGTAAGGTGCAACTATAATTCTCTTATCCTTTTGTGCAGTTCCACTAAAATAAAGTGCCATTGTGGTGACAGTGACGGCTCCATCTTGCAAAGGCTAATAAAATGTTGCACAAGATTACGAGAAGAACTTGGCGGAGATTTTGGAAACTCAATCACCATTTTGTGCAGTTCCACCAAAATTGAGAGATGTTGCCCACGTGACATTTTAGTTGAACTGCACAAGACACTCATTCCAAAAAAGTGTTTTGTGCAGTTCACCAAAAGGTCACAATAGCAACAAGGTGAAATGGATATCCCTATCTGCACAAAATGATAGAAAGTAAGCGATTGCTGGTCAATAAGAATATCTGAAACATATACAAAATGAAAAGAAGCATCTTAATTATGTTCATGGCAATCACGCAAGGACAGTAGAAATTTTAAAACGTCAGCAATGCTTCATGTTACCAGAAGCATTACGATCAACAATGAGATTCCTCAGATATGGGATTACTTTAATGATGGCATTGCTTGTTTACCAGACACAGTAAATCAACAGCAGCTAAAGAGTTGATTTAAGGGCATGGGACCGTGGGGACACCAGGACACTCAGCAGCGTAAAGGAGCAACTTAGTTATCATACTTGGGAAAACAGCAGGAGTGCCATTTGTAACACAGTTTAATTGCATCTTATCACTAGAGGCATTAGTTGAACAATAACACTGGTTAGACATGTCCCTAAGGTAACAGTGTGATCACTTCATTTTACATGCGCCCTTACATTAACAAGGGCAAAAGGTTGGTATAAGGACATGCGACAGTGGACGCATCAGCACAATGTACCTACAAGGAGGCATAAAGTGGTGATGCCGAGCTTATTCACGCTATGTGAGGGCAGCAAACCTAATCACAGAGACCTTTTACTATGTGAGGCAGCAAATCTAATCACAGGAGACCTTTTACTATGTGAGGGCAGCAAATCTAATCCTGAGACCTTTTACTATGTGAGGCAGCAAATCTAATCACGAGACCTTTTACTATGTGAGGGCAGCAAATCTAATCTTGAGACATTTTACTATGTGAGGGCAGCAAATCTAATCACAGAGACCTTTTACTATGTGATGGCATCAAATCTAATCATGGACATACTCTGTTGACTTGTCCACCAGCCGCCACTTTCTATCCTTTTTCAACCAATAATAGATCTGTTCCTTATCCGATTTGTACTCGTTTTCCCATTATTTCCCTTTTCAACCAAGAGACGGTTGGGTATCCGGTCTCTACTACTTTCACCATATTATTCCTCTTTGAATCAAGTCCTAGATTCATGCTACAACTTTCCCCCCCTTCTTCGTTGTTTGAACAAAGCCCTAGATTGAATGCATGAAGTAGCTTTACCTCTAATAATACTAAAAATATAGGTGGCTTTGGAAGAGATGATGGGAGTAGAAAAAGATGCACATGCTGAACACGTGGGGAGCTGGGGCGAGTGAAAGCAAGGCAGCTTTCGAAGAACTTATACCTAAGGGTCGTCGGGATGTCGGCGGCAAGTCGAGATCTGCGGACAATCTGGCGGGGAGGAAGAAGGGTCGGAGGACCTCCAGAGCGGTGTGTCGGAGAGAGCAGCGCAGGCGCAGAGGATCGGGCCCCTCCGGCAGTGTGGGTTTCCTCCTCGGCGGTGATGACCGCGTGAACTATGCACCTTTTAGTCCTCTACACACACCGGCCAAAGGGATCCGGCCGGATCTGTGACCAGCGGTGAGCAGAGAGAAAATGTCGCTACCGCTGTCTTGTTTATATCTGAAGAGGATGAGAGAATGAAGAGAGCAACCCTAGTAAAGCAAGCGCTCAGGCCCCTGTGTCCATATATAGTGGAGTGATTAACTTTTTTCTCTCCACAACAAGCGTTTCAATTTGTGTACGTGGCATTAAAGAACAGAAACTCTCTATTTAAGGTGACTGCTCTACGACTCCTACTTACTACTACAGTACTACCTCCGTCCTGGTTTATAGGTCCCTTTTATAGTTTGTGCCAAATTTTGACTAAAGATTTAACCAACAAAATGTTAATGCATGTCAAGAAAAATTATCTCATTGGATTCGTATTTGAACATAATTTTGAAAAATATAATGTTTGGTGACATGCGTGAAGATTTTCTTAGTTTAATCTATGGTCAAAATTTAGCCTAAATAATGGGGACCAATAAACCAGACGGTAATATTATTCACTGTGCTCCCGCCCTCCATTCATTGAACAACCCACGGGTGAATAAACATACAGATAAGTACTGTATTTATATAGAAACGAACAAGCTCGAACTATTTTCGCGTAGTTAAAAGTTGAGGCGGGGCTTTTCCCAGGCGTCTGTGGCAGTTTGGGTGGCGGTTTGTGAGGCGAGGAGGTGGCGAGTGGGGCTGTGTGATTTGGCGTCGCGTTCTGCTGGAAATACTTGTGATATGACCACTCACTATAGTCATGAATTACTGGCGCTCCGACCGGGGTGATGCCCCCCTTCCGTTCCGTGCTCTAATTTGGTGCATGACACGTCGACCCGGATGCTGACTCTCCCACATGTCGGAGTAGTAAGAAGGAGCAAAGAATGATGCGGTATATATACTACTCCCTCCGTTCCTAAATGTAAGTCTTTGGAGAGATTTCACTATGGACCACATACGGAGAAAAATGAGTGAATCTACACATAGAATGCATCTATATACATCCGTATGTGGTCCACAGTGAAATATCTACGAAGACTTATATTTAGGAACGGAGGGAGTACTACTTAGGTCGGAGGAGTGCGAACCACGGCAGCCCAGTGAACCAGTCGTGCGAACCACGGTAGCTTAGTGAACCAGCAGTAGAAAACAATGTGGTGATATGGCCATAAAAAACAATGTGCTACGATCCACCTTTGTAGCATGTCTGATAACACTCCTCTTTGTTTGGATCCACGAGTTAGAGCTAGTTTGGGTTGAAATAGCCTCAAATTATCGAAACAAGAGGGGTTAGTTTAAGCTAGTTTGCTCTAACCCAGCTAAAAAAATAGCCGGTGGAGAGGTTCTAATTGGGTTAGTTATCCTCGGGCCCACTAAAAGAGAACTAAAAAATCTCACTGCCGCACCATATCGCTCCCTAAAAAATCTCACTGCCACTTTTGGATCCTCCCCTCTCGCACGACTCCTCTCTGTTCCCCATAGGGCCGCTCGCCCAAGCGCCACTTGCCCTCTCTCTCCTCCAGCCGCCCTCTCCTTCCGGCCTCCGCCGCCCTCTCCCTCCGACCTTCGAAGGTCGCCCGCTCCCCTTCACGGTCGTTTTCTCCCTCATCGTGCTTGTGTGGCGCATCTACCGGGGAGGCGCGAGAGGGTGAGTTTGTTCGTTCCTTCTCGTCTCACGGCCATATCATTGATCTTGCTTGCTCTAGCGCTAATTCTGATTTGGAAAAGTAGATCTGATCAAACTTGCTATAGATTTGTGGTGCACGCATGGAATTGTTTGATGCTGCTTGAGGAGGTAATAAATCTTTCTAGATGCCCAAAGATTTAGGTCACCTTTCTAGGTATTTCAATTTCAGGCTTGCATTATTTGTAGAGGCCCAAAGATTCAGTTCACCTTTCTAGGTATTTCAATTTCAAGCTTGCATTGTTTCTAGAGGCCCAAAGATTCAATTCACCTTTCTAGGTATTTGAGTTTCAGGCTTGCATTATTTCTAGAGGCCCAAAGATTCAATTCACTTTTCTAGGTATTTCAGTTTCAGGCTTGCATTATTTCTAGAGGCCCAAAGATTGAGTTCACCTTTCTAGGTATTTCAGTTTAGAGCTTGCATTATTTCTAGAGGCCCAAAGATTGAGTTCACCTTTCTAGGTATTTAAGTTTAGAGCTTGCATTATTTCTAGAGGCCCAAAGATTGAGTTCACCTTTCTAGGTATTTCAGTTTCAGAGCTTGCATTATTTCTAGAGGCCCAAAGATTGAGTTCACCTTTCTAGGTATTTAAGTTTCAGAGCTTGCATTATTTCTAGAGGCCCAAAGATTCAGTTCACCTTTCTAAGTATTTGAGTTTCAGGCTTGCATTATTTCTAGAGGCCCAAAGATTGAGTTCACCTTTCTAGGTATTTTAATTCTGAGCTTGCATTATTTCTAGAGGCCCAAAGATTAAGTTCCCGATCGTGACAGCGGCCTGCTACCCATGCGGTGTCGACCTCAACTCGCAAGGCAGGCGTCGGAGGGTTCGGGGCTTGGGCTCTCTGAGCCTTCCTCGAGGCGGCGATGGCGAGCTCCTCCTCGGTGCGTGAGGTGCTCGGGCTCCCTTCCTATCGTGAACGACTTCAAGGATGAGTTAGCTCATTCTTTGTTTCATGAAGTGTTTTTTTATTTTGTGAAGCTTGATTAAAGACTTGTATGTTTAAGTGGGATGTCTCATTTGTATGGACAAAGTAAAAATTATCTTGTTTTGCATGCTTGATTTGTATAGATGGTTCGTTTATGTCAATTGTGGCGGGAGGAGGCCACGAGAAGAGCCAGCCACACCAAGAGGTGCTTGGATCCAAGGGACTTATTTTAGTCGACTAAAAATAGGGTCCAAAGTAGTCAAATGATTGAGATAGAGCATTTGTTGTCAATCTAACCCTGCCATCCATACACCTCTTTAGTTTAGAGTTAGTTCAGGGTTAGGATCTAACTCTAACCTCTAACTGAGCTAGAGTTCTCCTCGTCTCGGTTCATCACCATCATACTTTCCCCATTCCTGTGTTTTCGGTATCCTGCGAATCAAAGAGGCCCTTTTTGGGAAAAATCAAAGAGGCCCTTAGACTGGTTTAGGTCGGTCATTTTTATAAGCGTGTTATGTCAAAATTTAATGAGCGTGCTCGGTTTCCATGAAAATAATCCGGTTTCATGTAGTAATTCATTGATTTATTTATTCTTCTGCGGGGGTTTGCATGTAATTCGTGAGGTCTGAAATGTAAAGTACCCGGCATATGCTCCAGTGGTTCATGCCTCTGACCCGGATGCTCTATGTCCCACATGTCGTGAATGGGAGCGCGTGGAAATAGCCTAGGAGTATATATAGGAGGATAAATCGTGAAAAAATATTCTTGTGAAGCGTGGCAGCGGTTTGAAAAGGAGACCTAAAGTGATGACAGCTATAGGTCATACGCACCCAACTAGTGGTACTAGACATCGACTAATTTTCCCTCAATAAAAAAGAGGCATGAGTGCTCGGTACTCCTATTCTATAAACACGAGTCCCATCGACAACAGCGTCAGGTGCTACAGCTAGCTCTCCTCCTCGTTTCTCTCTTCTAATTCTAAACTCGGCCGCCCGGTGGGTGGGGTGGGTTTGCTCAGCTATGACCCCACCTCACGGTGAAAGCGTTCTGTTGGAATAAAAATGCCATATACTCCCTCCGTTCATAAATATAAGCCTTTTTAGATACTAGTTCAGATGGAATATAGCATACAGATGTATGAAGACATAGTCTAGAGTGTAGATTCACTCATTTTTCTCTGTGTGTAGTAGTCACTTGCTGGAATCTTTAGAAAGACTTATATTTGGGAACGGAGGGAGTACTATACTAATAAAACATTAAGGCCACGAGGCGATGTAGTGTTGGTTACAGGAGGCAAGAAGAAGAGATGCATCCATCGACGACATCCACCTCCTCGACTCAGAGCGCCGGCCCACCAAACGGCGCCTAAGTTGCAGCGGCTTTCGTGGACAGGTCGACGTGCTTCTAAACAATGGCGTCCAAAGATTCCAGCCGCTGGAAGAAGGCCAACGTCTTTCTGTCCTTGCTTGCCTTGTAGTGGCCTATGTAGGCGATTTCCTCGTGAGCGTGGATGTGCGGTCGGCGGTTTCTTGCATGGCGGCGCTGCTGCGGCGGCAGCCTCGAGTGCACATTCTTCGTCGCGACCTCCGGCACTCTTGAGGCCACCAGGGCTTGAAAGAGTTCGTCACCATGTAGGCCGATGAGGGTGGCAGGCAATGAGGAGCACTGGGCGCGGGCTGGAGCGATCGGCAAGGTTGTCCATGGCGCTTCTTGGCGGTGAACTTGCGGATGGAGTTGACCATCATGTCGTCCATGCGAGGCGCGGCCGGCCGGCGAGACTCTGAAGCCTGCGGTCGCCAGCACCGTCTGGAAGCGCTGCGGTCGCGGGGCCGCGAGGCAGCGCCTTGGATGATTTAGCACAGCCATTGCGCTCGCGTCCATCGCCTCCATAGGTTCTTGTGGCTTCTAGTCACTTGGTCTTGAATTGGAGTGAGCAGTGTTGCGCGGAGACTTGGAAGTAGATGGATTGGAGTGGTGGGGCGCCTTTATTATATGAGAGTCCAAACTCTGTTGCATTCACATCGTGCTGGCTCTAGTCTGCTTCTCCAAATAATTCCCTCTGCATGTAAATGAGGTTGCATCATTGACTGTTCAACGTCTGGGGAACCGCTACCCTCTTCCTCCTTGGCATTCAAGTACCTATGGACCCGTCGACGACGAGGTGCCTATGGTGACTTCGTAAATTTCAAGATGATAGTCCGTGAGTGTGTGCGTTCATAGGGGTGAGTGTATGCGGCGTGTATATGGCGCTTATGTCATCTTGTGTAAAAAACAACGTAAATGCGTGTCAAAAGAGACTAGTCAGTATACTCAATATTGTGCACCTCGGAGAGAAAAGATAGAACTAATGCGTATTTATTTACGGTGCAAATTCACTCATTTTGCTCCATATGTACTCCGTCTCGGTGTAGTCTAGTCACTTGTTGAAATCTCTAGAAGGGCAAATACTCCTTTACGGTTTACTGAGGGCTATACTAGCAAGTAGTTATGCGTACTAGTACAATAGTGGGCTCACATAGAAATTTTGTCTCATGCAAGAGCACTGGCTATATCGTGCTCAATGTTCACAAGCTGCAGCGTTCGGTTTGCGCTTGGCTCTTCGCCTCTTGAGAAGGCGAACAATGATGTTACTACTACTGCTTCTACGATGTCGAATCCTTCTTTGCATGTCCGTCCACATGGCGGAGACGGATAACTTGTTGTAGAAGTACTACTAAGCAAAAGCCTGTCCTCGTTTGTGAGCAACAACGCGCATGGGCGAGGAGAAAGGCGTGTAGTAAATTCAAGCTTCTCCTCGTTCTCTGAGTTGTGCGACACATCATAGCTTGGCCCCACATGCTTGCCTCTAAACTTGGCTGAAAGACCCATGATGTATAATATATTTGCTGCAACCTCTAACATTTACCCACCACAAATTAAAATATATGTGGCCGTATGCATCGTTACGATGCATAGGCGAAATCCTTTTGAAAAAACAAATTAAAATATATATTCCTGTCTTGACGGATGAGAGTGCAAACTACAATCACCGGGGTGTGGTAGGGCGAAGACTATTCTAATTTAAAAAAAACTTGAGGCGGCCGCATAGCATGGAGCCGACCCCAGCGATTTTAAGCTTACGAGGCACGGTACCGCTATCTAGACTACTCTACACAAGAAACTGCCACCACGGCGTCCAGGCTGCGCTTGGCTCTTCGCCTCTTTGGGAAGTCGAACAATGATGGTGTACTACTGCCTTTGGAGGAGTACTCTGATGCCCTTACGGCCATCGACACCGATTGAACTGCTGCATGTCCACAGCGTGCGGGAGGGAAGCATGTGGCAGCTTCTCCTATTCTTGCCAGCCACCACGCTCATGGGCGAGGCAGGGGCGCTCTGTCTTTGCGTGTATGGCAGGTGGGCCGGCAGTGTGTGGCCAACCTGTCATACAGCCAAAAGCGAGTGCGATTAAGTCGCGAGGAGAGGATAATCAAACTTCTCGTTGATGTACGAGTTGACGCCACACATCAAAGCACCACACTCGATATATTTCAACAATTTGCGTTTACCGATGCATTAATTACAATGCATGCATGCATGCCGTGACTCTTCTTTTGATAGTACTTGCATGTGTTGATTTAATGCACCTTGAAGTAGTACTCCCTCCGTTCCTAAATTATAAGTCTTTGTAGGGATTCCATTATGAATTACATACGGATGTATATAGATGCATTTTAAGTGTGGATTCATTCATTTTGCTCCGTATGAAGTCCACCTAGTGAAATCTCTATAAAGACTTACTCCCTCCGTTCGGAATTAGGCTGGTCATAGTGGGGAGTAACTTAGACTAGTAATATGCATACGTTACTAGTCTATGTTACTACCTCTATAGTGCATTGTATCATAGATTAGTAGTATCATAGATGGTCCCATTTATTGCCATGCATGACACATAGTAGCACCATATTTATTATGTTACGGTATCTACCTATGTTACTATAACCATCTCTCTCTTCTTTAATTGCCTGCCACATAAGCATGTTTGCGAGTCCCAAGTGCATGATACTACTTATGTTACTCCCACTATGGCCAGCCTTACTTGTCGCGAAAATGGATGTATCTAGACGTATTTTAGTTCTAGATACATCCATTTCGAACAAGTAATTCGAAACGAAGAGTACATTTAGGAATGGAGGAGTATAAAATATGTGACGGTTAGCTTTGTACTACCCACGCCCAAGTCGAGAGATGGTTGTGCACGAGGAGGGCGAGATCATGCATACCGAACAAGAACAGGACCCGACGATGGAGCTGTCTAAGGTCTCGATGGATCTCACCATGCTCCACTGCCCCTTGTTCCTCCGCCCCTTGACGCCTCCAGTGTATGAGGTTCGAATATACCTCGTCCGTTCGGCTGATTGAGCAAGGTGCAGGTTTCTTGATTGATGTCTTTGTTGGATTGATTTCTGCGGTGCAAGGGAGGGCACGGCTGCGCGGACTACCGCGTCGAGTGCCGGGAACCAGCGGCGGTGCGAAGTCGGGCTGGCGGTGGCCGATGTGCGGAACACGGTGGTGGACTCCGTCCTTTTCGTCGGTGGTGGAGTGCCCGCACAAAGGTTGTGGGCTCTACGTCACTTACCACAAGCTCGCCGATCACCAGAGCGTGTGTCCACTTGCGCCCTGCAAATGCCCCGTGCTCGTCTGCGGCTACGAAGGCTCGCGATCGGTGCTCTACCACCACATCAGCACCGCGCATCCATGCCGTGCATAGGATCGATCTGGCAAGGTGCTCCGGCTGCAAGTGCCCTTTGCCGAACCACGGCTCTTGCTGTTCGTGGAGGAGGACCACCGCACATTTTTCTTGGTCGGTGGCGTGCTCGACATTGATGCGCCCTATCGTCGTGTCGATCGTGCGCATCGAGCGAGGCGTCCCCACTGCCGCACTACTTGGCCAAGCTGTGGGCGAGCGGCCCGCCGGAGGAGCAAAGGCACGACAAGCGCCGTCAAGGTGGAAATGGAGGTGAAAAGCAGCAAGGATCCGGCGGCGTCGGCGTGCAAGAGCTGACCTTCTTGACAGTTCCGCCCAAGCTGCTGGCGGGGCTAAGCTTGTGTCCCTCCACATTCAGATTGACAAGCTCACGTCCTAAATGTTTCGACGGTGCCTTACATTTATCTTAGTAATATGCTAATATAGGGATTACCTTGGTCTACTTTAGCTTAAGAAATGGTGGGTTTTGGTGGCGATGCAGCAATTACTTTGACATCGGATCGGTAATTTCCAACGATCGAGACGGATATTTTGTATGCATTGAATATAAAGTTCCTTTGGGTTAGAAGTACTACTTGTCATCAAAATGGATAAAAGGAGATGTATGTAGGCGTATTTTAGTTCTAGATCGTCCTTTTATCCATTTTGATGACACTTCTCCTCCGTTCCACAATACATGCCTTCCATTTGTCAAAATATAGATGTATCTAGACATGTTTTAGTATATAGGTACATCCATGATAGAGCCAATCGGATGGTTGAGAACACTACAATTCATAGCTACGAGATCGTGTGTGACTCCCGGATCACGAGAGCCGAGGTCATCATCCTCCTTTTCGAGAAAAAACAAGCGCGTGTGTGAGAGGGCGAGTGCGTGTGCACCTCTTCTCTTCTGTATAACATACTACTAAACTCAGAGTACAAGTTTTTGTGGGTGCACGATGGTGCGTCGAGAAGTCGAGAGATAGGTTAAATGCGTCGAAAAAGGACTAGCCTAGAGCTGCACGCGGCTATTCTGTCGAGCGCCCCATTAACCGTAAGATATGTATCTGACGGTGCTAGTTATTGCGCGTACACAACAGTACTCCCTCCTTTCCGGTGTATGGTGAGTGGTGGAAATTTTTTTGTAGTTTGCAAAAGCACCTAATTAATGCTCTTGTTTTTCTCAAAAAATTATGTTTATAAATGCATTAATTGCAATGCATGCATGCATGCATAAAGTACATGCATTGGTCAATTTTCTCTTAATACTTGCATGCAATGATTTAATGCACCTTGGAATCTGAACATGTGTTGGGGAACAACAAAATTGAGCCTTATAAAATGGAAATACTAAAATTTTGAGATAAGCCCTATAAAACCGGAAAGGAGGGAGTAGAAAAAGAAGTACTCCATCCGGAAATAGTGCCACACTTCGAAACTAGAACCTTCAATAAATTTTGAGCTTGCGTCTCGTCACATTCCAAATTACTCCACGCTATATTGAATTGCAAACCTGTTCATACTAATCACAACCTAAACGGTTTCCCACTTAGGAGTGTATTAGTACCACGCTATATTGAATTCCAAACCTGTTCACACCGATCACAAACTAAACGGTTTCCCACTCAGAAGCGTATTAGTACTCGGTTATAAATACTAGTATGCCAGGATGACTGCACAATCCTCCTCAACTCCTCATCCACAAAAACAAACAAGTCATTCAGCATCCTTCCCTTGCATCGCCATAGCCAGCGTGAGTTACAGGTCGAAGATTGCCACCGGGGAGGCGAGCATGGGCGGAAGCACGAGAGATGTCCCGCCTCGCTGCGAGAGCAGCCGACATATCCCGCCGCGCGGAAGTAGCAACACGGAGGTCCGCCGCGCCGTCGATGCAGCAGGCCCTGGTCGGCGCGCGCCATGAAGCAGCGAAGATGTCCCACCGCGCCACGAATGCAGCGAGATGTCCCGCCCGCGCTGCGGCGGCCAGAAAAATTTCTCGCGGGTGGCGGCGGCTATTCTGGCGCATGCATGCGATCGTCTATAGCCAGATGGATCAGATCTCCGGCTTGGCGAGGTTACAGGATGACATGAAAGCCTCGTTTGAACAGGCTACCGGCGTCATCCGGCAACTAAGGGAGGGCAATGAGAGGCTCCGGGCCATGCGCGACCTGCTGAGGGAGAAGATCGTCCGAAGTGTAGACCAGCAGGAGGAGACCAGTGCCTTGTTGAAGAGGACCGGCTTCATCATCAAGAAACTTATGGACGAGAATGACATGCTCCGCAACGAACGCCAAAGGCTGGTGGAGGAATCCATGGATGTTCTCAAGCAGCATCTTGAGGACACGAAAGAGCTCATCGCCGCTCGCCGCGGAGACTAGTTCCCGCGGCCTGCAGCTATGCATCAAGAAAGTAGAGATCAGCGAGCCAGATCCTTGTCTTCCTTCTTATTTTGCCCTTGTGTATTTCGGGCATAGCCGCATGTGGCTTTTTTAATTATCTTTATAATTATGTAAGACAATTAATCGTCCTTATCTTTCTGTGGAAGATCAATGTTGCGAGCTGGAATGAAGAAAACTCTTCTTTGTGGCGACCACGGCGTTGTTGTTCTTCTAGTTGCTGCAGGGCTTCCTTGATTTCCTGGTTTCTTTTGATGTAATAATCGGTTTAGGATGTGGATTGTGTCGTCGGTTGTGAAATGTTGGGTTCTAAGCGGATGTTTGGCCTTTGTTGGCCTCTTGGGATGTTGCGATTTCAATCAGTGCGTAGCTTTTAGTCCTTCGTGTTAGGCTGGAGTTGTGCTGAACTTCTTGTGAATTGTGGTGGTTTTCGATAATGAAAATCGGAAGGGCAAGCCCTTCTTTGATAAAAAATAAAAATCATCCTTATATATTCATCGGTCTTGCTATAAGTCGCGATAGATGCTATATAGGTCCGTCGGATCTTACATCAAGATCCGTGCTTTCAGATTTTCTTTTTCTCTCTTAAATCTCAGTCGAGTGAGACATAGCCATGCCATTAAGCAGAGGCTCGAGGCGCCATTAATGGAGACCTTGGGAGAGAGGTGGGCGGCAGATGGAGGTCAAAGGGCTCTCCTCCCGATAAGCACGCCAGCAGGGTCGATCGTCGCCTCTCGTACTCAAATAGCTACCTGCACGGCGCCTCCTAGCTAATAAAAAATGGGGGGCGTGGCGGCACGTAAATGGTACTAGTAAGTAGAAGCATACGGTTTCAATAATACTTGTGTTTCCGATTGTAGCGTGACAACACTTGTTCCAAAATGACTTTGTTGATTGTTAATGTATGTAGCCATAAATCGGACTGCAAATTTACCACAACATGTTGGTGCCATGTCATGGCACCAAGCCAAGTTTCATTATTTTCATGCGTGTTTTGGATTTACAGAATTAAAAACTAAGTTTCTCAATGTTTCCAACCCAGCCACGGCGCTTGAATTTTGAATTTCATTCCCATTTCTTGCATGGAACCTAGAAATTTACCGAGGACACACATGTGATTTTTCAACCAACTTTGGTGCCTTTGGAACATGTGCTTGTATTTCAAATTTGAATTATGCACACAAAGGTGACACGTTCCTCCGAGAACCACGAGCCTTCTTGAGAGAAGCTCCGATTTGCAAGCAGCTTATACCAAAATTTGTTCCTATTCGCCAAATTTTTTACCACGACATGGTACTACCATGACATGACACCATGCCAAGTTTCATGATTTTAAAACCAAGTTTCTCAATGTTCTCGACCGACCCACGATGCCCAGATGTTTGAATCTTATTCTCATTTTTTGCATGGGAGTAGAAATTCACCCGAGGACACAAATGTGATTTTTCAACCAACTTTGGTGCACAGGAGCACGTGCTTGTAGTTCAAATTTGAATTATGCACATTAAATGACCAAAAACTCAACTAATGTGTAAATAAGGCCAAACGAAGCCGGAATAATTCCAAAATTTAACAGGGCACTCATGTAGTTCTATGTTGCCTTTGTAAATAAACTCAAGGGGGACAACATATATCGTTTCGCACTCAAAGGTGACACGTTCCCTCTCAGAACCACGAGCCTTCTTGAGAGAAGCTTCGGTTTGCAAGAAGCTTATACCAAAATCTGTTCCTATTCGGCCATTTTTTACCACAACATGGTAGTACCATGACATGACATCCATGCCAAGTTTCATGATTTTCAGACGTGTTTTGGATTTACAAGAATTTTAAAACCAAGTTTCTCAATGTTCTCGGCCGAGCCACGATGCCCAGATGTTTTAATTTTATTCTCATTTCTTGCATGGGACCTAGAAATTCACCGAGGACACAAATGTGATTTTTAGCCAACTTTGGTGCACGAGAGCATGTGCTTGTAGTTCAAATTTGACTTATGCACATTAAATGACCAGAAACTCAATTAATGTATAAAAAATGACAAAAACCCGGAATAATTCCAAAATTTAACATGGCACTAATGTAGTTCTATGTTGCCTTTGTTAAGAAACTCAAGGGGGGGGCAGCGTATATCGTTTCACACTCAAAGGTGGCACGTTCCCTCTTAGAACCACGAGCTTCCAAATCAGCCCAATTTTTTACCACAACATGTTAGTGCCATGACATGACACCATGCCAAGTTTCATGATTTCCAGCTGAGTTTTGGATTTACATGAATTTAAAATCTAAGTTTCTCGATGTTCTCGGCAGAGTCATGGCCTTGAGATGTTTGAATTTCATTCTCATTTCTTCCATGGGACCTAGAAATTCAACCAAGGACACACATGTGATTTTTCAACCCACTTTGGTGCACGGAGCATGTGCATGCAATTCATATTTAGATTATGCACATTAAAAGTCCGAAACTCAATTAATGTATAAAAGGCCAAATGAACCGAAATAATTCCAAAATTTAACAGGGCACTCATATAGTTCTATGTTGCCTCTGTAAATAAAATTAGGGGGGAGGCAGCGTATATCGTTTCGCACACAAAGGTGTCACCTTCCCTCTCGGAACCACGAGGCTTGTTGAGAGAATCTCCAGTTTTGCAAGAGGCTTATACCAAAACTTGTCCCAATTCAGCCAAAATTATCGTATGAAAACAGGGTTTAGATTATCCGGACATCTAGCTACCTAGACCAATAATGTACTATGATTTGAATTCAACATAAAATGGATACAAATATTTGAATTGGAGGCGTATGGTACATGTAGTTCATAGTGAAATATGATTACTGCTATATGCATGTCTTTTATCAAGATAATATTTAAATTATTGTATAACTTGACAACAATCGTATTCAAATAAGGAAAATTGATTCAAATTTAGTCCATATGGTGACAACAATATATATATGTTCACATGGTGGAGTAAAATGTTCATATATGATGGAAGATCAAAATGTACGACTACATCAATTATAAACCATAAGGTCACCTAATGATATATTGAATTCAACATAATGTGGATTAAAAATTGAAATTCGAGATCATGGCATCTCTAATCATATAAAAGGGACATTACTCTTTCTTTGGTGGGAATTGATTTGTTTTTGTTGTTGTTGAGGGAAGCGAATCGATTTGGTACTGTGCAGGTAATCTTGTTCTCCGATTTTTTACATTTTCTTGTAGTTTTTCAATGGCATCTATAGCAATATAGTAAAGGGGCATGACTCTCTTGTGTCTTGTATGATTTTTTTACACGTTAAGTTTGTTCTACGAACAAGGAATCCGCACCTTGTTATCCCGAAATTTTCAAGCTCGAGTATCTTTTGTCTCACCTGCTTTGAAACTCCGCTTCTTCAACCCGCGCATCTTGTTATCCCAAAATTTGGGCGCGAGAACTCCCTCCTCATCCGAAATCGCTCCAGCCCAGGACACGTGAAATCCCCTTCTACCCCTCGGCGGAAATGAAGCTCCACGTCGTGGTGTCAAAACCGGTGGGGAATGCGCTAATAACTTACCCTACATTTTGGACAAGCGCGTCCCTAAGCTTGGCTCCCCCCTCCCCCTTCGCCCCCCATTCGGACACCGAGGCCGCCAAAACCTGCGAAACCCCACACTCCTCTGTCGGCCTCCCGACCGCCGCCCAGTGGAGACTCTTCCCTGACTACATCGTCCACTGCAACAGCTCGCCGTCCCTCATCCACCGCACCGAATGAGGATCTGTTGTCTATCTCGTCGTCCCGCCGGATCAGCCGCCCCGTCCTCCACCTCCAAGGAGCTGCCCCGACGTTCGCCTCGTCTATCGCGCCACCTCAATCCCCACAGCGCCGTCTTGACCTGCCCCACCAGAACCACAACACCCTCACCAATTCCTCCGATGAAGCCGAGGCCAACTCGGCGCCACCAAGGAGGTTCTGCACTCACCGCTGCATTTTATATTTTATTCGATCTTACGGGTTTGCCGGTGCTCGATACCGAGCAGACATGGTGTCTCCATCTACGGCGCCGTCGCCGGCCACATCATCCACGGCGTCTCTCCCCCATGTCGTTGCTTCCTCGGTGGCGACTTCCCAACGGCACTAGCTGCAGCTGCTCGGCTCTCGCTTCGCGCTGCTGTTTCTGTTCTTCTTGTCGGTCGCGTTGTTGCTGCCGCTGCTCTGCTTTCGTTCGTGCTGCTGCTCTGCTCTTGCTCTCGCTTGCCTTTGCTGCTGCTGCTGCACGACCTCCGGCAGCTACTGAGAGTTGCTGCTTTAGCTTTTCGCTCACGGTGCTACCGCACTTTACTTGCTCTCTGCTAGTCGTTTCCTGCTCGGCGTCTGCTGATTTAGATCACTGCTTCTATACTACTAGTGCTCGAGCGCCCTAAACATCTATTGCAATGCTCTATTACTAGTTCAATCAGTTTCAACGGTAAAATTCAGTTTATTTGTGAAGTTCATTTTCTTGATTAAGTTCGAGTGAGCAGTACTTACAAACATCTGTCGGGGCGGCCGTGGCGCTGCTAATCGTTTACATCTAGTACTTTTTGGTGATGTATTTTACATCATCTATTGCGATGATATTAGGGTCCCACTTCAGATTAAAGTTATGCGTCTTGTCATGCTTCAGCCTCGTCATTGTACACCTTAGCGGAGCTGCTCCAACAACGGAACCGTCCATCACAGTGAGTAGTACCCTCGGCGCCGTTTCAGAGGCCTCGGATCTTCTTCCCGCCTCGGCAGTCACACTAGCATCATCACCATCCTCCACGTCCAACCCAATGATCTTTGAGGTCCACAAGGCTATGCCAAAGAGGTTGTACACTCGTCGCATCACTTTGTTTCTCCATTCCTCTGTTCTTCCAATTCATGTGAGCCAAACACCAGGTTGGTGAAATCCTATGTTTCCAAATGCTCTGTTTTGCACGTGCATTCCTATCCTATTCTGTGCTTTTCCTGTCCTGCATTTATAGAATCCTCCAATTCTAAGGAGCCCTTACAGATTTACTTCATTTTCAGATTGGCGTCAAAAAACTTCGGTGTGTTATGTTCTGCTCTGCCGTGCCATCATCCACCCCACGAGGTGCACCATCGACGAAGCGTTCACTGCAGCGAAGATCCCCCTGCAGACTTTCTTTCGCCGCCTCGAGATCATCTTCCCGTTGCGGCAGCCACGCCAACTGCATTACCATCATCGGTGGCGCAGATGAACACGAGGACTAGACAGTTCGGAAGAGAGGTCGCAGATCTTTCGTGTTTGCTTACGTTATACATCGGTTATTATTACCTGCTACTTTATCGTTCAATCTTGAGTTTTGAATTGCCCATGGGTCTCATATCGAGCCAACAACGAATAGTATATGTCTACTATCTGGTTCATCTGGGGTCTTCTATGTGGTTCATGTTGGGTGGGCAACAAACAATAGATGATCCATTGTCTATCTTTTTAAACTGAAGCTATAATCTACCTGCTATCATTAGTTTTGGATCCATCCACTCGTTTTCTACCATCAGTCTTGATTTTTGCATGCACCCCTTAGGCCTTACAAAATCTAACTATTTTTTATTATGCATGTCAGATATTGTACACAATCGTACTGAACATGTAGAGAAAAAGAGAAGACTGTTGCGTGCGAATATAATGTCATGCGACGCTGCTCCATGGTGGGAAGTGCCCCCCTCTCCTGCATTTCAGATTGTATTCCAGAGGAATATAACTGTTGAGATGGAGATTCGAAGGAGCCGACCATGCTGTTTACCACCGAGGTGTTTGCTCTAACACTGGCATCTTGGTGTTGGTCATATCATGCATATGGCGCCTTGCATTGCTTACATTATACATCTTATATGTCATCGACTTAGTTTAGATTTGCTTTGTGTGAATGCCACCTGTTTGGTTTCTACATACTCCCACCATTCCTAAATATTTGTCTTTTAGAGATTTCAACAAGTGACTACATACGGAACAAAATGAGTGAATCTACACTCTAAAATATGTCTATATACATCCGTATGTGGTAGTCCATTTGAAATCTCTAAAAGACAAATATTAAAACGGAGGAAATATATGGGAATTATGCAATGCCATCTTCTTTAGTCGGGCATCATATCGTGAATCATGCAATGCCATCTGTTTAGCCGATCATCGTATATGTGAATTGTATCGTGCCATATTATTTTTCCATATTGTATTCCATTTGTCAACAATGTTTATACATTCATCTACTCTTCCTGTGCATCAGCCATTTGAGTCGGTCATGGGAAAATCTGGATTGAAAACAAGGTCTTACGAGCGATCGATTGCTACTGTCGATGCAGATTTCTTGCTGGTTACAGATAGCTCCTCAGAGGAGGATTCAGAGAGAGATGACCAGTCATATTCCCCCCCCCCCTCCGAGGTGCATGCTCTAACTTGGCTGGGTTATATTTCTCATATAATGCATATGGTGTCTTGCATTGCCATGCCATATGCTTAAATTAGACATGCTTTGTGTGATTGCCTCCTGTTCGCTTTCTATATCAGATATGTGAATTATGCAATGCCATGTTTTTCAGCCAGTTATCATATATGTGAATTATTCACCGCCATGGAGCCAGGCATCATATATGTGAATTATCTCATTCCATCTTTTTTTTCATTACGTATTCCATTTGTCGACAATCTGTGTATATTGAACTACTCTTCATGTGTATCAGCCATTTGAGCGGTTATGGAAAAATGGAGTGAAAACAATGTCTTCAAAGCGAGCAATGGTACTGTTGAAGCATATATCTCGATGGTTCTGAGGAGATCCTCGGAGGAGGATTGAGAGCAGATGACCAATCCTATATCCCACGAGGTGTATGCTCTAAGTTGCAATGTTTATATTTCTCATATGATGCATATGGTGTCTTGCATTGCTTAGTTTAGACATCATATGCACAATATTGAATTCTACTGCTTAGTTTAGAGATCATACATGCAGTGCCGGCTGCTTAGTATATGAATCAATTATGTCAATTATATCATGCCATCATGTATACTTAGACAACATGTATGTGAATTATTTCATCCCAACCTATTTTAGAAAGACATCATATAGTTTTGTCATGTCATCTGTTTAGGTACTCATCATATGTTGAATTATGCCACCATATCCTGTTAAGTTATCCATCATATATCTGAAAGCTGTGTCATGCTATCCTGTTTAGTTAGGCATCATATATGTGAAATTGTGTCATGCTGTCTGTATGGTTAGACAACATATATGTGAATTACCACATCTCTATCATACAATGTATGTACGTTCAATTTCTTTTATTGTTTATCAGCCATTTGAATTGGAGGGGTGATGGCGGTATCTAAGGAGCAAAACCGTTCTTCACAAAAGCAGTGCTACCCGTCAATGCAGAGGTTGTCTTGGCCCACAAACTAGCCCCACCACACATAATCGAGACTCTTCAGATTGCACACTTACACGTTGGGCGAGAGAACCAGCTACAACCCATCTAAGCGCAACCCCAGTGGATAGTAACCCACTTATAGTTGACAAAGCACCATGTCCACCACAGAGTACCCCCACACGAGCAGTTTGTAAAGCTACTGCAGTGCCCAAAGCACGAAGACCACTGTCGGCGTTTTGGGAACGGGGGTCCCCAGACTTGCCTGCCTGCGGCCTGCGGCGTGGCTCAAAGGAGGCCCAGGACGGCCCATCTTCACCAACGCAAGATCAAGACCCTCGCGAGGGGCCGAGCCTCGCGGGGCGGACGACGAGGAGCTTCCTCAGGCACGGCCTCGTCAGGCTGGCTCATGAGGAGGCGGAGAGTTCAAGGCAGGGTACCTCGCGAGGTGCCCGTGACACAAGCCATGACGACCAAGGGCGCCCGGCGGCGCCAGCCAGCATGGCGTCCTCCTTTCCTCTTTGGTGCAAAGGGAGCAAGCGCGAGCAAGGGCATCAATCAATGGCATCCGTTTGATTGCAACAAGACCAAGACCAGCCCCAGCGGCTGGAAGGAGTCATCGTGGAGCCCAAGCAGCGTCATCACGAGCCTTTGGCGGCGACAACCAACTTTAGTCAGGATAAGTGTACCCGCTGTTCCCCTTCAAAATGGCCAATTGTTGGCGCCCTTCCCTCTCAATATTTGGGAAGAGGCCCAGGGCCTTCGCCTATAAGTAGAGCTAACCACCATAGTAGAGAGGGGCGGGGCATTTGGAATCCAGAGAGAGAGACAGAGACCCGATCCTCAAGCTAGAGCAACGGAACACCACCTAGCAGTTCATCACACGCACCAAGAGCAGACCCTCGCGAGGCTGTTCTTCCCTGTACTGTTCTTCATCAGCCCAAGAGGCAATCCACCACACCACAAACTAGAGTAGGGTATTACACCACAGCAGTGGTCCGAACTAGTATAAATCGTCGTCTCTTGTGCTGTTCTTTTTAGTAGTTTAGGTCCCTGCGATTCGGGCGAGTGCGAGATGGTGGAGGTTGGATCTCCGCGCGCACCCCAGAGTTCGAACCTCAAGGGTCTGCCGGAACCTGAAATCCGACATTTGGCGCGCCAGGTAGGGGTGCGCCGGAATCTGCCTTTCGTCGCCTCGTTCTTCCCCGACCACCGCAACCATGTCTGATGCCCTCCGGGCCCGCGCCGAGCGCCGAGCTGCCCTCGCTTCCCATGTCGCCCAGACAGCTCCCGTCGGCGGGCGCCCTCGTCGTTCCCCGTCACCTGCCGTCAACACCGCCATCGGCCCGGTGGGGAACGAGCGGCAAGCATCGTCCCTGCGCTCCTCGGCGACCTCAGGGGAGGGGCCGTGCGGCTTCCTCGTCGTCCGCCCCGTCGCGCCGGTCCCTCCGCTCGTCGCGGCCCTCCTGTCTGCGGCTTCGAGGGCCGCCTTCCAGCCGCCATGTCAAGACATTCGTCCGTCGGGTGGCGCCGCCTCCACGCGCGAGGCTCCCTCGGGCGGACGGAGTCGTCGGCGGGCTGACCGCCGACTCTCAAGACCACCCCACCAACTCGGCCCGGCTCGGATCGCTCCCCATGCTCTGCACACCCACCATCTGCCAGTTGTCGTCACGGGACCCTCATCGACGGCGGCGCCGGCCTCAACGTACTCTCAGGCGAGACCTTCAACCTCCTCTGCATACCCTGTGGGGCGGCTGCAGCCAGCCGGCCTTTTTCGGGCATAGGAGGAGGTCATCCAGCTCCTTGGGGCAAATCCGGCTTCCGTGACCTTGGCACCTCGACAACTTCCGACGGAACTGGTCGAAACCGACATTGCCCCCATCGGCCTCCCTACAATGCCATCCTGGGCTACCCAGATTGGCCAAATTCATGGCCGCAACCCACCCGGGTACAACCTCATGAAGATGCACAGGGAGCAGCGGCGTCCTCACCGTTCAGGGGACAGAAGGTCGCTGCGGCGCTCCAGCTCACCACGAAGGCGGCGGCTTTGTGCAGCCCGCCCGATCTGAAGCCCCAAGCCCAAGGGGCTGCGCCGACCAAGAAGAAGCGATTGTTCACTCAAGACAAGGCGGAGACCAAGCAGGTACTGTCGATGAGGGCGGGTCCTAGCGCCACCTTCACCATAGGCGCCAACCTCGAGCCCGAACAGGAGGAAGCCCTTGTCAAGTTCCTACGTGCGAACAAGAAGGTGTTCGCACAGGAGCCCGATTAGCTGGCGGGGATTCCACGGGCATAATCGAGCACCATCTCAGCGTGCCCTAACGTGCGTCGATGAAGCGAAGCGAGAAGGCAGTCCACCGAAAAGCAGGGATTCATCGTCCAAGAGACCCGCAAGCTAGAAGCCGCGGGGGTTATTCGCGAGGTCCGATACCCAGATTGGCTGGCCAACCCCGTGGTGGTGCCAAAGAAGGGAGGAAAGGAGCGCATGTGTGTCGACTTCACCAACCACAACAAAGCATGCCCGCAGGATCCGTTTACGCTCCCTCGCATCGACCAGATCGTCGATTCCACCGCCGAGTGTGACCTGTTATGCTTCTTGGACGCCTTTTCCAGGTATCACCAAATCAAGATGGCGGTGGAAGACGTCGAAAAGACGACCTTCCGTGTGGGGTGTACTGCTATACGTGCATGCCGTTCGGGCTGCGCAACGAGGGGGCAACCTTCCAGCGGCTCATGCACATCACCTTGGGCCCGCAGCTCGGGAAGAATGTGGAGGCATACGTCGACGACATCGTGGTGAAGTCTCGCGAGGCCAAGACCTTGATACAAGACCTGGAGGAAACCTTCGCGAGCCTCAACGCGGTGAGCCTGTGACTCAACCCGGAGAAGTGTGTGTTTGGAGTTCCTTCAGGCAAGCTCCTGGGTTTCCTCGTGTCCCACCGAGGCATCGAGGCCAACCCAGAAAAGGTCAAGGCAGTGGAAGACATGAGCCCACAAAAGACCCTCAGGGAAATGCAGAAGCTCACAGGGTGCGTAACGGCGCTAGGCCGTTTCATCTCCCGATTGGGGTATCGGGCGCTGCCTTTCTTCCAGCTGATGAAGAAAAAGGGGCCCTTCGAGTGGACTGAAGAGGCCGATAGAGCGTTTCAAGACCTCAAGAGGTACATAACCAGCCCTCCAGTGATGGTGGCCCTGCGCCCTCAGGAGCCCTTGGTACTCTACCTCGCCGCCACTCCCTACTCCGCTAGCGCTGCTCTGGTGGCAGTTAGGGAGGAGCGTCAGGCCAAGACCACGACAGCCACCCGAGCTAAGGCAAGACCGAATCAGAAGGAACTAGCAGAAGCCAGCACCGCAATGGAAGAAGATCAGCCGTCACCGCAGAGCGCACCAAGAGCGGGGGAGGCCTCCCATCCAAGCACCCAGCTTCCGGAGGCGCCGTCGCCTCGAGAGGTACCACAGCTTCCGGAAGACGCCGCCGGCACCAATGCCCCTTACCGCGTCGAGCACCCGGTGTACTTCGTCAGTACCGTGTTACGGGATGCGAGGGCACGGTACCCCATGCCGCAGAAGCTCCTCCTCGCGCTGTTGGTGGCTTCGCGCAAGCTGCGGCACTACTTCGTGGTCATCAATCAAGGTTGTCTCGGCATACCCCCGGAGAGGGTGCTCAGAGCCCCAACTCGGTCGGAAGGGTCGCCGAGTGGAACATTGAGCTGCAAGCATTCAGCTCGAGTTCAGACAACCAGAGTCATCAAGGGGCAGCGCTGGTAGATTCGTGGCGAATGGACGAAGCACCCGACCTCGGGGCGGCGAGATCGGTCCCTCTCCCCAGGGAGCGAAGCGCCAGAAGGTTGGGTCATGTACTTCGACGGAGCTTTCTCCAGACAGGGCGATGGGGCTGGGGCAGTGCTCATATCCCCCGCTCAGGATAAGCTCTACTATGCCGTGCAGCTCTATTTCCAGCATGGCGAGAAGGTCTCCAACAATATAGCAGAATACGAGGGGCTGATAGCGGGTCTGAAGGCTGCCGCTGCCCTGGGGGTGAAGCGCCTTACCATCAAGGGCGATTCGCAGCTCCTCGTCAATTTCTCCAACAAGGTGTATGAGCCAAGAGATGAACACATGGAGGCCTACCTTGCGGAGGTCCGCAGGATGGAGAAACAGTTCTGGGGATTGGAGCTGCAGCACGTGCCCCGCGGCACCAATCAAGAGGCCGACGACATCGCCAAACGAGCCTCCAAGAGGTTACCCCAGGAGCCGGGCGTCTTTGAGGAGCGGCTTTCAAGCCATCAGCCCTGCCGCCGTTATCAAGCACAGCACAGCCTCGGGAGGAGCTCCCTCAGCCACCTGCCTCGGGAGCCCCAGCCTGTGGCCCGGCCTCAGGAGCACGCCTGCTTCTAACGATGGAACCTCAAGAGGAGTGCTGGGTCACGGAGCTTAAGGGTTACTTAACGTGTGGGACCTTGCCGGAGAAGGAGGAGGAGGCAGAACGTGTGGCGCGGCAAGCCACGGCATCTGACATCATGGATGGAGAGCTCTCTGGGAAATGGTGAGCAGCGTATCCTGCGCTGCATCACCAGGGAGCAGGGAAGGAATTGCTGGCAGATATACATGGCGGAGATTGTGGGCACCATTCATCGTCACGGACCCTTGTCGGCAAGGCGTTCCCGCAGGTTTCTATTGGCCCACCGCGCTCAATGGCCTTCTCGAACTTCGTGAAGGCTTGCGAGGCTTGCCAATTCCATGCCAGCAGATCCACCAGCCAGCGGAGGTCGCAAACCATCCCCTCACTTGGCCATTCGCGGTGCAGGGGCTGGACATTCTGGGCCCTTTCCCTTGGGCGCCAGGGGGCTATTGCTACCTCTACGTCGCCGTTGAAAAATTCACCAAGTGGGCCGAAGTTGAGGTCGTCCGCGCCATCCCCGCTGGTTCTGTGGTCAAGTTCATCAAGGGCATCGTGAGCCGGTTCGGAGTGCCGAACCGCATCATCACCGACAACGGTTCGCGGTTCACCGGTAACCTTTTTAAAAACGTACTGCGCTAACGTTGGGACACAAATATGCTACGCTTCGGTGGCACACCCCCGCAGCAATGGACAGGCCGAGCGGGCCAATGCAGAGGTCCTCAGAGACCTCAAGACCAGGACGTTCAATAAGAAACTGGAAGCCTGCGGCAGAGGCTGGTACGACGATCTTCCGTCCGTGTTGTGGTCCATCCGCACAACCGCAACCAAGCCAACTGGAGAGACCCCCTTCTTCCTAGTCTACGGAGCCGAAGCGGTCCTCCCTCACGAGGTCAAGCGTCGATCCGCGCGAGTCCTGGCGTTCGATGAAATGCTGCAGGACGCCATGCGGGGGACGGCCCTTGTGCTGGGGGAGGAGCACCGTTGAGAAGCCTTTGCGGCGGCAAGGTACCGGCAGCACTCGGCGATACCACTTGCCGCAACATCCGCCCAGAACTCTCGAGGTAGGAGACCTCGTGCTTCGACAGGTCCTCTCGGGGAGGGACTGCATAAGCTCTCTCCCATGTGGGAGGGCCCATTTAAGGTTGTTCATGTTTCGGGCCTGGCTCCGTGCGCTTGGAGACTCAAGAGGAGTACCTATCTGAGCAGCGTGGAACATCCAGCACCTCCGGAGGTTTACCCCTAAAAGGCCCGAGAGCTGCGAAGAAGGCGAATGCTGTGAAGTTCATCTTTTGGAAAAGGCCACGAGCACGTGAAGAAGGCGAATGCTGTGAAGTTCATCTTTTGGAAAGGCCCCGAGCACTCGTGAAGAAGGCGAATGCTGTGAAGTTCATCTTTTGGAAAAGGCCACGAGCACGTGAAGAAGGCGAATGCTGTGAAGTTCATCTTCTTGGAAAAGGCCACGAGCACATGAAGAAGGCGAATGCTGTGAAGTTCATCTTTTGGAAAGGCCGGAGCTCTGTGAAGAAGGCAAATGCTGTGAAGCTCACCTCTGGGAAAAGGCCCAAAGCACTGTGAAGAAGGCGAATGCTGTGAAGCTGTCAGCGTTACGAAAAGGCTCGGAGCACGTGAAGAGGGCAAGCGCCGTGAAGCTTGCTTCCGGAAGAAAGGCCGGAGCTGTGAAGAAGGCGAGCACTGTGAAGCTCGCCGCCCGTGACACTCTCACGTAATAATGAGTTGGGGCTGTACACGCCCCGGAGTCTCAGGAGTGCCGGCCTCAGGCCTTGGGGCTCCCTCCCACGCCCAGTGGCAGCACTTAGCTCCGCGTTGGTGAGAAGATGTCGAAGACTAGACTAGGTGCCGGACGCGGCTTTTTCATTTGCTTTCTGCAGTTGACTGGTTATTCCCATTTGAAGTTTTTATCGAAACTATCGCCCTTTTTGGTCCGTGGTTCTTGATCTTTTCACCCTCCCGCCTCGATTTCTCTATGCGGGGACTCATGGCGGAAGCCTCGGGAGCCCCCGCGAGCGTTCCTACCCCTATCGCTCAAGTTTTCACGACCCTGGTCCACAGCTGGAGCACCCCTCTTGACCATGCCTCACGGGCAGCACAACGCGAACACGGGGCCAGGGTCGGTCGCCCCAGCGGCCACGACCGGGGTTCACTTGCGAATGGGCGCACGGCAGAAGGGAACAATATCAGGATAACAAAAGCAGTACAATAATTAACGGTGTTGCCCTAAACGCGCCCCCACGGGGCCACACATTGTTCCCTTTTTACGCAGGAGAAAAGGAAGGAAAAGGACAGAAGCAGGTGAAGCACGCCCCGTGTCGGCTCTCTTGGAAAGCCCGAGCCGCCTCCGGAGCTCAGTCAGACTCCATCTTGCGCTCCACCGGGGCGTGGCGGCGAGCGGACCCGCTGCCACCCCCTAAGCAGGCGCGGCGGCGTGGGGGCTGGCCACGGCCGCTGCTGGAAGAATCACCACCCGAAGAAGAGCTGGTGAAGCGTGAGGAGTCGCGGGCATCGCCAGCCGCCCGCGCGCTGCCCTCTTCGCCCGCGTCGGGGCTGAGTCCTCGGCCGCGATCGTCGTCCTCAGGGCAGCACCCCATGCGGCGGCCGTCTTCCCCGAACACCCTCACGTAGAGGGTGGCGTCGCCATCATACTTGAAGTGCAGGGAGCACCGGTGGCGGAGACCACGCGCGCGAGCGAACGTCTGCCAGCCGCAGTCCAGGAACAGGTTCCCTGCAGCAGAGACCTCCAGAGAAGCCCACGAAGCCCGGCTGCAGCAGCCATCTGCCTGGAGCCAGAGGCCACTCAGGGCGCCGTCTGGGAGCTCACCCAAGAGGAAGCATGGGAGCTGAAGCCGGACGCCGGACGGCTCCTCCGCCCTCACCATGAACTCCGGCAGCGCTTCAGCAGCATGAAGGCGCGGCCTCGGGGGACGCGCGGCCGGGGCACGCCCTCCGACCATGGCCAGCCGCTCGTCACCACGCTGAGAGCCTCCCCCACGACCGCGGGGGACCGCCGTGGAGGCCACGGGGTGCTTGCGAGGGTGACCTCGACCACGCTTAGGCGGAGGAGTGGAAGATTCGACCTGGCGGCCCTTCCCCTTCTCTGTGGCCGAGAATTTCCTTGGTGGAGCCATGGAGAAGAAGGAGAGACAAGAAAGGATAGGCTGGAAGGCGCGCCGCCGTTCCGTGCTTAATGTGGCGAAGGCCAACCGTCGGCCTCCACGATCACGGTAATCATGACCAACTCCGCATGCAGGACTTGTCGGATCCGGGAGGTTACCGAGGCATCGTGGGGAGCGATCTTGCGACACGTCAATCAACCGCCACACGTCGCCCAAGGCCGCAGGCTGTTAGGGCCCGTGACGCTTCGACTTGCCCTTCGCCTCTCTGCTCGGCCAAGTTCGGGCGCGCCGTGGGCCGGGGCTCTGTCGGTGTTCTGGGAGCGGGGTCCCAGACTTGCACTGCGCCTGCGGCGTGGCTCAAAGGAGGCCAGGGCGGCCCATCTTCACCAACGCAAGCTCAAGACCCTCGCGAGGGCCGAGCCTCGCGGGCGACGAGGAGCTTCCTCGAGCACGGCCTCGTCGAGCTGGCTCATGAGGAGGCGGAGAGTTCAAGGGGGTACCTCGCGAGGTGCCCGTGAAGCAAGCCATGACGACCAAGGGCGCCAGCCGGGCGCCAGCCAGCAGCAGCGTCCTCCTTTCCTCTTTGGTGCAAAGGAGCAAGCGCAGCGAGGGCATCAAGCAAAGGCATCCGTTTGATTGCAACAAGACCAAGACCAGCCCCAGCGGGTGGAAGGAGTCATCGTGGAGCCCAAGCAGGCGTCATCACGGAACCTTTGGCAGGCGAGGACCAACTTTAGTCACGATAAGTGTAACCGCTGTTCCCCTTCAAAATGGCCAATTGTTGGCGCCCTTCCCGCTCAATATTTGGGAAGAGGCCCAGGGCCTTCGCCTATAAGTAGAGCTAGCCACCATAGTAGAGAGGGGCAGGGCATTTAGAATCCAGAGAGAGAGATAGAGACCCGATCTTCAAGCTAGAGCAACAGAACACCACCTAGCAGTTCATCACACCCACCAAGAGCAGACCCTCGCGAGGCTGTTCTTCCCTATACTGTTCTTCATCAGCCCAAGAGGCAATCCACCACACCACAAACTAGAGTAGGGTATTACACCACAACGGTGGCCCGAACTAGTATAAATCGCGCGTCTCTTGTGCTGTTCTTTTTAGTAGTTTAGGTCCCTGCGATTCGGCGAGGTACGAGACGGTGGAGGGTTGGATCTCCGCGCGCACCCCAGAGTTCGAACCTCAAGGGTCTTCCGGAACCCGAAATCCGAAAACCACCACAGCTAACCCAAACTCCACGTTTAAAGCAGAAGAGCAACTGTTCTCAGGTCAGATTCCGTAGCTATGGTCCATACTCCTTTGTTGTTGCATCACTGTATTTACTCGTACCAACTACTTTCGAATTTGAAGGATCCAATTGAAACTCCAATGGCGCAACAGGTATGTTTTAAATGTATTTCTTTAACTGGATTGCTGTCCTAACTTCTTGCTCTATGTTGATTTCAGTTTAAGTTGTATAAACAGTTATGTTCTCATGCGATGCACATTACAAGTGCTGCCAATGTTGTGTAGTTTCTCACACTTATATTTTGTCTATGTTGCTTTGTCTTAAAAATATATGAGTTGAACTGTGTCTCTATCTTGATTAGGGAACATAAACTAGAATGATATGGACAATACAGTGACCATAGTACATAGATATATGTTTGTTTCATCTTGTTATCCTGTCCACCTTACTCTTGAACGGTTTACCAAAATGTGTTTGGTATACTACAAGCTAAACACTGTGATGTATGCGCTTGTTTCTCTTGTAGTATGCAAACAGAATATTGGAGAAGAGCACCCCACTATGCAATGGTAGAGAAAGTAATGCAGATAAGGTTAAAGATAGTGAGACAACCCGGTTGGTCTCCAAGAAAGGTGATAAAAGCGATCTTGTAGGCGGTGAGAAAACCCACGATCCTGCGTTGATGTAGTGTTCGATTCTTGGCGTCATATCGCTGGCACAAGCTCTTCGAACTCGCTGCTGAATCACTTCGCTTCTTGAGTCTCAGCTACAAGTGAAAGGCATCGATCGATTGTCTTTGCGGCAAGAAGCCGAAGGACTGAGGAAGTCCCTGCAAAATTTAGATGTGTACTTTCTTGTGCAACAGCAAGCGCTGGAGGATTTAAGCGCCAAACAAGAGAAAGTTAATAAGCTTGCTAAGCATTATGGGTACCCAGGATATTGTTTCTTGAACTCTTCTGAAGTGGTTTCAGTTCTGGACATGTTTTGCTGTGGCGTTTATATGCTGATGTGTTCCCTATATTTGCACTGGTGGTGAACTTTGATGCCCAGTGGATGTAATATGTGTAATAGCCGTGATAGCCTAGCATAAGTTGCTTGCTTATTTATTTCCTTGTTGTCTTGTTTATTTGTTTGCTTGTAGTTAGTGCAGTTCTTTTTTTGCGGTTTGCTAGTGGCTGCAATAACCTATTTTTTAGAACTAGGCCACAATAACCATGGGCTAATATTTACTGTAGTGACAGTGGGCCTCCTACGGGCCGTAGAAATAGTGGGCCTTCTATGGGCCGTAGAAATAGTAGGCCTTCTACTGGCCGTAGAAACATTGGGCCTTCTACGGGCCGTAGAGACAATGGGCCTTCTACGGGCCGTATCATCAATGGGCCTTATACGGGCCGTATGATCGATTGGCCAAACATGGGCCAATAACAGGCCGCATTATGGCCGTAAACGGGCTAGAGTTGGAATCGTCCGTTCATTGGCCGACCATAACGGGCCATCGTTAATAGGCTGTATTTGATGACGCTATGAAAATGTCCCAATGTATTAACGGACCACAAACGGGCCGACTGTAACCACGGGCTGAATTTCGCCCACAAGGAGAAAATGACAGTAACAGGCCGTAAGTAAACGAATGCTCGAAATGAGCCCAAGAATAAATGGGCTCTGAGAAGACCGAAAGATAACATGGGCTGGAAACGGCCCAACTGAATAACGGGCCCTTAATGGGTATAAAGTGATACACTGTTCATTACGGGCCAATTTCACTACGGGTTGTTAATGGGTCTAAAGTGATACACTGTTCATTGCGGTCCACTTTCACCACGGGTCGTTAATAGGCCAAGAGTTACATAGGGCCTCTTATGGGCCGAAAGACGTCATGGGCCATACATGGGCCAGAAGTGAAAACGGGCTGGAATCATATTGGATGGCCCAGATGACGCTACTGGGCCTAATTCGGATATGGCGTAACGAGCCTTGGGTTAGCGGGCTGTAAATGGGCTATATGCGAACAGCAGTTAACAGGCTTTCCATGGGCCGGCCCGTCACCTTTTGACCAAGTCAAGCGGGCGGCCTTTTCACGTGAATGGGCCTCTGTTGAGTCGTGCCACGTGTCGACGTATCATAGGCGCCTTCTGTCCAATGAGTGGATGACATATGTCCCAACAGTGAGCCGACACGTGTTTCCTCCAGCCAATGATGATTTTACACGTGGAAAATCCCCATTGGTCGGGGCTGTTAACAGATTATCGGATCCAAAACCTGACCCGATAGCTTAACAGCGTTCCGTTACGGTGGATGCCACGTGTCGGTCACCCTTGACGAAAGCACTTCTGTGACGCGCGATTTATTGTCATGGAAGTGGACACTTCCGTGATTATAATTTTGGTAATGTCACGGAACACTTCTACGACATCACAGGTATGACTATCTTGATTCTGTCATAAATTTGTCATGGATGTACATGCATGACAAAAAACGCGACCTACTGTGACAAACACGTATCATCACGGAAGTGTATTTTTTTGTAGTGAAAGGCACAAGCCTCATATCCCTGCCAATGTTAAATAGTATTCTGGATGAGCGGTGGCATTAACTAAAGTAAAATTATGAACTTAATTAGCACTAACCTCTAAGGGGCAACTGAGAAACCGCCTGCCAATGTTGAATCCTCCGCATACATCGCCGGCGGAGTGTGCCCATGCACACAACTCAGCTTTTGGTACTCCTCGGTGGCGCAAAACTCGGAGTCGAACTCGTGTTGTGGGAGTCAGGAGTCAAGCTCCGGATCCGGCGGCAGATCGCTTTCCTGGGGGGGGGGGGTCATTCAGACGGATTCATCAAGGAGCCATACTTTGCACATGCTAAAAGAGATCGGGATAGATTGGAACCTGACAGGACGATTCGGATCCGTAGTACACCTACCTTCTGATGAGCTTAGGCAAGTACTCGGCGGCGACCGCCGTCGTGGTGGCGATACGAGCAGGAGTAGCCGCACCGAAACCATCAGCACCACTCATCCGCATTCCCCCAATGTCAGCGCCACGCGAGGGAATTTGGAGGCTATGTAGGGATTTGGGGGAAATGGGAAAACTGTGGAGATAAGCTAATGGTCGGGAACTACTAATGGCACTATATGTATGTTGTATACGGCACACTGTTTGTACCTGTTGTGGGTGTTAGGTATTACAATGTCACACACGATTTCTGCACCAAACCGTGTGAGAAGACAACGTAGGTTAGACACGGTTTCCATTACGTAACCGTATGTGATGTACTACCCTGTCCATATAATTGAGTTACAGTCAGATGCCGTGTAAACAGCCACTCCGCGGATATCCGTAAAAAACAGACGCTCTGCATATAGAGATGGCGGCGGCGGCCTAGGCAGCGGCTACCGGAGAAGAGGTCAATCCTCGGTCGGTGGGCGGTGGCGGCGTCATAGGAGGTCAATCCTCGGTCTGCGGTGGGAGATAGGAGGAGCTCAACCATCGAGGTCGGCGGCGGCGTGATTCGAGCACATCCATCGCGGTCGATGGCGGGATAGTGGAGGTCGAACTTCAGGTGGCAGCCGCACTAAGCTTTGCTCCTCGACCCTACTGTCTCGGCGTGCCACCGCATCGCGCTTGTCTGTCTGCTGGGTGGAGGTCGACACGCGGCTAATTAATTAAGGTATTCTTTTCGTGAGTGGCTAAATTTAGATATTCAATTCCTAAGTGTAGTGTTGTACTACTATTCTGCGTGTAAATTGACTGGCCATTAATTTTTGTCATAGCACGTCTGGATAACAACATGGAGCGCCCTCAGTAATTATTAAAATAAAACCTTCTGATTTATGCACGCATCTTTGAACATCAGTTAATCTGTGTATTAGTGTTGTTGTTTTGTTTTTAATTACCATTCGTGTGCTGCAGATGGAACGATCTCGATGGATGAAGAATCGGAAAACCGCAGATTTTATCAGTGGCATGACAAAGTTCATGAATTTGGCTGAAAGTACAAAGAGGAGAATCGGTGACGCGTATTACATCCTGTGTCCATGTACTGATTGTGCTAATACAGAGTCACATGAAGTTGCAGATGTCCAGATGCACTTCGTCTCTAGGGGATTCATGGATGGATATACAAGTTGGACCAGACATGGTGAAGAGGAGGTCATGGATGAAGATACCCAGGGCAGCGAGATGCCAAACCCCGATCAGTGTCACATGGACGTTGAATCTAACATCAGGGCAGAGGCGCCAAGCTACCAATGGAACACCGGAAAGCCGAAACGCCCACTGGAAAACCAAGCCGTCGACGCAGATGATGATGATCTTGATATGCCAGATTTTGCTGCTATGATTGCATATTTCAAGGGCCCGGATAAGCATATGATTGGGTACAAGGATCTGCCAACCATTGATGCGGACTCCAAGAAAGAATTGTACCCAGGTTGCAAAAAGAAATATTCCAGGTTGAGTGCTGATAACCAACAAGTATAGGGGATCGCAACAGTTTTCGATAAGTAAGAGTGTCGAACCCAACGAGGAGCTAAAGGTAGAACAAATATTCCCTAAAGTTCTATCGACCACCGATACAACTCTACGTACGCTTGACGTTCGCTTTACCTAGAACAAGTATGAAACTAGAAGTACTTTGTAGGAGTGATAGGATAGCTTTGCAAGAAAATAAAGAACACGTAAATATAAACTAGGGGCTGTTTAGATAAAGACACAACTAAAGTAAATATAGCGAGTGTGGAAAAGTGGTGGTAGGAGTTGTGAAATTGCCCCTAAGCAATTGACTATGTTACTAGACCGGTAATCACTATTGCAATTCTATTTGAGGGAGAGGCATAAGCTAACATATCATCCTTTACTTGGAATTCTATGCACTTATGATTGGAACTCTAGCAAGCATCCGCAACTACAAAAGATTCATTAAGGTAAAACCCAACCATAGCATTAAAGCATCAAGTCCCGTTTTATCCCATATGCAAACAACCTACTTACTCGGGTTTGTGTTTCAGTCACTCACGCAACCCACCATAAGCAAATCATAAACATATGGAAAACCGTACAGCGGGAATCCCTCACGCTTGCGCGACATGGAGGGCACAATAGGACAGCACCAATAATAAAACATGCAACTCAAACCAATCATAGCAATTCATCAATCACCGATAGGACAACGGAAATCTACTCAGACATCATAGGATGGCAACACATCATTGGATAATAATATGAAGCATAAAGCACCATATTCAAGTAGAGGGTACAGCGGGTTGTGGGAGAGTGGACCGCTGAATATAGAAGGGGGAAGGTGATGGAGATGTTCGTGAAGATGATGGCGGTGTTGGTGAAGATCACGGTGATGATGATGGCCCCCGGCAGCGATCCGGCGTCACCGGAAGCAAGGGGGAGAGAGGCCCCCTTCTTCTTCTTCTTCTTCCTTGTCCTCCTCCCTAGATGGGAGAAGGGTTTCCCCTCTGGTCCTTGGTTCCGATGGCTTGGGAGGGGCGAGAGCCCCTCCGAGATTGGATCTATCTCTCTGCTTCGCTACGCTCGCTCTGTTTCACCGTTTCGTGTATATATGAAGATTCGTAACTCCGATTGGACTGAAACCTTCGCCCAGATTGTTTTCCAAAAATTAGATTTCTTGCGGCCAAAGAAGGGCATCAACCGCCTTATGGGTGTCCCACGAGAAAGGGGGTGCGCCCCCCTGGAGGGGTGGCGTGGGCCACTCTCCTGGCCACCTCGGGCATCGTTTCGCGTTGATTTTACTTCCCAAAAATCACAAATATTCCAAAAAAAATCTCCGTCCGTTTTTATCCCGTTTGGACTCCGTTTGATATTGGGTTTCTGTGAAACATAAAACATGCAACAAACAGAACTGCTTTGGCAATCGGATCAATATGTTAGTCCCAAAAAATAGTATAAAAAGTTGCCAAAAGTATATGAAAGTTGAATAATATTGGCATGGAACAATAAGAAATTATAGATACGATGGAGACGTATCAGCATCCCCAAGCTTAATTCCTGCTCGTCCTCGAGTAGGTAAATGATAAAAAAGATAATTTTTGATGTGGAATGCTACCTATCATAATCTTGATCATATGTCTAATCATGGCATGAATACTAAGACACGAGTGATTCAAAGCAATAGTCTATCATTTGACATAAAAAACAATAATACTTCGAGCATACCAACCAAGCAATTATGTCTTATTGAAATAACATAGCCAAATAAAGCTCATCCCTACAAAATCATATAGTCTGGCTATGCTCCATCTTCACCACACAAAATATTCACATCATGCACAACCCCGATGACAAGCCAAGCAATTGTTTCATACTTTTGACGTTTCTCAAACCTTTTCAACTTTCACACAATACATGAGCGTGAGCCATGGACATAGCACTATAGGTGGAATAGAATATGATGATGGGGGTTATGTGGACAAGACAAAAAAAAGGAGAAAGTCTCACATCAACTAGGCGTATCAACGGGCTATGGAGATGCCCATTAATATATATCAATGTGAGGAGTAGGGATTGCCATGCAACGGATGCACTAGAGCTATAAGTGTATGAAAGCTCAAATTTAAACTAAGTGGGTGTGCATCCAACTTGCTTGCTCATGAAGACCTAGGGCATTTGAGGAAGCCCATCGTTGGAATATACAAGCCAAGTTCTATAATGAAAATTCCCAATAGTATATGAAAGTGATAACTTAAGAGACTCTCTATATGAAGAACATGGTGCTACTTTGAAGCACAAGTGTGGTAAAAGGATAGTAACATTGCCCCTTCTCTCTTTTTCTCTCATTTTTTTCTTTTTTTTTCTTTTTTTGGGCCTTCTCTTTTTTTTTTGGCCTTTCTCATTTTTTTATTTTTTCGTCCGAAGTCTCATCCCGACTTGTGGAGGAATCATAGTATCCATCATCCTTTCCTCACTGGGGCAATGCTCTAATAATGATGATCATCACACTTTTATTTACTTACAACTCAATATTACAACTCGATATCTAGAACAAAGATATGACTCTATATGAATGCCTCCGGCGGTGTACCGGGATGTGCAATGATCTAGCGTAGCAATGACATCAGAAAACGGACAAGCCATGAAAACATCATGCTAGCTATCTTACGATCAATGCAAAGCAACATGACAATAAATGCTCAAGTCTGTATATGATGATGATGGAAGTTGCATGGCAATATATCTCGGAATGGCTATGGAAATGCCATGATAGATAGGTATGGTGGCTGTTTTGAGGAAGATATATGAAGGTTTATGTGTGATAGAGCGTATCGTATCACGGGGTTTGGATGCACCGGCGAAGTTTTCACCAACTCTCAAGGTGAGAAAGGGCAATGCACGGTACCGAAGAGGCTAGCAATGATGGAAAGGTAAAAGTGCGTATAATCCATGGACTCAACATTAGTCACAAAGAACTCACATACTTATTGAAAAAATCTATTAGTCATCGAAACAAAGCACTACACGCATGCTCCTAGGGGGATAGATTGGTAGGAAAAGACCATCGCTCGTCCCCGACCGCCACTCATAAGGAAGACAATCAGTAAACACCTCATGCTCCGACTTCGTTACATAACGGTTCACCATACGTGCATGCTACGGGACTTGCAAACCTCAACACAAGTATTTCTAAATTTCACAATTACTCAATTAGCACGACTCTAATATCACCACCTTCATATCGCAAAACTATTGCAAGGAATCAAACATATCATATTCAGTGATCTACAAGTTTATGTAGGATTTTATGACTAACCATGTGATTGACCAATTCCTGTCATCTCTCTAAATTGATATAAGTGAAGCAAGAGAGTTTAATTATTTCTACAAAGGATATGCCCATGCTCTAACAATTATAAGTGAAGCAAAAGAGCATTCTACAAATGGCGGTTGTCTATATGAAGAGAAACAGGCAATCCAACTTCAAATGATATAAATGAAGCACATGAAGCATTCTATAAAGCCATACTTAAAAGATTTAAGTGAGGTGTAATGAGCATTCTATAAATAAACCAAGGACTATCTCATACCAGCATGGTGCATAAAAGAAAAGTGAAAACTAAATGCAAAAGACGCTCCAAGACTTGCACATAATGCATGAACGAAACGAATTCGAAAACATACCGATACTTGTTGAAGAAAGAGGGGATGCCTTCCGGGGCATCCCCAAGCTTAGACGCTTGAGTCTCCTTTAATATTTACTTGGGTGCCTTGGGAATCCCCAAGCTTGAGCTCTTGCCTCTCTTCCTTTTCCTCATATCGAGACATCCTCGATTAGACACTACATCCACACAAAACTTCAATAGAAAACTCGGTAAGATCCGTTAGTATAATAAAGCAAATCACCACTCTAAGTACTGTTGGAAACCAATTCATATCTTGTTTTTGCATTGTGTCTATTGTATTATAACTTCTTCATGGCTTAATCCACTAATATAAATTGATAGATTCATCAAAAGAAGCAAACTATGCATCAAAAACAGAATCTGTCTAAAACAGAACAGTCTGTAGCAATCTGAACATCCACAATACTTCTGGTACCCCAAAAATTCTACCAAAATTATGAAAAATAAACAATGTTTACAACAATAGACTGCAAAAAGAATCAGAACCATTTGACGTTCCAGTAAAAAATTAAAATTCCCGCACTACAGCCAAAGTTTCTGTCCTGCACCGTACAAACCAACAAGTATTGTAAGCATCCTAAAGGCAAACATTGGCACATTATTTTTATAATACAATGGAATTGTACAAGGGGATAATTATTTTTATTGAAAAGTTTCTGTAATTAAGATTCACAAAGTTCCCATGGCCATGAACAAAGTTCAAGGACGTCCCCCACTTTCACAATGCTCGTCTCTCTCACTTTCACTTTTCTTTTTTGAAAAAGTTTTGGGTTCCCCTCTTTATTTTTGTTGTTTTTAAACTATATGAAAGCACTCAATAGAAATAAATGACTCTCTAAAACTTCCGGGTTGTCTCCCTGGCAGCGCTTTCTTTAAAGCCATTAAGCTAGGCATTTAGTGCTCAAGTGTGAATCCACCGGATCCCAAGGTATATCAAAGCCAATTTTAATTAACAATGATTTGTAATTTAGTAGTGAGCACAAAGTAACATATATCATGCAACAACGAAGTCTAACTCTCTTCCTATGCATCGGCATGTCATAAAAGAACAATTCATGCACACATAGTAAAGGCCAATGCATAGTACAAGCAGTTTCTTGCAATTCTATTGTGTTGGAAACATAGAGAGGTGGAGATAGAGTTCCTCTATCATAATAATTGCAAGTAGGAGCAGCAAGCACATGCATATTATATTCATCAAAATCATCATGTGCAACGGTAAAAGGCAACCCATCAATATAATCCTTAATAAGCACAAACTTCTCCGATAAAGTGTAGTAGGGAGAATTCAAAAAGATAATAGGACTATCATACGTGGGTGCAATAGCAACAATCATGTTTAACATAAGGAACTATAGCAAGTTCATCTCTATAAGCATAATTCATATTGGCATCTTGTCCACAAGCATAGCAAGAATCATCAAAAAAGGATATTTCAAAAAAATTCAAGCGATCATAGCAATCATCCTTCGGTAAGCACGAAGGGGAATTAAACAATGTATGAGTTGGAGGGTTACTCTCATTAGAAGGTGGGCACGGTTAGCTAATCCGCTCTTCCTCCTTTTGTTGTTCGCTCTCCTTATCATCTTTTTCATCCGATGAGCTCACTGTTTCATCAATTTCTTCTTCCATAGCTTCCTGCAAAATATTAGTCCCTTCTTGGACAGCGTTGACATTCTTCATAAAAGCATTAATATAGTAATTGTATTCATAATTTTCATAGCAATATCCAAGTATAGCAAGATTTTCCGGCCTATAACCATCATCATCAAAAGCTTCATACTTTTCAAACAAAGCTTCAATATCATAGGCAGCCTTAAAAGCAACAAATTCTTCTATTTGTTCCACATCATAGTAATCATATATACCACTAGCATAAGAAGCTAAGGTTACATTATCGTTAAATTTGCATGAAAAGGGGAGGTGTGGAGCCTCCATCCTAGAGCAACAAGTAATACCATATCTCAAGCATAGATTCCAGGCATACCAACGCAACATAATAAAGTGATCCCATAATAGTTTCCCTTTTTGTGTCGAGCGATAATACCTAAAGTATTCACGTTGATCCAACGTGTCTCCCATTATAAAGTTGAATGGGGTTTTCTCAGGATTATCAAAGTAGTACATAATATCTCTCACATAATGATAATCGGGGGTTTTAGGAGTTACCCCATCTACATGAGTAGCAAGTACCTCTAATTTTTTTGGTATTTTGTGTTCCATATCCATAACTAAAGATAGAGAACAACTAAGAACAGCAAATAAAAATTACTTAGTGATAAAGCAAACAAGCACACACGAGAATATTCACCCCACGCTATGACTCCCCGGCAACGGCGCCAGAAAAAGGTCTTGATAACCCACAAGTATAGGGGATCGCAACAGTTTTCGATAAGTAAGAGTGTCGAACCCAACGAGGAGCTAAAGGTAGAACAAATATTCCCTAAAGTTCTATCGACCACCGATACAACTCTATGTACGCTTGACGTTCGCTTTACCTAGAACAAGTATGAAACTAGAAGTACTTTGTAGGAGTGATAGGATAGCTTTGCAAGAAAATAAAGAACACATAAATATAAACTAGGGGCTGTTTAGATAAAGACACAACTAAAGTAAATATAGCGAGTGTGGAAAAGTGGTGGTAGGAGTTGTGAAATTGCCCCTAAGCAATTGACTATGTTACTAGACCGGTAATCACTATTGCAATTCTATTTGAGGGAGAGGCATAAGCTAACATATCATCCCTTACTTGGAATTCTATGCACTTATGATTGGAACTCTAGCAAGCATCCGCAACTACTAAAGATTCATTAAGGTAAAACCCAACCATAGCAGTAAAGCATCAAGTCCCGTTTTATCCCATATGCAAACAACCTACTAACTCGGGTTTGTGTTTCAGTCACTCACGCAACCCACCATAAGCAAATCATGAACATATTGCAAACCCTATAGCGGGAATCCCTCACGCTTGCGCGACATGGAGGGCACAATAGGACATCACCAATAATAAAACATGCAACTCAAACCAATCATAGCAATTCATCAATCACCAATACGACAACGGAAATCTACTCAGACATCATAGGATGGCAACACATCATTGGATAATAATATGAAGCATAAAGCACCATGTCCAAGTAGAGGGTACAGCGGGTTGCGGGAGAGTGGACCGCTGAATATAGAAGGGGGAAGGTGATGGAGATGTTGGTGAAGATGACGGCGGTGTTGGTGAAGATCGCGGTGATGATGATGGCCCCCGGCAGCGCTCCGGCGCCACCGGAAGAAAGGGGGAGAGAGGGCCCCTTCTTCTTCTTCTTCCTTGACCTCCTCCCTAGATGGGAGAAGGGTTTCCCCTCTGGTCCTTGGTTCCCATGGCTTGGGAGGGCAAGAGCCCCTCCGAGATTGGATCTATCTCTCCGTTTCTGCGTTCTGTTCTGGCTCTGTTTCACCGTTTCGTGTATATATGGAGATTCGTAACTCCGATTGGACTGAAACCTTCGCCCAGATCGTTTTCCAAAAATTATCTTTCTTGCGGCCAAAGAAGGGCATCAACCGCCTTACGGGTGGCCCACGAGATAGGGGGGCGCGCCCCCTGGAGGGGTGGCATGGGCCACTCTCGTGGCCACCTCGGGCATCGTTTCGCGTTGATATTGGGTTTCTGCGAAACATAAAACATGCAACAAACATGAACTGGCACTGGGCACTGAATCAATACGTTAGTCCCAAAAAATAGTATAAAAGTTGCCAAAAGTATATGAAAGTTGAATAATATTGGCATGGAACAATCAAAAATTATAGATACGACGGATACGTATCAAGTGCCACCCTGGAGCTTCTCAGATTTAAAGCAGCAAACGGTCTATCAAACAAGGGCTTCACAGAGACGTTCGGTCTTTTGAAAGAAATTATTTAGGAAGATAATGTGCTCCCCAGAAGCACGAATGAAGCGAAGAAAATTGTTTGCCCATTGGAACTTAGAGTACAAAAGATACATGCTTGTGTGAATGATTGTATATTGTACCATGGTGAGTACAAAGATTCTCGTGCATGTCCCACATGCAAGAATACACGATACAAGCGCAGGAGAGCAAAGGACAAGTACAAATTGGACGGCGAGATCAAGACAGGAGTCCTGTTCAAGGTTGTTTGGTACTTGCCTTTAATCCAAGGTTGAGGCATTTGTTTGCAAACCCTAGAGAGGCAAAGAGGTTGCGGTGGCATCATGATGAGCGAATTGCGGATAGGTTTATGAGGCACCCGAAAGATGGGGCTCAGTGGGAATTAATCGACAAAAAGTTTGAAAATTTTGCCAAGGATCCTAGAAGTATAAGGCTCGGGGAGTGTGCTGACGGGATGAATCCTTTTGGCAATATGAGCACCAATCACAACACATGGCCGGTGCTTCTATGCATATATAACCTACCTCCTTGGTTGTGTATGAAGAAAAAATACATTATGATGTCAATGATTATCCAAGGCCCGAAGCAACCTGGAAATGACATCGACATTTACTTTCAACTACTGGTAGAAGAACTGCTGACAGTGTGGATAGATGCGCCTGCTGTAAAATGTTATGATGCTTACAGAAAAGAGATTTTCGATCTGCATGCGATGATGGTGCACACCATTCAAGATATGCCGGCTTTAGGCAACACATTGGGGCAGAAAACAAGGGGAGAAGTAGGGTGTGTCACATGCATGGATAGGACTGCTAGCAGAAGACTTCCCAACTCGCACAAAACAGTGTATTTGCGTCATCGTGGGTTCTTACGGAAAAATCACCCATATCGAAAAATGAAAGCTGAATTTGATGGTACGGCAGAGGCAGCTGTGGCCCTAAGACCCTATGAAGGGGAGGTGGTCCACAACATGGCTAAAAAAATTAATGTTGTGCTTGTCAAGAACCACCCTTTGACGGTGAAACTAACACCCAAGGATCAAGTGTTTAAGAAGGAACCAGTGTTATTGAAATTACCTTACTGGGAGATTCTACGTGTACGTCACTGCATCGATGTCATGCACGTAGAGAAGAACGTATGTGAAAGCATGCTTGGTACTCTGCTCAAGATTAAAGGTAAAAGAAAGGATGGTGACGGTTCACGGCTCGATATGCTTGCTGATCAATCACAACTCAAGAGTGAAGAAGAAGATGATGACAAATTCATCAAAGCTCGCCAGAGTTACAATTTCAGTACAAAAGAAGCAACATAGTTTTTCACCTATTTGTTGTCAGTTAAGACACCCTCTTCCTACTGCACAAACATCAGAAGTCTCGTGGATGTGAGCTCAGGTAAAATGAAGTTGGGACACATGAAGTCACATGATTGCCACGTAATGTTGACACAAATCCTCCAGTGGCCATCAGGAATCTGATGGACAAAGATATAAGAAACACACTCATTGACCTCTCTGATTTCTTCAACCAACTATGGCACAAAGTTGTAGATCCTGAAGAGTTGGATCATATGTAAGATGATATTGCAAGAATATGGTCCAACCTAGAGATGTTTTTTCCACCGTCATTCTTTGATATCATGGTCCATCTCACTGTGCACCTTGTCGACGAGATAAAGTATTGTGGTCCTGTATTTCTTCGCAACAAGTATCCCTTCGAGCGGTTCATGGGAATCCTGAAGCGCTTTTGTCAGAACCGAAACCATCCAGAGGCAAGCATCCTACAAGGTTATACCGCGAAGGAGGTGGTTGAGTTTTGCACCGAATACATGAAACAAAGACCTATAGGTTTGCCCCTCTCTCGCCACGAGGGAAGGCTAAAAGGTAAGCCGGTCCTTGCTGGCACGCAAATGGCTGCACCCAGAGAATTGGCAGAGAAAGCCCATTTGACGGTACTGCTTAACAGCCCAGTTCTCATTGAGGGAGTCCTGGATTAAGGGTCCTCGGTCGTCCGGGCTATGTAACGTGGGTCAGACTGATGGGCTATGAAGATACAAGACAGAAGACTTCCTCCCATGTCCGGATGGGACTCTCCTTTGCGTGGATGGCAAGCTTGGCGTTCGGATATGTAGATTCCTTCCTTTGTAAACCGACTCAGTACAACCCTAGGCCCCTCCGGTGTCTATATAAACCGGAGGGTTTAGTCCGTAGAGACAATCATAATCATACATGCTAGACATCTAGGGTTTAGCCACTATGATCTCGTGGTAAGATCAACTCTTGTAATCCTCATATTCATCAAGATCAATCAAGCAGGAAGTAGGGTATTACCTCCATCAAGAGGGCCCGAACCTGGGTAAACATCGTGTCCCCCGTCTCTTGTTACCATCGACCTTAGATGCACAGTTTGGGACCCCCTACCCGAGATCCGCCGGTTTTGACACCGACATTGGTGCTTTCATTGAGAGTTCCGCTGTGACGTCAAAAACATGATTGATGGCTCGCCTTGTTATCAAGGACAGTATCACCTCCGGAGGAGCCCTGGCCCCAGGCCAAACCCTCCGGCTGGGTGGCTTTACCATGACCGCCCGTGCGGCCGTCAAGCCGACGATGACTACTCAGATAATCAAAAATCGTCTCCGTATCGACTCCGAATACCCCAAACGGATGGATCCGGTGGAGTTGTCGTCTTTAAACGAACTCCTGGATCGCACCGCCGCCATGGGGGTCACTACAGACTACGATCAGATTGGGCTTAAACCCAATCAGAGAGAGTTCAAATCTCCGCCGATCACCCATCAGATAGCGGTCGTGGAGGAGCAAAACAACAACTCTTCCTCTATGTTGAAGACGAACTATGTTCGGATTTCCGAGCTCGAAGAGCCGGATACCTGTCTACGGAACGACACGCCCAGTCCTCCAAACCTAGAATCGGACATTGGGCCTAAAAAATCAGTTGACATTCCGGAGCCCGAACTATTAAGCTCGGAAGTTTTTTGAACTCTGGACCCCAAATTGGGTTAGTGTTCAGATTTAAAGCCACCCACCCACCACAAGCGATATTCGCCAAGCAATTCCGGCCCTCCGGACATATTCGACCTCATGTACGTACGATAGCAGTCTCAGGAAACTGTCCATCACTTTTGGGCCAGATTCCTCCTTGTCAAAGACAAGATTAAAGATTGCCGCGACGAGGACGCGATTTCAGTATTATGCAATAATTGCACGGATGAAGGAATCCTCAACGCCATCAACCGTCGTCGCGTATTACACTTCGCTGACTTGGCAGCCATAGTACAGAAGTACTGCGCAATGGAAAGCGCCTGGAAAACTCAGACAGCTCGCTGGGAACCACTGGTTTCCACTCAACCCCTCGGGCGGGCGAAAAGGGTGCACCCTCGCGCGGCACCCGGCCCCATATTGAAGAAACCTAAGCCCATTACGGGACGCGGAACCATTCTGGAGGGATGGCTCGATAGGCCATGCAAAATACACATGACACTAGATACCGTACCAACCCACAGCCTTAGAGCATGTTGGATACTCTGGCAAGTGGACAAGAGCGGCGAAGATATCCTCACCAAAAAACCTCAGAACAACGTCCCCTGGAGACGACAACCTTAGAGTATTGAAGGTCTTCGAGACTTTCGCTTCAAACAATCGGCGCAAGAGGGCACTCCGCGACCTCGCCGAAGTCTGCCAAGTCGCAGCAATAAACCCCTGGAACGACACGGCAACAACTTTCAATGCCAGTAATGAACCAAAATTCCGGTCAGTCCGGGCACCAGCCGCCCTGGTGCACAATCCAATTGTGGACGGCTTTCGGCTCACTAAAGTGCTTATGGACGGCGGCAGTGGACTAAACCTCATCTACAAGGATACACTCAACAAAATGGAAATAGGCAGGAGCCGCATTGAGCAAAGTAATATGACCTTCCGGGGGATTATTCCCAGCCGGGAGGCGCGATGCGCGGGGAAAATCACACTCGACGTGGTACTCGACACGCCAGAGAACTATCGGTACAAAGAGATAACCTTCCAAGTGGCCCCTTTAAACAGTGGATATCACGCCCTGTTGGGGCGAGACGCATTCACACACTTTCAAGCCATACCCCATTACGGGTATATGAAGCTCAAGATGCCCGGGCCCAATGGTATTATCACTCTCGCCAGTGATCCGGACATAGCACTCCGCGCCGAAAACAAAACCACATCCCTGGCCCTCGAGGCACTCTCCGAGGCCCTCGCGGCCGAAGAGTTAAACGCACTACGCTCCACGGTGGACAGGGACAATGTAATCCTGGATAAGCGACCCAAATCCATCTCCTTTAAACCAGTAGACGAAATAGTCAAATTTCAAGTCCACCCGATGGACCCCAAGAAGACAGCTTCCATCGGGGCACAGCTGGACCCAACGGTCGATGCCGCACTACGAGAGTTCCAGGAATCCCATGTAGGTTGGCCAATGTCGGATTTCGGGTTCCGGCAGACCCTCTAGGTTCGAACTCTGGGGTGCACGCAGAGATCTCACCCCCTACCTACCTGCACCTCGTCGCCTCGCAAGGATCTAAACTACGCAAAGAGCAACACAAGGGACACAAGGTTTATACTGGTTCGGGCCACCATTGTGGTGTAATACCCTACTCTAGTGTGTGGTGTGGTGGATTGCCTCAGGGGCTGATGATGAACAATACAAGGAAGAACAGCCTCACGAGGGTCTGTTTTGGCCAAGGCGATTTAACTGCTAGGGGAATTCTCTCTCTCTCTCTCTCTCTCTAGATTGCTTGACCTCTAGCTCTGTTCTCGATTCCGGATCTCTCCCTCTACCCTGTGGGTGGCTAGTCCTATTTATAGGTAGAGGCCCTGGGCCTGTTCCCAAATATTGAGCGGGAAGGGCGCCAACAATTGGCCATTTTGAAGGGGAACATCTAGTACACTTATCCTGACTAAAGTTGGACCTCGCCTGTTAAAGGCTCTGACGGTGATGCCGGCTTGGGCTCCACGATGACCTCCTTCCTGCCGTTGTGTTGGTCTTGATCTTGTTGCACCGAAATGGCTGCCTTTGCTTGATGCTCTCGCCTGCGCTTGCCTCCTTTGCACCAAAGAGGAAATGAGGACACTGCGTGGGCAGGCGCCCGCCTGGCGCCCTTGGTCGTCATGGCTTGCGTCATGGGCACCTCGTGAGGTACCCCGCCTTGATCTCTCCGCCTCCTCGCGAGCCAGCCTGATGAGGTCGTTCGAGGAGGCTTCTGTCGTCCGCCCATGAGGCTTGGCCCTCGCGAGGGTCTTGAGCTGGTGTCGATGAAGATGGGCCGTCTTGGGCCACCCTTGAGCCACGCCAAGAAGGTCAGCAAGCAAGTCAGGTACCCCCGTTCCCAGAACGCCGACAGCCAAACACAGCCTCAACATATTGAAGGGATATAAGCCGGTCAAGCAAACACTACGGCACTTTTCTGAATCCAAACGACAAGCTACGGGGGAGGAGCTGGCCAAGTTAATCGAGGCCGGATTCATCAGAGAAATAAAACACCCGGACTAGCTAGGAAACCTGGTGATGGTGCCAAAGAAGGATAAATCCTGGTGTTTGTGCGTCAACTTCAAAGACCTCAACAAGGCCTGCCCTAAGGAACCCTTACCCCTCCCCCGCATCGATCAGATTATTGATGCTACTTCACGACACGACTCACTGTGTTTCCTCGACGCATACTCCGGATACCATCAAATCAGAATGAAGGAGTCCGACCAAGCCGCAACGACATTCATTACCCCATATGGGCCATTCTGCTTCAACACTATGCCCTTCGGGCTTAAAAACGCCGGCGCCACCTACCAACACATGATTCAAACATGCCTCGAGAAACAGATCGGCAAGACAGTTGAAGCATATGTGGATGACGTCGTCATCAAAACTAGGCACATCGAGTCATTGATAGACGATATGCGTCTCACATTCGACAACCTCCGTACATATGACATCAAGCTCAATCCGGAAAAGTGCGTTTTCGGCGTTCCCGCTGGAAAACTGCTGGGCTTCATAGTTTCCAATAGAGGAATCGAGGAAAATCCAGCCAAAATCCGAGCTTTGTCACAATTCGCTACACCAACAAATTAAACCTTAAACAGGTCCAAAAACTAGCTGGATGCGTGGCAGCTTTAAGCCGTTTTATCTCCAGACTAGGAGAAAAAGCATTGCCACTTTATCGCCTTCTCCGACGCACCGACCACTTCGAGTGGACGGATGCGGCAACGGCTTGACTGGAAGAAACAAAGGCTCTTTTAGTGAGCAACCCAATCCTGGCCGCGCCAAATGTCGGCTAACCCATACATCTTGGCAACACACCAGGTGGTGAGCGCGGTGCTCGTCGTTGAGCGAGAGGAGGATGGACACAAATTCACACTTCAGAAACTGGTATACTACGTATCCACTATTCTCACACCATGCAAATCTTGGTACCCTCATTACCAAAAGATAGCATATGCGGTCTTCATGCATCCCGGAAGCTACGACACTACTTTCAAGAGTGCTTTATCACAGTGGCTTCCAAAGTACCACTCAATGACATAATAAACAACCGCGATGCTATGGGCCGGATTGCGAAGTGGGCCATTGAGCTCCTTCCATTCGACATAACATCTAAACCGCGCCGAGCCATTAAATCCCAAGTACTGGCCGACTTTGTCGCCGAATGGATAGAGGCCGAACTCCCTAAAGAGTACGACACATATTCCAACTGGGTCATGCACTTCGATGGCTCTAAAATGCTGGTCGGCTTAGGAGCGGGCGTTGTCTTAACGTCCCCCACCGGAGACACAGTCCAGTACGTACTCCAAATATTATACATAGACTCTAACAATGCAGCCAAATACGAGGCCTTATTGCACGGTCTTCGGATGGCTGCCTCCATGGGCATACAACACCTGGAGGTGCGCGGGGATTCAAATCTCGCAATATCCCAAATAAATGGGGACTTTGATGCCAAAGATCCGAAGATGGCGGCCTATCGTAACGCCATACTCAAAATATTGGCTCGGTTCGAGAGGCTCGAGTTTCATGATGTGGCTCGAGAAAGCAATCAAGTGGCGGATGTCCTTGCCCGCAGCGGCGCCAAGCGTGACCCCGTCCCGCCTAACATATTCCTGGAAAGGCTCTTCAAGCCATCCGTGGCGTGGCAGGGGGAGAGCAGCAACACTAGTCTAGATCCGATTATACCCCCAGATTCAGAACACAATAACGATATCATCGAGGGCTCAGCCACCGAAATAACACCATCGGCCCATCTAATAATGGCAGTAATTGCCCCATGGACCGAACCCTTTTTGGCCTACCTTAATAGGCGAGAGCTCCCCGAGGATCAGAATGAGGCTCGCCGCATTGTCCGGCGCTCGAAATCCTACAAGGTCCATGACAGAGAGCTCTACAAGAAAAGCGCTACTGGAGTCCTTCAAAGATGCATCTCTGAAGAAGAGGGATGGCAGCTCTTGGCCGAAATGCTTGCTGGTCTCAGCGGTCACCACGCCACGGCTCGGGCCCTTGTAAGTAAAGCCTTCCGTACAGGTTTCTTCTGGCTGACGGCCCAAGCAGACGCATAGGATCTTGTCCAACGTTGTGTCGGATGCCAGATTTTCGCCAGTCAAAGCCATATGCCGCCCACCGCTCTACAAACAATCCCCATTACTTGACCTTTCGTGGTCTGGGGTCTTGATATGGTCAGACCCCTTAAAGGAGGAAGCCATAAATAAAAAATATATGCTGGTCATGGTAGATAAATTCACCAAATGGATAGAGGCCAAACCAGTTAAAACGGCCAAAGCCAGACTAGTGATAGATTTTATATCCGGTGTCGTGCACCGTTATGGTGTCCCACATAGCATCATCACCGATAACGGCTCCAATTTTACAGCCGATGAAGTGAAAACCTGGTGTGCTAACCTGGGCATTAAGCTCGATTATGCTTCCGTCTATCACCCACAAACAAACGGTCAAGTCGAACGAGCTAATGGTCTTATCATGAGCGGCATCAAACCTAGACTAGTGCGGTCTTTGAAAGAATCAGACAAGCACTGGGTTGAGGAGCTCGACTCCGTACTCTGGGGGCTGTGGACCACGCCCTATCGCACTACCGGATACACACCATTATTTATGGTGTACGGCGCAGAGGTCGTTTTGCCCTGCGACATCATTCATGACTCACCTCAAGCGCGCATGTATGAAGAGAGAGAGGCCGAGTTAGATCGGCAGGAAAACCTAGACGCCTTGGAAGAGGAGCGCGACGTTGCAAAAGCCCGTTTTGCAATCTATCAACAACAGGTTCGCAGATATCATAGCAGAGAGGTGCGGGCCAAGACTTATAATGTTGGTGAACTCGTTCTACGCTTACCAGAAGAGAAAAAGGACAAACTCAAGCCCAAGTGGGAGGGTCCCTTCATCATAGATGAAGTTCTCACTGGAGGAGCGTACCTCCTGCGTGATGCGTTGAACAATCGCTTAGAGCCAAACCCGTGGAATGCCGCCAAACTCCAAAGATTCTACGCCTAGAGCCGGACTCTTCGTTCGCTTTCGTCTCCCTTTGTTTCCATTTTTTCCCCTCTTTTTTCTCTAGCTTTAAGCTCTTGTGCGGCTAAACCGCGCACCTATGATGTACACATCCTTAAAATGTATACGCCCATAATACCTTGGGGCTTCTTTTACAGAAGCTTATTCTTATTTCCGAGCATCAAGCTCACCATCGCCGGGCGCTCGGGAACGGGGTCCCTGACTTGCTCGCCTGCGCGCCCGCGGCGTGGCTCAAGTGGGGGCCCAAGACGCCCAGCTTCATCAGCTCAAGCTCAAGACCTCGCGAGGGGCAAGCCTGCTGGGCGGACGACAAGAACCTTCCTCAGAGCAGCCTCACAAAGCAGGCTCACGAGAAGGCGGAGAGATCAAGGCAGGGTACCTCACGAGGGTGCCCCGTGACGCAAGCCATGACGACGAGGTCAAGGGCGCCAGCCTCAAGAGTGTCCTCGCTTCCTCTTGGTGCAAAGGAGGCAAGCACAGCCAAGGCATCAGCAAAGGTTACCGCCTGTGCAACAAGACCAAGACCAGCGGAGCGGCAGGACGGAGGTCATCGTGGAGCCCAGGACGGCGCCACTGCTGAGCCTTTGGCAGCCAAGACCAACTTTAGTCAGATAAGTGTACTAGATGTTCCCTTCAAATGGCCAATTGTTGGCGCCCTTCCCGCTCATTATTTGGGAAGAGGCCCAGGGCCTCCCTCTATAAATAGGACTAGCCACCACACAGAGAGGGGATGGGTCGAACCTACCAGAGAGAGAGAGAAGCGACTGGACTCACCCAAACAGTTCATCGCGCCAGCTCAAGAACAGCCCTTCGCGAGGTTGTTCTTCCTTTGTACTATTCTTCATTAGCCCAGAGGCAATCCACCACACCACACACTGGAGTAGGGAATTACACCACAACGGGGCTCGAACCAGTATAAATCTTGTGTCTCTTGTTCTGTTCATCGTTCCTAGTTTAGATCCCTTGCATACCATTAACGCGTGAGCTGGTAGGGGAAAGATCTCCATGCGCACCCCAGAGTTCGAACCTCAAGGGTCTGCCCGAACCCGAAATCCGACATTTGGTGCGCCAGGTAGGGGTGCGCCGGAATCTTTCTTCCGCTGGTCGCGTGTGATCTTCCGTCGGTCCATGGTCGACGCCGCCGAAGCGCTGGCTGCTCAAGGCCGCCGAGTCGCCAGATGGCTCCGCCGGCGACACCCTTGTCGTTCTCGCTGCTCGCCGCCAACGCCGCCACCGCCCGGCGGGAACGAGCAGCAAGCCTCGCCCTCGCATCCATCGGTGAGGCGAGAAGGCCGCACCGCTACTCCTTCGCCACCCTGCTGGTTCTTTCAGATCACAGCGCACCGCGCCCCATGGAGGCTCGAGCCACGCCATCGCGCAAACGAGCTCCTGCGCTACCGCCCTGTCAACGACGTCTACGAGGAGTGGCTCGACAGCGTCACCGAACTCGTCCGCGCCGCAGGGGGCTCCCCCGTGCCGTCCCTCTCATTGCCTCTCCCTTCACCCCGCGTGGGAGGCAAGGAGCCGGAGGTGCCCCCGCCACCTCCTCCCCAAGAAGGCACCCAGGCTCCAAGGCGCGTGGCCCCGGCCAAGACCTCCACGTCCGGCGCCACAAGAACAAGAAAGGAGCTGCCAGAGATCCTCGCCCCAAGAAGGTGCTCGCAGCTCCCAAAGACCGGAGCGCCGCGATCGCGCTCCACCGTCACCGCTTCAAGACCCCGCGCTGCTCCAGGCAGTGGTGCACGGGAATCCACAAGAGCAAGCTCCACATCAGCAAAGAGCCCCGGTGGCCACCGCAAGCTGTCGCGCCTTCACCGCCGAGCTACGTAACGTCGCATGGCCCGGCAAGTTCAAGCCAGACCTGCCTCCTCGCTACGACGGCACTTCCGACCCCGCAGAGTTCCTTCAGCTCTACGAGCTGGGAATCGAAGCCGCCAACGGGGACGAAAAGGCCATGGCGAATTGGTTCTATGGCGCCAAGGAAGGAGCCCAACTCGCTCTCGAATCCGGCTTCCGCACGATCTCCTCCTCGACGAGATGCGCACCCGCTTCATCGCCAACTTCCAAGGCACTCGCGATCGGCCTCCGGCCGTGAGCGACATGCGCCGCATCAAGCAGCAGCTAGGAGAGACCCTGCAGAAGTACATCCAGCGCTTCAATAACGCCGCCCAAGATCTCTGTGGTGATCGAGGAAGCCATCATCTCAGCCTTCTCGATGGCGTGCGTGACGCCAAGATGAAGGAGGAGCTAGCAATGCATGAAGACATGTGCACATCCTCGAGCTGTTCAACTTGGCGACCAAATGCGCCAGTCCGAGGAAGGGCGCCTCCTTCTCGAGCCCGCCGCCGATCCGTAAGAGAAGGAGCCCAAGGTCAAGGACGTGTAGCGCAAGGGGGCTGCCGTGCTCGCAGCAGAACTAGACACCAAGCGAGGCAAGGATCAGCCCAAGTCATCCAAAGGCAGCCGGTACTGCGTATACACGACCTCCACACCCACAACACCAACGAATGCCGGAGCTCAGGCCATGTGAGAGATGACGGCCGACGCCCGAGCGCAATGATCGGGCTACGGCCGAGGAGGGGAAGAGGCGCAGGACGCTGGGAAGATCATGCCCTCGCCAAGGATGGCGTGACAGACCTCGCGAGGACCCGGCAGGACCAGCCTCGCGAGGGAGTTTGAGGACCAGCCTCGTGAGGACCGCCTCGTGGCAACGCAGGGCTCCCACCTCGGCCGCAGCCGCCAAGGAGGTACGAAGACCATCATCAGACGAGGGGCTGGGGCTTCTGGCTGCACATTGCTTGCATCCTAGGTGGCGCCAGCCCCAGCCTCTCAACAAGATCTTCAAGCAGTTTGCTCATGAGGTGAATGCAGTCCTCCCAAGCCCGAGGCCACACGCCCCCTCGTGGTTGTCGGCGCTATCACGTTCAGCTCAGCGGATCAGCTCAAGTGCGCGGCAACGGCCGGAGTCCTCCCCATGCTTTGCTCACCAGTCATCAGCAACGTGCAAGTCACTAGGACCCCCATCGATGGCGGAGCAGGACTCAACGTCCTATATGTCGAGAAATTCAACGATCTCCAAGTGCCATACGATCAGCTTCAGCCGACCAAGCCTTTCTCAGGAGTCACCGATGGCTCCACCGTCCCGATAGGGCAAGTTCGCCTTCCTGTCACCTTCGGACAGCGCAACAACTACCGCACCAAGCTCATCGACTTCGACGTCGCCCACATTCGCCTGCCATACAATGCCATCCTCGGGTACCTAGCTTTGGCCAAGTTCATGGCAGTGACTCACCATGGCTACAATGTCCTCAAGATGCCAGGAAGCGGAGGAGTCATCACAGTGCCTTGTGAGGAAAGGATGCGTGTGCTCTCTTGAGCGTACCTTCCAAGCCGCAGCAATCGAAGACCCAGATCACAGGAGCAGGAGACTTCCCGAGGTGATCCCTAAGAAGAAGAAGGCTTCGCCTGGTCCAAGCCCTCATGGGGAAGGCACCTCCAGAGGCGTGGAAACAGGACCCGTGCCCGTTCAAGGGGCGCCACCCTCTGTCGCATAGGAAGGCGCGCCTGCACCCTCCTCAAAGGGGCTCGGGGCTCTTTCATGGCGAGCCACCGACTTAGCCGGGTCATGAGGGAGGCGCCGGGCACCACTTGGAGGCGTGCTTCAAGGCACGTTTCCCTCAGGAAGGTATGAGGCAAGGAGGGCCAAACCATCAAGAGTTCATCACGAGGAACACCCAGAGCTACAGGAGTCAAGAGTCATGCGGCTGCGCGCTGCCCGCCGTGGCCCCACATCCAGCGAGGATGGTGGGCTGCGAGTCTGCATCGACATACCAGTGGCTCAACCGGGCGCGCCTCAGAGCGCCTCCGCCCTCACGCTGGGGCGCAGAGGGTCCACCACAGCTACGCTTGCATGCCTTCGCCTGCCGAACGCGGTCGCCGCCCATCGCCGCCGGCTGAGGTGCGCCTGAGGCTCAGGAGGTCAAGCAGCGTGGTCCCGGCAGAGATGGAGATGGCTCTCGGAACCCCTCAGGCCCCGGAGCCTCCCGAGGCTCCAGTCCCGAGGGCTCGTGAGGGCCGGCTTCCTCATCACGCCATCCGCTACCTCAACATCCCGCCATCTCCGACCATATTAGGTGACACCTTTCCAAGTTCCGCTTCAGTGGGAGCGCCTGGCTGCATCATTCCCTGTGTCATGGGTCCGCCTCATGCATGTATCTGTTTTGCTTATGTTCTTTACTTACCTTGTTGGGGGCGCCCCTCGGGCTGCATTATCCCCAAGCTGCTCGGGCCAGACCCAGTGGCGTGTGCTTTCTCCGCACCTATCTAAATAGATTTGCTTATTCATACATAACATGCTTGACCTAATCGCCAGCTCGATTGACACCTACCTTTGGAGCCGCTCGCTCAGGCACGGCACTTGCGCACGGGTCAGTCCCTGCAACGCCGATAGATCTGAGTGGCTGAGCTCTGGCCGCGGCAGCCCCGCAAGGCGCCACCTTGCCAAGCCCTCAGTGCCCCCGATCACTCCCTCGGAGCGACCAATGGTTGGCTGGCAACCGTAACAACGAACCTTGTTTCCCCTCGTGATTGGTACACAGGACCTGCTCCAGGAGTAACGTTGGCGGCATCACGAGCCTTCTCTCCTCCTCTCCGGCGCAATCCGCTTGCATGTTGAAAGGGGGGCGCCTGAGCATCGCGACTCATGGGCTCTTACTGGCTCTCCAGCCCTCACCCCCTGGCCTTGACCCACGGCATCGCTACCTGTCATACCAGCAGCGGCTGAGCTCGCTCGAGGGCCGGAACCTGAGGACGTAGAGCACTAAGGAAAGCACGGGAGAGGGAAGAAGCTCGCGAGACCCAACCTCGCAACACCTCGCTTGCCGCCAGCAGCACGGCACCTCATCGAACGCCGCCCAAACCCGCAAGATAAGTCACGCAAAACTGATCCGCCTCGGTGCTAAACCTCGCCATCGCTGCTCACACGGCAAAGCTGCCTACCTTTCTTGCCCAAAGGAGGCTGCTTGAGCGCTAAAGGGGACCTCTTGAGCATCGCGACTCAGGGGCTTTATCGACCTCGGGCCGCCACCTCCTGGCCTTGACCACGGCATCGCGACCAGCATACCAGCGACGGTGAAGCTTACCTGGGACCGGGACTGTCACAGCAGAGCACCAAGCCCTCGTGAGGAAAGAAAGGGGAGCTGAGCCGATGTAACAAGCATCTCGCACCGATTCATCATAAGAATATAATATTCACAAAAACATGGCCAGCGCCTTACATACCCCCGCGGGGTGCTACTTCGATTCTTCGCAGGAAATAAAAGGTGATAATCCTAAGGAACGCCGACTACGCGTGCCTCCGCAGGAGACGCCATCATCAACAGTGGGCCGCCAGGCACCGACGCCAACCCCATCCAGATCACCGGCGCCGGTAGCCTGAAGCGCCCGCCCGGCTTCGAGCGCGGCGCGAGCTCGGGGCTCGTAGTTGTCGTCGCTCGTCTCCGGCATCGCCAGAAGCTCGGCGGAGGCGCTGGACCCTCCGACCCCTTCGCTGCTGCCCGAGGAGCTGCCGAGGGTGCGACCGGCGGGCCTAGTCCTCGCCCGGCGATGCCCCGACCGCCCTTCTCGGGACAGCATTCCAGCCGGCGTCCTTCCGCGTCGAAGACCTTGAAGAACATCAAGGAGGCGCCATCGATTCTAGGTGGATCACGAGGGCGCCTTGTCCGGCAGACCGGGCGATCTCGCCCAGCCTCGGGTCATGTAGACCTTGCCCGAGCGACAACCGCAACCTCCGCCCGGTCGCAGGGTGCTGCAGCCAGCGGCTGCAACCAGAGCTCAAGAGAACCCCTCAGCGGGATCTCAAGGTGAAGGGGGAGGAAGGCGAATCCAAGATTGAGGAGGCATGGCGGCGGAGCACGAGCTCGGAGGAGCCTCGGCATGAACTCCTGTGAGGAACGACACGCACCGCCGCGGATTCCGGCGGCGCCGACGGCGGCGCTGCGTCGTGTCGCCGGCGCCTACTCCTCCAGGGCCCTTGATGCGGGCGTACAAGTGCAGCGGGAACCCTAGCGGCGGCCGCTCGTACCAGGGCCTCGACGCCTCCTGCCGGGCTCCCTCATCTCGGCGGCAGAGGACTAGCCATTTCCTCGGCGAAAGCGGGTCGGGACCCTCTCGGGGGGCCTTTCCCTTCTATTCTGCAGAAAACCGGCGGATCGGAGCCATTGTCGCAATGCAGAGCAAGGGCGAGGATGGAGAGGAAGGAGTAGCAAGAAGGGATGGACTGGAAGGGCTCGCGCCGTTCTGTACTTATAGCCGGAGGAGGCCAACCGTCGGCCTCCACGATCACAGGTAATCATGACCCATTTCTGCGTGCAGGGACTTGTCAAGTCATGTGGTTGCCGAGGGATCATGGGGAAGCAGAGACGCCCAAGTCCAATCAATCGCCACGCGGCGCCTGAGGCCACAGGCTGTTGGGGCCCATGGCGCTTTGCACTTGCCCCTTCGCTTCTCTGCTAAGCCAAGTCCGGGCGTGCCTTGGGCCCGGGGGATACTGTCGGCGTTCTAGGAATGGGGGTCCCCAGACTTGCCTGCCTGCGGCCTGCGGCGTGGCTCAAGTGGGGGCCCAACATGGCCCAGCTTCATCACTAAGCTCAAGACCTCACGAGGGGCTGAGCCTCATGGGCGGACGACAGAACCTTCCTCAGAGCAGCCTCGCCAGCAGGCTCACGAGGAGGCGGAGAGATCAAGGCAGCGACTCACGAGGGTGCCCCGTGACGCAAGCCATGATGATCGATGTCAGCGGGCGCCAGCGGGCGCCTGCAAGAGTGTCCTCGCTTCCCTTTGGTGCAAAGGAGGCAAGCACATGCCAAGGCATCGTGCAAAGGTTACCGCCGTGCAACAAGACCAAGACCAGTGGAGTGGCAGGACGGAGGTCATCGTGGAGCCCAGGACGGTGTCACCGTCAGAGCCTTTGGCAGCCGAAGACCAACTTTAGTCAGGATAAGTGTACTAGATGTTCCCCTTCAAAATGGCCAATTGTTGGTGCCCTTCCTGCTCATTATTTGGGAAGAGGCCCAGGGCCTCCCTCTATAAATAGGACTAGCCACCACAGAGAGAGGGGACGGGTCGAACCTACCAGAGAGAGAGAGAAGCGACTAGAGTCACCCAAGCAGTTCATCGCGCGAGCTCAAGAACAGCCCCTCACAAGGCTGTTCTTCCTTTGTACTGTTCTTCATCAGCCCCAGAGGCAATCCACCACACCACACACTGGAGTAGGGTATTACACCACAACGGTGGCCCGAACCAGTATAAATCTTGTGTCTCTTGTGATGTTCATCGTTCCTAGTTTAGATCCCTTGCATACCATTAACGCGTGAGCTGGTAGGGGAAAGATCTCCGTGCGCACCCCAGAGTTCGAACCTCAAGGGTCTGCCGGAACCCGAAATCCGACAACCACATATGTGTCCTTTCCTCATATGTACATTTACTTCGCCATTATATGCATCGTTATGACTTAAGTTTTTTCCAAGCTAGGTTTCCTGGCTCCTGTGCTTATGCCCTACGTTCCCATTTGTTTGGCTAGGGCATAAAAGGAGCACCTCTGCGATTGTTACAGCCGGGTCATCCGGACGTGTACCTCAGACTGGGTGAAGCCGAAAGCTAGCGTTCTTAAGGGAATATTCGATTGGCGGACTAAAGATGTTTTACCCTCATTATAGTGTGAACCCCCAGATGTTACATATTCATTATATATTCTCCCGAAGGTGTTGACTCCTGTATCACGCAATTATCCTTTGTTCTTGTTTCAAGCTGTTTTTCTGACAGATCTAGATTATCATGACGTCCCCAAGTACCTCCAAGGACAAGTTCTTTGAGAAGGTCATCAACCCTTACCTCGCGAAGGTGCTGCGACACCCTCAAACCATTGAGTTGCGTGATGGGTTGCTGCACATCCGCGATGAAGAGGGACCGAAGGGGACCTGAAGCGTGGAGACGAGGCTCGAAGCAGTGGAGCAACAAGTTTTCAAGTGTCAGGGGATGGTGGAATGTGGACTCAAATCCAACCACATGATGATCGCGGAGTTCACTAGCAACCACAAGTTGGTTGCCGACAACATCGGGGAGGCCATCTTCAAGCTTCACGAGAAGATCGAGCACCTTCAAGCCCAAATCTATGACCTGCAAAACCAAAATTGTGAGTATGAATATAGATTCAAAAGGATGAGTTTGGCCGCAGATTTGAAGATCCCGGAGACTCGATCATCCTTCTATGATGGTGAGCCTATGCCTTGGAAGATGGACGACAAGCCCGCATCATCAACAACACCTCCACCTTCTTCACCAACAAAGGAGACATAATCACATGGGTATGAGCACTCCCCTTGGCAACTGCCAAGCTTGGGGGAGGTGCCCCGGTATCGTATCACCATCACACTCCTATCTTTACCATTTTTCTTAGTTCGATCCCATTAGTAGTATCTTGATCTATTAGAATAAAGTTTATGTCATGATCTAGTTTTGAGTTTTGCTTTATGATCTCTCTATATATTCGAGTCCTTGAGCTATATATAATAAAGATTAGTGTTGAGTCAAGGGCTTGATTATTTTGCCATGATCTTGAGTGAATAAAAGAAAAGAAGAAAAAGAATAAAAAGAAACAAAGGGTTCATATTGATCTTATTGAGAGTAATGACTTCACATAGAAAGAGTATGATGATTAAAAGTTGTTGGGAGTTGGCAGACATAGCCTTGCTCATCGTTGCAATTAATAGGAAGTAATAAGGAAAGAGAGGTTTCACATATAAATATACTATTATTGACATCTTTTATCAATGGGAACACTCATTAAAATATGACATGCTAAAGAGTTGATGTTGGACAAGGAAGACAACGTAATGAGTTATGTTTTCTTATATCTGAGATAAAGTATGTTGTCATGGATCCTCCAACATGTGGAGCTTGCCTTTCCCCCTCATGCTGGCCAAATTCTCAGCACCAAGTAGAGATACTACTTGTGCTTCCAAAAACCCTTAAACCAGTTTTGCCATGAGAGTCCACCATATCTACCTATGGATTGAGTAAGATCCTTCAAGTAAGTTGTCATCGGTGCAAAGCAACAAAAATTGCTCTAAATATGTATGATTGATTGGTGTGGGAGAAATAAGCTTTATACGATCTTGTGATGTGGAAGAAATAAAAGCGACGGACTGCATAATAAAGGTTCATATCACAAGTGGCAATATAAAGTGACGTTCTTTCGCATTAAGATTTTGTGCATCCAACCATAAAAGCGCATGGCAACCTCTACTTCCCTCTGCGAAGGGCCTATCTTTTATTATTATATTCTATCTTATGCAAGAGTCATGGTGATCTTCACCTTTCCTTTTTCATTTTAACCTTTGGCAAGCACAGTATGTTGGAAAGATCCTGATATATATATATATCTTATTGGATGTAGGGGAGCATGAATTATTATTGTTGACATTACCCTTGAGGTAAAAGGTTGTGGGGAGAAACTATAAGCCCCTATCTTTCTCTGTGCCTGATTAAAACTCCGTAACCACAAGTATTGCGTCAGTGTTAGCAATTATGAAGGACTAGATGATAGTTGAGTATGTGGACTTGCTTTTAAGCTCTGACATAGACTCTTTCTGATGTTATGATAAATTGCAATTGCTTCAATGACTGAGATTATAGTTTGTTGGTTCCCAATAAAGTTTATGATTTGTACTCATCATTGTGAATGGATTATTACTTGAGTATAAGAAATCATATGACAAAATCTATATATGTTGTTGTTATGAGAATAATCATGATGCCTTCATGTCCGTATTTTATTTTTTTATCGACACCTCTACCTCTAAACATGAGGACATATTTATCGTTATCGGCTTCCGCTTGAGGACAAGCGAGGTCTAAGCTTGGGGGAGTTGATACGTCCATTTTGCATCATGCTTTTATATCGTTATTTATTGCATTATGGGGTGTTATTACATGTTATGTCACAATACTTATGCCTATTCTCTCTTGTTTTACAAGGTTTACATAAGGAGGGAGAATGCCGGCAGCTGGAATTCTGGGCTGGAAAAGGAGCAAATATTATAGACCTATTCTGCACAACTCCAAAAGTCCTGAAACTCCACGAAAGTCATTTTTGGGAATAATAAAAAATATCTAGCAGAAGAAGTTCACCAGAGGGGGGCCCACCTGTCCACGAGGGTGGGGGCGCACCCCCTACCTCGTGGGCCTCCTGTTGGCTCTCTGATGCCCATCTTCGGCTATATGAGGTCTTTCGATAAGGAAAAAAATCATAAGCAACCTTTCGGGACGAGACTCCGCCACGAGGCGGAACCTTGGCGGAACCAATCTAGGGCTCCGCAGAGCTGTTCTCGCTGGGACACTTTCTCCGGGAGGGGAAATCATCGCCATCGTCATCACCAACGCTCCTCTCATCGGGAGAGGGCAATATCCATCAACATCTTCACCAGCACCATCTCATCTCAAAACCCTATTTCATCTCTTGTATCCAATTCTCGTCTCCAAGTCCGGGATTGGTACTAGTAGGTTGCTAGTAGTGTTGATTACTCCTTGTAGTTGATGCTAGTTGGTTTATTTGGTGGAAGATCATATGTTCATATCCTTTATGCATATTAATACCCCTCTGATTATGAACATGAATATGCTTTGTGAGTAGTTACTTTTGTTCCTGAGGACATGGGAGAAGTCTTGCTATTAGTAGTCATGTGAATTTGGTATTCGTACGATATTTTGATGAGATTTATGTTGTCTAGCCTCTAGTGGTGTTATGTGAACGTCGACTACATAACACTTCACCATTATTTGGGCCTAGAGGAAGGCATTGGGAAGTAATAAGTAGATGATGGGTTGCTAGAGTGACATAAGCTTAAACCCTAGTTTATGCGTTGCTTCGTAAGGGGCTGGTTTGGATCCATATGTTTCATGATATGGTTAGGTTTACCTTAATACTTTTGTTGTAGTTGCGGATGCTTGCAATAGAGGTTAATCATAAGTGGGATGCTTGTTCAAGTAATAACAGCACCCAAGCACCGGTCCACCCACATATCAAATTATCAAAGTACCGAACGCGAATCATATGAACGTGATGAAAACTAGCTTGACGATATTCCCATGTGTCCTCGGGAGCGCTTTTCCTTATATAAGAGTTTGTCCAGGCTTGTCCTTTTCTACAAAAAGGATTGGGCCACCTTGCTGCACTTTATTTACTTTTGTTACTTGTTGCTCGTTACAAATTATCCTATCACAAAACTATCTGTTACCACTTATTTCAGTACTTGTAGAGAATACCTTGCTGAAAACCGCTTATCATTTCCTTCTGCTCCTCGTTGGGTTCGACACTCTTACTTATAGAAAGGACTACGACAGATCCCCTATACTTGTGGGTCATCAAATATGAGTCTGTAACCTAAGAAACGAAGCTTTGCATGACACTACACTTATGTTACTACCCACTATGAAGGTAGTAACATATATAGTCTAGGGATATGTGTGTGTTACTAGTGTACTACTCTCCATTGTGGCTAGTCTCATACTCCCTCCTTTCCGGTTTAGGCTGGTTGTAATGGTATTATCATAAGCGGTATCATGCATGCCAACTAGCACTTTTGGATGATGTGGCACACAAGAGAGGATGTGGTATCATATCATGATACCGTGTCATATTAAATGTTGTACTACTACTTTGTGTGATTAATAAGGCAACCTAAGATGTTAACTTATGATACTATGCATTACGGAAGTAGCTAGTATCCTAGCTACACTATCATATATATATGCATGATACTACTAGTATATATGATACTACCCATTACAACCAGCCTTATAGGGCTCAATTCAAAAATCTCACCAACCAAGGTAGATGGTGAGTGGTGGAATACCTTATGTAGTTTTCAAAAACACCCAATTAATGCTTTTGTTTTCCTCAAAAATTTATGTTTCCTATGTATTAATTGCAATACATGCATGCTAATTTGTGTCATGCATGGCAATAGATATGATATATATATATGATACTATATTCTATGTATTATACTATGCGCAATAATTAATTAAAGGTAGTATCATACACTAGTATCATATGTACTGTATATTCATGATACTAGTATATGACACTCTCCACTATACTCAAGATTTCTTACCGTGGAAAAAAATTGGAGGCCAAACGATGAACTCATATTTTCATTCGAACAAAAATATGATGTTAGGTAATGTAAATGTTTTCAAAGAGCACACGGTTCACTCACAAAAGTCGTGTATCCACTAAACCGTGGCGATGCACCCCGCCCCCACCCCTCTGCCACGCGCGCGATCTAAGTCATGCGTTCTGATTGGCCAGAACCCAAACACCACGGATCGTACGTCTGCATCGTTGGATTCTCCTTGATTGAACGGCGATCCTCATCCCTTTCGACAATACATGTACATGTTTTCAAATAGCCCCTCCAAAAAATGTTTTCAAATAGCACACGGTTCACACACGAAAGCCGTGTGCCTACCAAACCGTGCCCGATGCCCCCTTGCTGTGTGCGCGATCTGAGTCATGCGTTCTGATTGGCCAGAACCCAAACCACACAGATCGTACGTCTGCACCATTGGATGCTCCCAGATCGAACGACAATCCTCATCCCTTTCGACAGGAAATGCAGTCCGGCTAGGAATTGATTTATATGCCAATATGCACGGTAAATGCCAAAAAATGTCTTACATATAGCACACAAGACCGGAAATGCGCAAGCAAATCAAACCCGTGGTAAAATTGTGATTGGTTTACGTGCGAAAAATTTAGAGGCGAAAAGATGAACTCACGTCTTCATTTCAAAATTAGTACGTCTTCATTTCAAACGAAATTATTCTGTTTGTGCACACAAGCGCTTAGAGGCAACCGTTTGCATAGGCCTTTCCGCGCGCGCGGTAACCGGGATATTTTTCAACCTATTTACCTAGGCCGCCAACCCCCCCCCCCCCACCGTCCGCCCGTGTTTCACTCAACTAGTCTACCCAATCTCCTTCGCCAGCTCCCCCTCCCCCAGATCCATAGCAGAACCCTCTCCGGCGCCGCCGTGCTCACCCCGGCCGTGTACCCGCTCTTTGGTGTCAATCCTACCTCCACTGCCGTTCCCAACATGCGGCGGCCCGCGCCTCGCCGTCTTCGTTTGCTCGCTAGCCACCCTCGAGCATATCGATGCAGTAACCCTCGCCTCTCCTGTGGTCCGGCCGAGTTTGCATTAAGAAGCCCGTTGGTTACTGCTCTCCATCACGGTGAGGCATATTTCCTCGCAATCCCTCTTCCAATTTCGTTTCGTATGTTCCCAAATTGGTTATAAAATAACGGAGAGCATATGTATGTTCATTATCTACCTTCCTTACTACATATAAGTTGTATTTGTTCCAATAAGTTACTACCTATTTACAGATCACGGGCGCCCGAGTCACACAAACTTAACAAATTAGCCGTACATTTTCTAAATTATTGCATGGCATGTTTAGAAAGCTTGATACCAAGTTGTTAGTTTTATGCTTATCCTCCTTTCCTGAGTTTCACATGTGTTCTATGTAGATGCCGAGTAGCAGCAACAAGACTCATTCAAGCCATGTATCTTCATCTGATTCGGACAACCCTAGGTCTTTAGCAGATTGTGAGGGATCAAGTAGTCTTGAACGGGATAGAGCTGCAGCAATTACCCTTCCGGTCAGGACACGAGGAATGCTCGAAGGAAGCCCACACACCAGCCTAAAGGTGTATATGAAGCAACCGAGATTGATTTAAAGTCCTGGGCTCCAACTAAACCAGATAAAGCACGCATGAGGTTCAGGAGTGTGTGTGGATTTGTTGGCAGGGCAAGGCTCAACATTAATATGCCGGGGTTTCAGAAGGCTAACACAGAAAAATGGCGAAGGATAATCCGGGAGATCATGGATCACTTCAACGTTCCAGAGCAGTGGAGAATGCAGGTAGAACACGATGTACTGAAGAAGGCTAGGGATGCTTGGAGAAACTGGAAGCACGTGATGTACAAGAAGTACTTGAGTGAAGGCAAGGACCCAATCCCCGCATACCCCAAAATTACAAAGGTAGACTGGGCATAATTCAAAAGGGTCAGGGAAACTCCAGAGTTTACTGAGAATAGTTTCAAGCAATCGAGACTTTAGAAGAAGAACATACACCCCCACCGTATGGGTGTGGCAGGATACTAAAACATGAAACTCATATGGGAACAGGAGGACAAAGAAGCAGTAGCGGCGGGTGGGAATTCGGCCTTTAGTGAAATCAGGGGCGAACGTGCCAGGGACTACTTGCGGGCACGTGCAAAGAGGCGTGATGAAGAAACTAATTACTTTGAAAACGCACGTGATGCTAAACTGTATGAAGTGATGGTAGAGACTTCCAAGATCCCTGGAAGGTTCTACAGGAACTCAGGGCCATGTGACATTCTGTCCATTGCTCTGGACACAAAAGAGCCCCCTGGTCGTGCAAGGGGTATAGGTGTTAATGTCCCGCACAAGAGGGCTTTCACACTCAGCAAAGAAGAGAGGCTCAGCATGAAACAAGCTAGGAGTGAAATGAAGCAGAATGCATTGTTTGAAAAGTTGAAGAAGGAGATTTATCCGGTTGTTCGAAAGGATGTTGAGGAGTCAATGATGATGCAGAAGACTCAAACACTGACAGATAGCCAGCATATGGGGGGGAGGCGGGCATGGATGATGCTGCTTATTGCGCAACAACACTGCCCAAGAGTAGCTGTGCATTAGCTGACCCCAGCGACACTGAGACTACAGTTGCTCGTGATGATGCTATATCTGATCTATCTAGAATGAAAGACAGACTGAAGGGCGTGCTTACACATTATGAAGGTACATTAAAATGTACAACAACCTGGGTTTTCCCACCCTTCTTGGAAGATGGCCTCTTCTTGAACAATGTGCCATTGAAGCCGGGCTGTGTGAAGTGCTACGTGACTGAAGTGAAGCCTGGATTCAATGAATTTGCCTTAAAGAATGTCCTAGGAGACTTCGATGAGCAAAGGACCTTGGGAGAAACACTGTTACATCACATCCAGTGGCCACGAAAGGAAATAGAGTTCATCGATGAGATTCCTGAAGCCCCGCCAAGAGCAACCACTGTCGCCCCTCAACCGGTGACGCTCTCCTTGCCACAGCAGCTCTCGCGGGCTGATGCATCAACCTGTGATCAGCCAGACCGACATTGTGGCATACAGGCCATGTCATCCTCCGCCCCAAAGCAGCCAGTGGCAAGGCCTACAACTACTGATGACGCACCACCGGTTCAGATGCCGGCCGCTGAAGCATCGGGGGGAGACCCAGCTGCAGCACATGCTCAGCAGACCAACCTGGTGGAACAGACTGCTAAGCAGTCTGACGCTTCGGAACCGCCTACTAAGCAGTCTGTAGGTCCTGAACCGACTGTTCATCAGTCCGTCGGTCCGCAGGCACGTGATCAGCATACCAATGCGTCACCACTTCCTGGTCAGCAAACCAACGCGTTGGCACGGCCTCCTCAGCACACCGACAAGTTGGCACCACCTGCGCAGAAACCCGACATAGCTTCAACGCATGGTCGGCAGTCTGATGCCTCTGCTCCTACAGCCCAGCAGTCCGTCACAGCAGCACCACCAGCTCAGCGGTCCGGCCTAGATAAACTGTCTGCTAAGCAGTTCGTCCAAGCTTCACCGTCTGCTCAGCAGTCTACCTTGCAGCTGCTACCTCTTGAGCACTGCGTTGGTTTTCCCTTGAAGAGGAAAGGGTGATGCAGCAAAGTAGCGTAAGTATTTCCCTCCATTTTTTAGAACCAAGGTATCAATCCAGTAGGAGACCACACTCAACTCCCACGCACCTACACAAACAAATAATAACCTTGCAACCAACACGATAAAGGGGTTGTCAATCCCTTCACGGCCACTTGCAAAAGTGAGATCTGATAGAGATGATAAGATAATATTTTTGGTATTTTTATGATAAAGAGTAAAAGTAAAGATTGCAAAGTAAAATAAACAGAGCTAGAAATAACTAGTTGACGGGAGATTAATATGATGGAAAATAGACCCGGGGGCCATAGGTTTCACTAGTGGCTTCTCTCAAGAGCATAAGTATTACAGTGGGTGAACGAATTACTATCGAGAAATTGATAGAATTGAGCATAGTTATGAGAATATCCAGGTATGATCATGTATATAGGCATCACGTCCGTGACAAGTAGACCGACTCCTGCCTGCATCTACTACTATTACTCCACACATCGACCGCTATCCAGCATGCATCTAGAGTATTAAGTTCATAAGAACGGAGTAACGCTTTAAGCAAGATGACATGATGTAGAGGGATAAACTCAAGCAATATGATATGAACCCCATCTTTTTATCCTCGATGACAACAATACAATACGTGTCGTTTCCCCTACTGTCACTGGGATCGAGCACCGCAAGATTGAACCCAAAGCTAAGCACTTCTCACATTGCAAGAAAGATCAATCTAGTAGGCCAGACCAAACTGATAATTCGAAGAGACTTGCAAAGATAACCAATCATACATAAAAGAATTCAGAGGAGATTCAAATATTGTTCATAGATAATCTTGATCATAAACCCACAATTCATCGGATCTTGACAAACACACCGCAAAAGAAGATTACATTGAATAGATCTCCAAGAGAATCGAGGAGAACTTTGTATTGAGATGCAAAGAGAGAGAAGAATCCATCTAGCTAATAACTATGGACCCGAAGGTCTGAGGTAAACTACTCACACTTCATCGGAGAGGTTATGGTGTTGATGTAGAAGCCCTCCATGATCAATGCCTCCTCCGGCGGAGCACCGGAAAGGGCCCCAAGATGGGATCTCACGGGTAGAGAGAGTTGCGGTGGTGGAAATAGGGTTTTGGCTCATGTTCTGATGTTTCCAGGGTATATGAGTATATATAGGCCAAAGAGGTACAAGGGGCCCACGAGGGTGGGGGCGCACCTCCCTGCCTCGTGGCCTCCTCGTTGATTGCTTGACGTCCACTCCAAGTCCTCTGGATCACGTTTGTTCCGAAAATCATGTTCCCGAAGGTTTCATTCCGTTTGGACTCCGTTTCATACCTTTTCCTTCGAAACACTGAAATAGGAAAAAAAATAGCAATTTGGGCTGGGCAGCCGGTTAATAGGTTAGTCCCAAGAATAATATAAAAGTGTATAATAAAGCCCATTAAACATCCAAAACAGAATATATAATAGCATGGAACAATCAAAAATTATAGATACGTTGGAGACGTATCAGCAGCCAGCCAGACGTTCTGCCAGAAATGCTTCAAGTACAAAGAACTGGCCAAAAAGGCTACACCCCCGAGGAAGCGCAGTGGGAGAGTGAAGAGGAAAGAAAACGATTGCCTCTTACTTAAGGCACTCATTGCCCAGAACCAAATTAACAGCAGCTTGTTCAAATCGGGGAGTAATATTATTTCTGACGCCATGAATGATGAAGAAGTAGAATTGTTGCTTGCTAAAAGTAAAGCAAACGTACTTCAAGCACGCAAGTACGTCCATGGCAAGCCATTTCTTGTTGGTGAATACTTTGATGAGTCCAGCTCCAGTTGCCGCGAGTTACATGAATATTGCATGGATCAAATGTCAGAAGGTCATCACCATTTGCTAGTCCACTACAACAGAGATCATTTCCGACACGATGCTAGTTCCATCATTGTGAGTTTCAAGGACTTACATCTCTTCTTCAACTTCAACGTGCTCGATGCCACTCTTGTTAGATGCCTGATTTTCTAAGTACTTAACAAACTCTTATCAACTTCTCCATACAAGGCTTTAAATGATAAACAGCTAAATTGCATTTTATTCCTCTCAGGGGATTGAAGGTGCAGAGAAGAAAAAGGGAGGGTGTGTATTTCATAGATCCTGCATTAGAAAATGGCACAGCATTAGATGGTAAGGACCGACAGGACTGGGCCGTTAACACGGTCATCCGTATCTTCAAATACACGTCCCATGCAGAATCATTTATCTGCCCATATCATGAATGGCAAGTCAAGTAAACAACCAAACATACACTGATTGTCTTTCAGATTTCGACATCATTCGTAAGTTCATGGCTTTCTTAATATGTAGCAATCACTGGATATTGGTATTCATTGTTCCAAACAAGAACACAGTTTACTACATCGATTCTCTCAGAGAGTCAACAAACGCTCAGGATCTGACGCATGTTCAGCAATTCTTGGATAGGTATTGAATTCTATGATGTTGAAATTAATTTGCATTCATATCTGGTTCAATAATTGATGTTGTCAAAATTCATCATCATTTGCAGTGTGTTCGCATTGTGGAAACCTAAACCAGGGAACCTGTCCAAGACGGAACAACCTCTGCAGCACGAGATCGTTTCTCCGGTAACACACCGAAATATGTTATTTTCGGAAAATTTATCCAACAGTCTGCAAATACCTTTCCTTACGCTAGTCAAATGTTCAAGCTTCTAAATAAACCTCTTTCTATTTTGTCCAAAGAAAAAATAATACATCTAACACCGGTTAGGTTGTTCCTAACAGGACAAATACATGACTAATTCCATATAAAAAAATCAGTGTCTTCAGCAAGAAGCAGGGACCAACCTTTGTGGATACTATGTTTGCAGACACATGATCTCCATCTACAAATCTACTGATAGTTGTGATGATCCTCGCGAATTAGTACCAGTAAGTCTATCTTAATTAATATCTTCCACTCCACTCATATGGCGCATTCTGAACTTAAAAATACTGCAGCTCGTCTTAAAACCGAGGACCCCTGAACCGCCTCCCGGCTAGTGAATTGCTGGTGGTTTGGAGATTTATCACCGACTTCTTCTTGGATCACTACATCAATCCCACGGGTGATAATGAAGATTTCAGCATGCGTTCTCCTGAAACATTGAGTAAGAGTTAGCCACTAAACATATAACGCATGGATCCTGTAACATCCCAAAATTCTAAATTTTGAAATGTTATATTAAATAAATAGTTTTGATTGTTTGTTTGATTGTTGTCTGAATGATTGAGTGAAATTGAGTGAAATTCGAAACTTTTTGAAGGTTAAATGAGAGGGAATTAAAGGACTTTCCCAAACTTTCATTTTTCTTTTATGATCTCCGAATTCAAATTCTTTTCATCACAAAACCCTGGAGAGAAGATGACATGACTTCTTCCATTTATTTAAATGACAAGGGTATTGAAAATATTTTCCAATTCTGAAACTTTATGCAACTCAATGATTTTCACGAGCGAAGATAAAATGACTTCTTCAAAACATATGAAATATGAGTTGGGAGTTTTAAAAGAATTAAATTCAAAGTTCTTTTGAATTTATTCCAATTTGGGGTTATTTGAGTTTTATTCAAATTATTTTTCTCCAAAAACAAAATATATGGAAAATAGGGTAACATGATTCCCTACATCAGAAAATTGGAGATAAATTAATTTGAAGTCATTTTGGTATTTTAAAATGATTTTTATTGGATTTTATTGGACCAGTAGCACTGTGTGAATTATTAAAATTTGTGTGGATTTTATTTGACATTAGAATAATGTTCATCTTGTAGGAAATATTTTTCTGCAAATTTTGATATATTATATGCCTATATAAAAGTTTTAATTATTTTGTTTTTGTTTTAGTTCTGTGAAATTTTGTTAAAAAAAATATGCAGCGCCTTGGGCCAAAGGCCCAAGCCGCCGACCAGCCACCTGCCAAGGCCAAGGCCAAGGCCATCGCACGACACACCTAGGGGCCAGGAGCCCAGGTTTCCTATTCTTTTACAAATCCTAGTAGGATTTGATCCCGTTCGTTATTCCGCTTATTCCGATTTGTTTCTAGATCTTTTCCTCTTTGTTTCCTAATCCTAGTCTATTTCTTGTCCCTACCCCAAGCAAAGCCCTCTCCTCCCCACTATAAATACCCAAGCACCCCCTCCAACACATCAAACCAACACCTCTCCTCTCTCTCCTCTCCGCTCCTCTCCGCAGCAGCAGCAGTAACACCACCGCCGCCGCCAAGTGCCGCCGCCGCCTCGACATCTCCTGAGGTTTATATGATCTCCTCTCCACCGCCCCGTGATCTCCTTTCCTCTAGGAGCAACCGCAACATCGGATCCGATCTTCTTCCCCAACTCCGACGACTACTCCGTGAGATCCATGAAATCCTGTAATTCATTTTTTTCAAAAATAGCAATCTTAGAAAATTCATATCTTTTAGAGTTTTAGTATTTTTGAGTGATTCCAATTGCTATGTGTCACAAATTTGCTGAAGTTTCTGTTAGTGTCTCTGGATTTCAAATTTGAGTAGTTTAAATTTGAATTTGATAAATTTTGTTCAGATTAGTATTTTGGCCATAACTTGAGTTTAAAAATAGGTTTTAATTAATTCTTTTTGCTCCTGGTCTCTAGGACCTTTGTTTATCCAGTAGTATTTAGTATTTTATTTCTAGGTTAATTTAAATTAGGTTTTAGCAAAACTGTACTGTTTTATTATTAGTTCTGTTTTAGCTTTTTCTTTATTGTTTTTATTAGTTTTAAATTATTTCTTTTGTCACTTTTGACAAAATTAGTTGTGTTTCTGTTAGACAACAGGAGAAAATTTATTTTATTTTAAAAAATTATTTTCCTTAGTTTTGTATGAAACCTTCTATAGGTCATAGTTAGAGTTTTATAAAAGCTTTTTATTTGTTTCTTTTTGCAAATAAAATTTTATGGAAAAAATACTTTCTGTTAAATTAGTTATTTTACATTTTATTTTCTGTTAATTTATTAGTTTAGTATTTTAATTGCTGTTAAGTTTTTACTTACGGCAAAACTATATTAGATGTTTGTAGCAAAGTCATAGATCTTCGTTAGTAGTTTTTCTTTGTAGTTTTATTTAAAGTTTCTTTTGATTTTGTTTGAGTTTTATTATCGATTTTCCTTGCTGTTTTGATTGTTATTTGAGTGCTAAAATTGTTTGCTAGGATGTTTGCTTATGTGAATGCTATGTTTGACTATATAGATTTTCAACGGAGTGACGATTAGTTCTACCAAGTCATTTTTCGACAGCGTTGTTATCTTCATCAAGTATTACCAGCAAGTTCACTTTGACCATGTTTTCATACCTATGTGTTTTATTGCATCTAGTGTCATCTTCGCAACAAACCCTCCAAGAGTGATTTTGAATTCTTGTAGTTGAGTAGTATGCATGAGGTAGGAACCCATCACCTGTTACCAAGCCGGGACGATATTTTATTTTAATGCTACGCTATAGTAGACGGGTTGGTATGAGTGCTCGGAGTGGTGTGAGAAAGGAGGATCTACGCCAATGACGACAACTCCATGATGGAATCTGCAAGGACTGCATCTTCAAGGCCTCAAGACTTCAAGACTCGAGACAAGAATTCAATACACACTCTTGGGTGAAGGATGGTTGACGGGCACCTGGAGAAACCAGTGGTTGGCCGGGATGCATGGAGAAGCGCCATGACATCTTGCGGAAAGCTTCACCCAGACTCAAAGAGACGGAAGAATACTTCATGCCAGGAAGCTTACCTGTGCAACCGCAAGTCATTATGGGCTCTGGCTTGGTTGACCTTAGTGGTGACTCTGGCTGGGACGGTGCTAGCAGATGTAGAACTACGGTAGGATGGGATGAGCACCGGACAGTGGTCAGGGGAACTCTTCGGAAGACCATGTTTCGGTCATCTTGTTCTCAAACACCCTGCAGTGCGAGAACGTAAATAGAGGGATCGAATCTTGCGGGTAAAGTGTACAAACCTCTGCAGAGGGTTTAAACCTAATCGATTAGCCGTGTCCCCGGTTACGGACAGTTTGAGCATCTGGACTTGGATCTATCTCGGAACTCTCAACACCGGACTGATAACTTAATTGTGGGCTACTTATGATGATTTCGGGCTATGAGACATCGGTTGGCGGAACCATGTCATGATAGAAAATTCCATAGTACAGACTTCATTTATTCCTTTGATGTAGGGAAAATAAAACCAGCTTTTACGCAAACAAAACTCAGATCTGAGCCACAAAGCCATACCGCATATAGTATAGTTTATCATCTGTTCTCTCTTATTGTGATCTTGCGGTACATTCAATGTCTTGACCTACACGGCTGCAACGTATCATGTTGCAGATATTTCCTCGACAGTAAGAGTTACGATACAGGTTACGGTCTACACTCAACCTGCCGATGGCGTTGATGGACTCCACACCGACTATTTGTTTCGCTGTGACTTATGAGGTATATATCAGTTTTACGTTAATTATACATGTGATTGCACTTTGATATATACATTGATGTCTTGTGTGTGCCAAAGATACTGATCCGAGGATGGCACAAGAACACGAGGCTTGACCGTCGAGGTCGGGTCGCTTCTGTAAATGGTATCGAGCACATGTTGACTATAGGCGTGACCCTAGAAATCGGAAGTTCCTAGGATAGTAAATCTCTAAAACTTCTTTTTAAAGTAGTCCATTACTTCTCATCTTTTTGATTTTATCAAATATCTCCTCTTATCTCAAATAGTTAGAATATACACCTTTCCTTTTGACCACACGGAAGATCAATCAAGTCACTCCAAGAATTAAAGATATCGGACAACTGATGGCCATTTCAGAGTAAAGAGGATTTCACCATGCATTAGAAGAGTTGAAGCTACACCAGTTGAAGACTCGAACGACTTGAAGAATCGAAGAATTATTTGACCGTTAGAGGACCAAACCCTGTTACACACTTACGTTAGATGCGGCGATTTGTGAGCTGTCATTTGTTTGATGTTTTCCGACAAGTAAAACCTGTTTCTTCAAAAACTATTGTTTGTATTGTGTGTATATCCTCCCCACCTCTCTCATATCTCATCCCAAAACTTTTGGACCCCATAGATGATGAATGAAGTTGGACTGATATTCTCTGGATCAAGGCTCAGCCGGAGGCGAGCTATGGATTCGAACATGGAGAATCACTTGGGAGCAATTTGGTTTCAAGGAAGAATGAAGTATCGACGCTCTTCAAGACTTTGAAGGAAGTGCTGCAACCTGGTGGAAAATGCATCAAGCCATACAAGGATTTAATGGAGCAAGAACTTGGGAGGAATTCAAGAAGACCTGTTGAGATCACGTCTCATCCGGAAGCACCATGATACACCAAGAAAAAACCTTGTGCCTGCAAGATTTATGGAGAAATAGGACACACCTGGAGGAACACAAAGATGGATGCCCTCATTGTGAGGAGAAACACCCAGTGAGGAATGCCCAACTAGTCGGTGACTTGTTTCTTGTGTGAAGGAACCACCCACTACCCGACTCAAGTGTCACATTTACTCCATGGTGCAACAAACTATTCAGGAGCAGGAAGAAGGAATGAAAGAAGCCCTCCGAGAAGTTATGAAAGAACACTGTGATGAAGGAATGTGTTGAAGACCCGATGGAGAAGGCCTCAACAGATTTTACTCCAATGCCTGCTATTCATGTGGAGAAGAAGGACATTTTTCACAGTATTGCACCAAGGAAAGAAAAGAGTATCTGGGATACTTCCCGACAGAAGCAGTGGAGTTTGATCCACGGGGAATAGAACGTTTGATCAGAACGAAGAAACCCAGGAAGAGAAAACAAAGACACCCTCAGAACAACCCAATTTCTGCAAAGAGGGACAAGAGTCATATTACCTGTTTTGAATGTAAGGACGTCGGGCATTATGCCAATCATTGTCTCGAAAGGAAGCAAGGAACTCAAGGAGCAGGCACCATCTCCAAGAAGCCCAAAGGCTTATCGAAAGTTATGTGTTTTCATTGCAAGGAAGCAGGACATTATGCTACTAAATGTCCCGACAAGATGAAAGCTGGAGTTGAGTAGTTGGAATTTTGATATTGGAAACAAGAGTAATAGAAAGCAATTTCATTTTTATGAGTACAATAAGTTGAGTTATGTAATGGGTGCTCAGAGTTTGTAATGGATTCATGAAATCAATAAAGTTAAGGTGACATGTTTTCATATGTTTAATTGTAGGAGTTGTTACTCTGTGAACAAAGATTTTGACCATTTTCGAGGATATGAGAAATATGGTCTATGGATGGATTTGTGAATTTCATTTTTAGGGTGGTAGTACCCTGTGAAGAAGACTAGACTAATGGATAAGAAAATATATATTCCACGGACTGTAGTTCGAAGGAAAAAAAAAGTTGGAGTTTTACTTTTGATATGATGGTATGAAGAAACGGAGTACTACTGGATTTGATGGATGTGTAATATGGAACAAGAGAGTTACCCCAAGGATGAGTTAAAGCTGCACTAGTGTTGAAGTGGGCCATAACCCACAGGCCCAAGAATTAATAAGGATCAAGTACCCACTGGAGAAATAAATTTTGGGAATAGACTACGATTTGATCAACCGACGATTCTATAGGAGTTTACGCAAAACCTGAGAGTTGTTAAGGAACGATAGATGTTTGTTTGGCCTGCAGAATCAATGGATTTTCCGAACTTGGTTCGTCGACAAGAGAAATTCTGCAATGCTTGTGAGGATGACCGAGTGTTAGAATGCAAGATTCGCTAAACCATGTACAAGGTAATGATTTGGGTGCAGGATGGATTGATCACCATACCGACTTACTCTTATTATTAAGCTTTGCTATATGGGATGGTAAATCTGAGTGACTTACCTATAGTAGAGAGACGACGATCAAAACCTTGTTGAACCTTAGAATGGTATAAACATTTTTCCCCTTGTACAAGGCAGCTTTTGCCAACCGTAGTTTATACGGTGAGGTTCAACCCAGACCCGTTTTCTGCAGGAGAAACCATAAATTGTTGACCACCATGAGATATCGATAGTTGTTTAGAATTGGCGCCAGACCCGTCAGCTATGAAGACCCAGTCTCGGAATAACCTTACCAAGAGTAAAAGACAAAAGAATTGAGGAAAAGGTTATGCCACTACCGGAAGAGCCCAGAGAAGGAATTATCCTTAATATCTGAGAAGACCGAATCGTCAGCAATAAGGATGGAGTATCTGAGTTTTGATGGAACCGTAATAATGCTTCTAAGGGTGGTAGCACCGAGACCCGGAGACGATCGATGGATTTTGACAAGACCCCAAACCCTAACCTATTTCTTGTTAGCCTCTTGAATCTCGGGACGAGATTCATTTTAAGTGTGTTAGATTTGTAACATCCCAAAATTCTAAATTTTGGAATGTTATATTAAATAAATAGTTTTGATTGTTTGTTTGATTGTTGTCTGAATGATTGAGTGAAATTGAGTGAAATTGAAACTTTTGAAGGTTAAATGAGAGGAATTAAAGGACTTTCCCAAACTTTCATTTTTCTTTTATGATCTCCGGAATTCAAATTCTTTTCATCACAAAACCACGGAGAGAAGATGACATGAATTCTTCCATTTATTTAAATGACAAGGGTATTGAAAATATTTTCCAATTCTGAAACTTTATGCAACTCAATGATTTTCACGAGCGAAGATAAAATGACTTCTTCAAAACATATGAAATATGAGTTGGGAGTTTTAAAAGAATTAAATTCAAAGTTCTTTTGAATTTATTTCCAATTTGGAGTTATTTGAGTTTTATTCAAATTATTTTCTCCAAAACAAAATATATGGAAAATAGGGTAACATGATTCCCTACATCAGAAAATTGGAGATAAATTAATTTGAAGTCATTTTGGTATTTTAAAATGATTTTATTGGATTTTATTGGACCAGTAGCACTGTGTGAATTATTAAAATTTGTGTGGATTTTATTTGACATTAGAATAATGTTCATCTTGTAGGAAATATTTTTCTGCAAATTTTGATATATTATATGCCTATATAAAAGTTTTAGTTATTTTGTTTTTGTTTTAGTTCTGTGAAATTTTGTTAAAAAAATATGCAGCGCCTTGGGCCAAAGGCCCAAGTCCGCCCAGCCACCTGCCAAGGCCAAGGCCAAGGCCATCGCACGCACACACCTAGGGGCCAGGAGCCAGGTTTCCTATTCTTTTACATATCCTAGTAGGATTTGATCCCGTTCGTTATTCCGTTTATTCCGATTTGTTTCTAGATCTTTTCCTCTTTGTTTCCTAATCCTAGTCTATTTCTTGTCCCCTACCCCAAGCAAAGCCCTCCCTCCCCACTATAAATACCCAAGCACCCCCTCCAACACATCAAACCAACACCTCTCCTCTCCTCTCCTCTCCGCTCCTCTCCAGCAGCAGCAGAAGTAACACCACCGCCGCCGCCAAGTGCCGCTTGCGCCTCGACATCTCCTGAGGTTTATATGATCTCCTCTCCACCGTCCCGTGATCTCCTTTCCTCTAGGAGCAACCGCAACATCGGATCCGATCTTCTTCCCCAACTCCGACGACTACTCCGGTGAGATCCATGAAATCCCGTAATTCATTTTTTTCAAAAAATAGCAATCTTAGAAAATTCATATCTTTTAGAGTTTTTAGTATTTTTGAGTGATTCCAATTGCTATGTGTCACAAATTTGCTGAAGTTTCTGTTAGTGTCTCTGAATTACAAATTTGAGTAGTTTAAATTTGAATTTGATAAATTTTGTTCAGATTAGTATTTTGGCCATAACTTGAGTTTAAAAATAGATTTTTAATTAATTCTTTTTGCTCCTGGTCTCTAGGACCTTTGTTTATCCAGTAGTATTTAGTATTTTATTTCTAGGTTAATTTAAATTAGGTTTTAGCAAAACTGTACTGTTTTATTATTAGTTCTGTTTTAGCTTTTTCTTTATTGTTTTTATTAGTTTTAAATTATTTCTTTTTGTCACTTTTGACAAAATTAGTTGTGTTTCTGTTAGACAACAGGAGAAAATTTATTTTATTTTAAAAAATTATTTTCCTTAATTTTGTATGAAACCTTCTATAGGTCATAGTTAGAGTTTTATAAAAGCTTTTATTTGTTTCTTTTGCAAATAAAATTTTATGGAAAAAATACTTTCTGTTAAATTAGTTATTTTACATTTTATTTTCTGTTAATTTATTAGTTTATTATTTTAATTGGTGTTAAGTTTTTACTTACGGCAAAACTATATTAGATGTTTGTAGCAAAGTCATAGATCTTCGTTAGTAGTTTTTCTTTGTAGTTTTATTTGAAGTTTCTTTTGATTTTGTTTGAGTTTTATTGTCGATTTTCCTTGCTGTTTTGATTGTTATTTCGAGTGCTAAAATTGTTTGCTAGGATGTTTGCTTATGTGAATGCTATGTTTGACTATATAGATTTTCAACGGAGTGACGATTAGTTCTACCAAGTCATTTTCTGACAGCGTTGTTATCTTCATCAAGTATTACCAGGCAAGTTCACTTTGACCATGTTTTCATACCTATGTGTTTTATTGCATCTAGTGTCATCTTCGCAACAAACCCTCCAGTAGTGATTTTGAATTCTTGTAGTTGAGTAGTATGCATGAGGTAGGAACCCATCACCCTGTTACCAAGCCCGGGCGATATTTTATTTTAATGCTACGCTATAGTAGACGGGTTGGTATGAGTGCTCGGAGTGGTGTGAGAAAGGAGGATCTCGTCAATGACGACAACTCCATGATGGAATCTGCAAGGACTGCATCTTCAAGGCCTCAAGACTTCAAGACTCGAGACAAGAATTCAATACACACTCTTGGGTGAAGGATGGTTGTGGGCACCTGGAGAAACCAGTGGTTGGCGGGATGCATGGAGAAGCGCCATGACATCTTGCGGAAAGCTTCACCCAGACTCAAAGAGACGGAAGAATACTTCATGCCGGAAGCTTACTGTGCAACCGCAAGTCATTATGGGCTCGCTTGGTTGACCTTAGTGGTGACTCTGGCTGGGACGGTGCTAGCAGATGTAGAACTACGGTAGGATGGGATGAGCACCGGACGGTGGTCGAGGAACTCTTCGAAGACCATGTTTGGTCATCTTGTTCTCAAACACCTGCAGTGCGAGAACGTAAATAGAGGATCGAATCTTGCGGGTAAAGTGTACAAACCTCTGCGCAGAGGGTTTAAACCTAATCGATTAGCCGTGTCCCGATTCACGGACAGTTTGAGCATCTGGACTTGGATCTATCTCGAACTCTCAACACCGGATGATAACTTAATTGTGGGCTACTTATGATGATTTGGGCTATGAGACATCGGTTGGCGGAACCATGTCATGATAGAAAATTCCATAGTACAGACTTCATTTATTCCTTTGATGTAGGGAAAATAAAACCAGCTTTTACATAAACAAAACTCAGATCTGAGCCACAAAGCCATATTGCATATAGTATAGTTTATCATCTGTTCTCTCTTATTGTGATCTTGCGGTACATTCAATGTCTTGACCTACACGGCTGCAACGTATCATGTTGCAGATATTTCCTCGACGAGTAAGAGTTACGATCAGAGGTTACGGTCTACACTCAACCTGCCGATGGCGTTGATGGACTCCACACCCGACTATTTGTTTCGCTGTGACTTATGAGGTATATATCAGTTTACGTTAATTATACATGTGATTGCACTTTGATATATACATTGATGTACTGTGTGTGCCAGCATACTGATCCAGGGATGGCACAGCAACACAGAGGCTTGACCGTCTGAGGTCGGGTCGCTACAGAAATGGTATCAGAGCACATGTTGACTATAGGGCGTGACCCTAGAAATCGGGAAGTTCCTAGGATAGTAAATCTCTAAAACTTCTTTTTAAAGTAGTCCATTACTTCTCATCTTTTTTGATTTTATCAAATATCTCCTCTTATCTCAAATAGTTAGAATATACACCTTTCCCTTTTGACCACACGGAAGATCAACTGAAGTCACTCCAAGAATTAAAGATATCGGACAACTGATGGCCATTTCAGAGTAAAGAGGATTTCACCATGCATTAGAAGAGTTGAAGCTACACCAGTTGAAGACTCAGACGACTTGAAGAATCAGAAGAATTATTTGACCGTTAGAGGACCAAACCCCTGTTACACACTTACGTTAGATGCGGCGATTTGTGAGCTGTCATTTGTTTGATGTTTTCCGACAGTAAAACCTGTTTCTTCAAAAACTATTGTTTGTATTGTGTGTATATCCCTCCCCACCTCTCTCATATCTCATCCCAAAACTTTTGGACCCCATAGATGATGAATGAAGTTGGACTGATATTCTCTGGACCGAAGGCTCAGCCGGAGGCAGAGCTATGGATTCGGAACATGGAGAATCACTTCGGGAGCAATTTGGTTTCAAGGAAGAATGAAGTATCGACGCTCTTGAAGACTTTGAAGGAAGTGCTGCAACCTGGTGGAAAATGCATCAAGCCATACAAGGATTTAATGGAGCAAGAACTTGGGAGGAATTCAAGAAGACCCTGTTGAGATCACGTCTCATCCGGAAGCACCATGATACACCAAGAAAAAAACCTTGTGCCTGCAAGATTTGCGGAGAAATAGGACACACCCAGGAGGAACACAAAGATGGATGCCCTCATTGTGAGGAGAAACACCCAGCTGAGGAATGCCCAACTAGTCAGGTGACTTGTTTCTTGTGTGAAGGAACCACCCACTACCCGACTCAGTGTCACATTTACTCCATGGTGCAACAAACTATTCAGGAGCAGGAAGAAGGAATGAAAGAAGCCCTCCGAGAAGTTATGAAAGAACCTGTGATGAAGGAATGTGTTGAAGACCCTGATGGAGAAGGCCTCAACAGATTTTACTCCAATGCCTGCTATTCATGTGGAGAAGAAGGACATTTTCACAAGATTGCACCAAGGAAAGAAAAGAGTATCTGGGATACTTCCGACGAAGCAGTGGAGTTTGATCCACGGGAATAGAACGTTTGATCGAACGAAGAAACCGTGAAGAGAAAACAAAGACACCCTCGGAACAACCCAATTTCTGCAAAGAGGGACAAGAGTCATATTACCTGTTTTGAATGTAAGGACGTCGGGCATTATGCCAATCATTGTCTCGAAAGGAAGCAAGGAACTCAAGGAGCAGGCACCATCTCCAAGAAGCCCAAAGGCTTATCGAAAGTTATGTGTTTTCATTGCAAGGAAGCAGGACATTATGCTACTAAATGTCCCGACAAGATGAAAGCTGGAGTTGAGTAGTTGGAATTTTGATATTGGAAACAAGAGTAATAGAAAGCAATTTCATTTTTATGAGTACAATAAGTTGAGTTATGTAATGGGTGCTCGAGTTTGTAATGGATTCATGAAATCAATAAAGTTAAGGTGACATGTTTTCATATGTTTAATTGTAGGAGTTGTTACTCTGTGAACAAAGATTTTGACCATTTTCGAGGATATGAGAAATATGGTCTATGGATGGATTTGTGAATTTCATTTTTAGGGTGGTAGTACCCTGTGAAGAAGACTAGACTAATGGATAAGAAAATATATATTCCACGGACTGTAGTTGAAGGAAAAAAAGTTGGAGTTTTACTTTTGATATGATGGTATGAAGAAACGGAGTACTCTGGATTTGATGGATGTGTAATATGGAACAAGAGAGTTACCCCAAGGATGAGTTAAAGCTGCACTAGTGTTGAAGTGGGCCATAACCCACAGGCCCAAGAATTAATAAGGATCAAGTACCCACTGGAGAAATAAATTTTGGGAATAGACTACGATTTGATCAACCGACGATTCTATAGGAGTTTACGCAAAACCTGAGAGTTGTTAAGGAACGATAGATGTTTGTTTGGCCTGCAGAATCAATGGATTTTCCGAACTTGGTTCGTCGACAAGAGAAATTCTGCAATGCTTGTGAGGATGACCGAGTGTTAGAATGCAAGATTCGCTAAACCATGTACAAGGTAATGATTTGGGTGCAGGATGGATTGATCACCATACCGACTTACTCTTATTATTCGCTTTGCTATATGGGATGGTAAATCTGAGTGACTTACCTATAGTAGAGAGACGACGATCAAAACCTTGTTGAACCTTAGAATGGTATAAACATTTTTCCCCTTGTACAAGGCAGCTTTTGCCAACCGTAGGTTATACGGTGAGGTTCAACCCAGACCCGTTTTCTGCAGGAGAAACCATAAATTGTTGACCACCATGAGATATCGATAGTTGTTTAGAATTGGCGCCAGACCCGTCAGCTATGAAGACCCAGTCTCGGAATAACCTTACCAAGAGTAAAAGACAAAAGAATTGAGGAAAAGGTTATGCCACTACGGAAGAGCCCAGAGAAGGAATTATCCTTAATATCTCGAGAAGACCGACATCGTCAAGCAATAAGGATGGAGTATCTGAGTTTTGATGGAACCGTAACAATGCTTCTAAGGGTGGTAGCACCCGAGACCCGGAGACGATCGATGGATTTTGACAAGACCCCAAACCCTAACCTATTTCTTGCTAGCCTCTTGAATCTCGGGACGAGATTCATTTTAAATGTGTTAGATTTGTAACATCCCAAAATTCTAAATTTTGGAATGTTATATTAAATAAATAGTTTTGATTGTTTGTTTGATTGTTGTCTGAATGATTGAGTGAAATTGAGTGAAATTGAAACTTTTGAAGGTTAAATGAGAGGAATTAAAGGACTTTCCCAAACTTTCATTTTTCTTTTATGATCTCCGGAATTCAAATTCTTTTCATCACAAAACCCTGGAGAGAAGATGACATGAATTCTTCCATTTATTTAAATGACAAGGGTATTGAAAATATTTTCCAATTCTGAAACTTTATGCAACTCAATGATTTTCACGAGCGAAGATAAAATGACTTCTTCAAAACATATGAAATATGAGTTGGGAGTTTTAAAAGAATTAAATTCAAAGTTCTTTTGAATTTATTTCCAATTTGGAGTTATTTGAGTTTTATTCAAATTATTTTCTCCAAAAACAAAATATATGGAAAATAGGGTAACATGATTCCCTACATCAGAAAATTGGAGATAAATTAATTTGAAGTCATTTTGGTATTTTAAAATGATTTTATTGGATTTTATTGGACCAGTAGAACTGTGTGTGAATTATTAAAATTTGTGTGGATTTTATTTGACATTAGAATAATGTTCATCTTGTAGGAAATATTTTTCTGCAAATTTTGATATATTATATGCCTATATAAAAGTTTTAGTTATTTTGTTTTGTTTTTGTTCTGTGAAATTTTGTTAAAAAAAATATGCAGCGCCTTGGGCCAAAGGCCCAAGCCGCCGACCAGCCACCGGCCAAGGCCAAGGCCAAGGCCATCGCACGCACACACCTAGGGGCCAGGAGCCCAGGTTTCCTATTCTTTACATATCCTAGTAGGATTTGATCCCGTTCGTTATTCCGTTTATTCCGATTTGTTTCTAGATCTTTTCCTCTTTGTTTCCTAATCCTAGTCTATTTCTTGTCCCCTACCCCAAGCAAAGCCCTCCCTCGCCACTATAAATACCCAAGCACCCCCTCTAACACATCAAACCAACACCTCTCCTCTCCTCTCCTCTCCGCTCCTCTCCAGCAGCAAGAAGAAGTGTAACACCACCGCCGCCAAGTGCCGCTTGCCGCATCTCGACATCTCCTGAGGTTTATATGATCTCCTCTCCACCGTCCCGTGATCTCCTTTCCTCTAGGAGCAACCGCAACATCGGATCCGATCTTCTTCCCCAACTCCGACGACTACTCCGTGAGATCCATGAAATCCCGTAATTCATTTTTTCAAAAATAGCAATCTTAGAAAATTCATATCTTTTAGAGTTTTTAGTATTTTGAGTGATTCCAATTGCTATGTGTCACAAATTTGCTGAAGTTTCTGTTAGTGTCTCTGAATTACAAATTTGAGTAGTTTAAATTTGAATTTGATAAATTTTGTTCAGATTAGTATTTTGGCCATAACTTGAGTTTAAAAATAGATTTTAATTAATTCTTTTTGCTCCTGGTCTCTAGGACCTTTGTTTATCCAGTAGTATTTAGTATTTTATTTCTAGGTTAATTTAAATTAGGTTTTTAGCAAAACTGTACTGTTTTATTATTAGTTCTGTTTTAGCTTTTTCTTTATTGTTTTTATTAGTTTTAAATTATTTCTTTTTGTCACTTTTGACAAAATTAGTTGTGTTTCTGTTAGACAACAGGAGAAAATTTATTTTATTTTAAAAAATTATTTTCCTTAATTTTGTATGAAACCTTCTATAGGTCATAGTTAGAGTTTTATAAAAGCTTTTTATTTGTTTCTTTTGCAAATAAAATTTTATGGAAAAAATACTTTCTGTTAAATTAGTTATTTTACATTTTATTTTCTGTTAATTTATTAGTTTATTATTTTAATTGGTGTTAAGTTTTTACTTACGGCAAAACTATATTAGATGTTTGTAGCAAAGTCATAGATCTTCGTTAGTAGTTTTTCTTTGTAGTTTTATTTGAAGTTTCTTTTGATTTTGTTTGAGTTTTATTGTCGATTTTCCTTGCTGTTTTGATTGTTATTTGAGTGCTAAAATTGTTTGCTAGGATGTTTGCTTATGTGAATGCTATGTTTGACTATATAGATTTTCAACGGAGTGACGATTAGTTCTACCAAGTCATTTTTCGACAGCGTTGTTATCTTCATCAAGTATTACCAGCAAGTTCACTTTGACCATGTTTTCATACCTATGTGTTTTATTGCATCTAGTGTCATCTTCGCAACAAACCCTCCAAAGAGTGATTTTGAATTCTTGTAGTTGAGTAGTATGCATGAGGTAGGAACCCATCACCTGTTACCAAGCCCGGACGATATTTTATTTTAATGCTACGCTATAGTAGACGGGTTGGTATGAGTGCTCGGAGTGGTGTGAGAAAGGAGGATCTCGTCAATGACGACAACTCCATGATGGAATCTGCAAGGACTGCATCTTCAAGGCCTCAAGACTTCAAGACTCGAGACAAGAATTCAATACACACTCTGGGTGAAGGATGGTTGACGGGCACCTGGAGAAACCAGTGGTTGGCGGGATGCATGGAGAAGCGCCATGACATCTTGCGGAAAGCTTCACCCAGACTCAAAGAGACGGAAGAATACTTCATGCCGGAAGCTTACCTGTGCAACCGCAAGTCATTATGGGCTCGCTTGGTTGACCTTAGTGGTGACTCTGGCTGGGGACGGTGCTAGCAGATGTAGAACTACGGTAGGATGGGATGAGCACGGACGGTGGTCGGGAACTCTTCGAAGACCATGTTTGGTCATCTTGTTCTCAAACACCTGCAGTGCGAGAACGTAAATAGAGGATCGAATCTTGCGGGTAAAGTGTACAAACCTCTGCAGAGGGTTTAAACCTAATCGATTAGCCGTGTCCCGATTCACGGACAGTTTGAGCATCCGGACTTGGATCTATCTGGAACTCTCAACACCGGATGATAACTTAATTGTGGGCTACTTATGATGATTTGGGCTATGAGACATCGGTTGGCGGAACCATGTCATGATAGAAAATTCCATAGTACAGACTTCATTTATTCCTTTGATGTAGGGAAAATAAAACCAGCTTTTACATAAACAAAACTCGAGATCTGAGCCACAAAGCCATACCGCATATAGTATAGTTTATCATCTGTTCTCTCTTATTGTGATCTTGCGGTACATTCAATGTCTTGACCTACACGGCTGCAACGTATCATGTTGCAGATATTTCCTCGACAGTAAGAGTTACGATACTGGGTTACGGTCTACACTCAACCTGCCGATGGCGTTGATGGACTCCACACCGACTATTTGTTTCGCTGTGACTTATGAGGTATATATCAGTTTTACGTTAATTATACATGTGATTGCACTTTGATATATACATTGATGTCTTGTGTGTGCCAAAGATCTTGATCGAGGATGGCACAAGAACACGAGGCTTGACCGTCTCGAGGTCGGGTCGCTCTGAAATGGTATCAGAGCACATGTTGACTATAGGGCGTGACCCTAGAAATCGGGAAGTTCCTAGGATAGTAAATCTCTAAAACTTCTTTTTAAAGTAGTCCATTACTTCTCATCTTTTTTGATTTTATCAAATATCTCCTCTTATCTCAAATAGTTAGAATATACACCTTTCCCTTTTGACCACACGGAAGATCAACTGAAGTCACTCCAAGAATTAAAGATATCGGACAACTGATGGCCATTTCAGAGTAAAGAGGATTTCACCATGCATTAGAAGAGTTGAAGCTACACCAGTTGAAGACTCGAGACGACTTGAAGAATCGGAAGAATTATTTGACCGTTAGAGGACCAAACCCTGTTTACACTTACGTTAGATGCGGCGATTTGTGAGCTGTCATTTGTTTGATGTTTTCCGACAGTAAAACCCGTTTCTTCAAAAACTATTGTTTGTATTGTGTGTATATCCCTCCCCACCTCTCTCATATCTCATCCCAAAACTTTTGGACCCCATAGATGATGAATGAAGTTGGACTGATATTCTCTGGACCGAAGGCTCAGCCGGAGGCAGAGCTATGGATTCGGAACATGGAGAATCACTTCGGGAGCAATTTGGTTTCAAGGAAGAATGAAGTATCGTACGCTCTTCAGTACTTTGAAGGAAGTGCTGCAACCTGGTGGAAAATGCATCAAGCCATACAAGGATTTAATGGAGCAAGAACTTGGGAGGAATTCAAGAAGACCCTGTTGAGATCACGTCTCATCCGGAAGCACCATGATACACCAAGAAAAAAACCTTGTGCCTGCAAGATTTGCGGAGAAATAGGACACACCCAGGAGGAACACAAGGATGGATGCCCTCATTGTGAGGAGAAACACCCAGCTGAGGAATGCCCAACTAGTCAGGTGACTTGTTTCTTGTGTGAAGGAACCACCCACTACCCGACTCAGTGTCACATTTACTCCATGGTGCAACAAACTATTCAGGAGCAGGAAGAAGGAATGAAAGAAGCCCTCCGAGAAGTTATGAAAGAACTGTGATGAAGGAATGTGTTGAAGACCACGATGGAGAAGGCCTCAACAGATTTTACTCCAATGCCTCGCTATTCATGTGGAGAAGAAGGACATTTTTCACAAGATTGCACCAAGGAAAGAAAAGAGTATCGGGATACTTCCCGAGAAGCAGTGGAGTTTGATCCACGGGGAATAGAACGTTTGATCAGAACGAAGAAACCCAGGAAGAGAAAACAAAGACACCCTCAGAACAACCCAATTTCTGCAAAGAGGGACAAGAGTCATATTACCTGTTTTGAATGTAAGGACGTCGGGCATTATGCCAATCATTGTCTCGAAGGAAGCAAGGAACTCAAGGAGCAGGCACCATCTCCAAGAAGCCCAAAGGCTTATCGAAAGTTATGTGTTTTCATTGCAAGGAAGCAGGACATTATGCTACTAAATGTCCCGACAAGATGAAAGCTGGAGTTGAGTAGTTGGAATTTTGATATTGGAAACAAGAGTAATAGAAAGCAATTTCATTTTATGAGTACAATAAGTTGAGTTATGTAATGGGTGCTCGAGTTTGTAATGGATTCATGAAATCAATAAAGTTAAGGTGACATGTTTTCATATGTTTAATTGTAGGAGTTGTTACTCTGTGAACAAAGATTTTGACCATTTTCGAGGATATGAGAAATATGGTCTATGGATGGATTTGTGAATTTCATTTTAGGGTGGTAGTACCGTGAAGAAGACTAGACTAATGGATAAGAAAATATATATTCCACGGACTGTAGTTGAAGGAAAAAAAAGTTGGAGTTTTACTTTTGATATGATGGTATGAAGAAAGCGGAGTACTCTTTGGATTTGATGGATGTGTAATATGGAACAAGAGAGTTACCCCAAGGATGAGTTAAAGCTGCACTAGTGTTGAAGTGGGCCATAACCCACAGGCCCAAGAATTAATAAGGATCAAGTACCCTTTGGAGAAATAAATTTTGGGAATAGACTACGATTTGATCAACCGACGATTCTATAGGAGTTTACATAAAACCCGAGAGTTGTTAAGGAACGATAGATGTTTGTTTGGCCTGCAGAATCAATGGATTTTCCGAACTTGGTTCGTCGACAAGAGAAATTCTGCAATGCTTGTGAGGATGACCGAGTGTTAGAATGCAAGATTCGCTAAACCATGTACAAGGTAATGATTTGGGTGCAGGATGGATTGATCACCATACCGACTTACTCTTATTATTCGCTTTGCTATATGGGATGGTAAATCTGAGTGACTTACCTATAGTAGAGAGACGACGATCAAAACCTTGTTGAACCTTAGAATGGTATAAACATTTTCCCTTGTACAAGGCAGCTTTTGCCAACCGTAGGTTATCGGTGAGGTTCAACCTGCACCCGTTTCTGCAGGAGAAACCATAAATTGTTGACCACCATGAGATATCGATAGTTGTTTAGAATTGGCGCCAGACCCGTCAGCTATGAAGACCCAGTCTCGGAATAACCTTACCAAGAGTAAAAGACAAAAGAATTGAGGAAAAGGTTATGCCACTACCGGAAGAGCCCAGAGAAGGAATTATCCTTAATATCTGAGAAGACCGACACTGTCAGCAATAAGGCTGGAGTATCTGAGTTTTGATGGAACCGTAACAATGCTTCTAAGGGTGGTAGCACCCGAGACCCGGAGACGATCGATGGATTTTTGACAAGACCCCCAAACCCTAACCTATTTCTTGCTAGCCTCTTCGAATCTCGGGGACGAGATTCATTTTAAGTGTGCTAGATTTGTAACATCCCAAAATTCTAAATTTTGGAATGTTATATTAAATAAATAGTTTTGATTGTTTGTTTGATTGTTGTCTGAATGATTGAGTGAAATTGAGTGAAATTCGAAACTTTTTGAAGGTTAAATGAGAGGGAATTAAAGGACTTTCCCAAACTTTCATTTTTCTTTTATGATCTCCGGGAATTCAAATTCTTTTCATCACAAAACCCTGGAGAGAAGATGACATGAATTCTTCCATTTATTTAAATGACAAGGGGTATTGAAAATATTTTCCAATTCTGAAACTTTATGCAACTCAATGATTTTCACGAGCGAAGATAAAATGACTTCTTCAAAACATATGAAATATGAGTTGGGAGTTTTAAAAGAATTAAATTCAAAGTTCTTTTGAATTTATTTCCAATTTGGGGTTATTTGAGTTTTATTCAAATTATTTTTCTCCAAAAACAAAATATATGGAAAATAGGGTAACATGATTCCCTACATCAGAAAATTGGAGATAAATTAATTTGAAGTCATTTTGGTATTTTAAAATGATTTTTATTGGATTTTATTGGACCAAGAGTACTGTGTGTGAATTATTAAAATTTGTGTGGATTTTATTTGACATTAGAATAATGTTCATCTTGTAGGAAATATTTTTCTGCAAATTTTGATATATTATATGCCTATATAAAAGTTTTAGTTATTTTGTTTTTGTTTTAGTTCTGTGAAATTTTGTTAAAAAAATATGCAGCGCCTTGGGCCAAAGGCCCAAGCCGCCGACCAGCCACCGGCCAAGGCCAAGGCCAAGGCCATCGCGCGCACACACCTAGGGGGCCAGGGAGCCCAGGTTTCCTGGGATGGCACAGCAACACAGAGGCTTGACCGTATAAGGTCGGGTCGCTACAGATCCATTGTTTTCCATCTGATGAGGTCATCGTATTTCGTACACTATGATTAATTATGTAATGCATATATGTGTGGACAAATCATTGGAATTTAGCTACCATATGTTCAGTTGCAATTGTTGCGAAATCTAATGAATGTTCTTCCTGTGGACACTATTTGTTCAATTGAATATTGTGGCGAATTTGCTTTTTGCGTGCCGATTCAAAATGGGATATTTTTGTTTATCTGTTTAATTGAATATTGTGGCGAATTTTCTTTTTGCGTGCCGATTCAAAATGGGATGTTTTTGTTTTAACTTGGCAATTGCTCCGCACACGGTTCAACTAAATGAGTGTGTGTGATCCACATCGGAAAGCATACGTCAATCATAGCGGAACCGTCGGTGATACACAACAGATCACACACGATTTGCAGCGCTACTACGTGTGCATAGGTTCTCGGGAACCGTTTGTGATATCGCGTTATCGCACACGAGAACTGGGAGTAAACTGTGCCCAATGCAAAATACAATTCCAGTCATAATTTTTTCAGGAAACGTGTTGGATCCCAAACGAAAAGCACACGTCACTCTTGCGGCAACCGTCGGTGAGACCTAACAAATCACAAACGGTCTGCAGCACTTGTATGTGTGCGAAGGGGATCCTGAACCGTTTATGATAGAACATTATCGCAGATGGTAATTGTTGGAAAACGTGTGCGATGGAGTCTAGCATGGCAGACGGGTTACGCAGAAAACTCGTGTGTCATAGGGCACAAATCGCACACAGTTCATATGTTGGCCCGTGTGCCTTACATACTGTTGATACGTCTCCAAAGTATCTATAGTTTTTTATTGTTCCATGCTATTATATATTCTGTTTTGAACGTTTAACGGGCTTTATTATACACTTTTATATTATTTTTGGGACTAACCTATTAACCGGAGGCCCAACCCAAATTGCTGTTTTTTTGCCTATTTCAGTGTTTCGAAGGAGAAGGATATCAAACGGAGTCCAAACGGAATGAAACCTTCGGGAACGTGATTTTTGGAACAAACGTGATCCAGGGGACTTGGAGTGGACGTCAAGCACTCGATGAGGAGGCCACGAGGCAGGGGGGCGCCTACCCCCCTGGACGCGCCCTCCACCCTCGTGGGCCCCTCGTAGCTCTCCTGACCGACCTCCTTCGCCTATATATACTCATATACCATGGAAACTTCATATGCGGAGCCAAAACCCTATTTCCACCGCCGCAACCTTCTGTACCCGTGAGATCCCATCTTGGGGCCTTTTTGATGCTCACATGGGGGGGCATTGATCACGGAGGGCTTCTACATCAACACCATAGCCTCTCCGATGATGTGTGAGTAGTTTACCTCAGACCTTCGGGTCCATAGTTATTAGCTAGATGGCTTCTTCTCTCTCTTTGGATCTCAATACAAAGTTCTCCTCGATTCTCTTGGAGATCTATTTGATGTAACTCTTCTTTTGCAGTGTGTTTGTCGAGAACCGATGAATTGTGGGTTTATGATCAAGATTATCTATGAACAATATTTGAATCTCCTCTGAATTCTTTTATGTATGATTGATTATCTTTGCAAGTCTCTTCGAATTTTCAGTTTGGTTTGGCCTACCAGATTGATCTTTCTTGCAATGGGAGAAGTGCTTAGCTTTGGGTTCAATCTTGCGGCGCTCAATCCCAGTGACAGCAAGGGAAACGACACGTATTGTATTGTTGCCATCGAGGATAAAAAGATGGGGTTTATATCATATTTCATGAGTTTATCCCTCTACATCATGTCATCTTGCTTAAAGCGTTACTCTGTTCTTATGAACTTAATACTCTAGATGCATGCTGGATAGCGGTTGATGTGTGGAGTAATAGTAGTAGATGCAGGCAGGATTCGGTCTACTTGTCACGGGCGTGATGCCTACATACATGATCATACCTAGATATTCTCATAACTATGCTCAATTCTGTCAATTGCTCGACAGTAATTTTTTTCACCCACCGTAATACTTATGCTATCTTGAGAGAATCCACTAGTGAAACCTATGACCCCCGGGTCTATTTTCCATCATATTAATCTCCCGTCAACAAGCTATTTCTGGCACCGTTTATTTTGCTTTCTTTACTTTTAGTCTTTATCATAAAAAATACCAAAAATATTATCTTATCATCTCTATCAGATCTCACTTTTGCAAGTGGCCGTGAAGGGATTGACAACCACTTTATCGCGTTGGTTGCAAGGTTCTTATTTGTTTGTGTAGGTGCGTGGGACTCGAGTGTGATCTCCTACTGGATTGATACCTTGGTTCTCAAAAACTAAGGGAAATACTTACGCTACTTTACTGCATCACCCTTTCCTCTTCAAGGGAAAACCAACGCAGTGCTCAAGAGGTAGCAAGAAGGATTTCTGGAGCCGTTGTCGGGGAGTCTACGCACAAGTCAAGACATACCAAGTACTCGTCACAAACTCTTATCCCTCGCATTACATTATTTGCCATTTGCCTCTCGTTTTCCTCTCCCCCACTTCACCCTTGTCGTTTTATTCGCCCCCTTTTTCCGTTCGCCCTCTTTTCTGCTCGCCTTTCCTTTGCCATGGCCGAATCAAAAGGTGCTAGGGGTTCTTTCCTAGGTTTCAATGCCTTGGATAGCCCTTCCGTCCTATTTAAGCTCATAAATAATTATGCTATGGAAAAACCTAACAGGGTTATCAATGAGAATCTGAATAATTTCTATGAGATGATCCCGGAATATTCCGTTATTTACTTGATGAGTCTTTGAAAGATGCTTGGGATAGGTTACTGAGAATCCGGGCTAGCTTTGTGCCCCAATATCAAATAGAAATATACTTAAAAAGCTTTTATGTTACCTTACCTTCGTCATTTAAGCATGTCTTAGACTCTATTTTTGAAGAAGGTTTTCTTGAAGGGGATGCCATAGATACCTATGAAAAGATGAAAACCATATTTGGGCACCCCATGAATGAGAAGGTCGAATCTACCTCTCTTTTGCTTTCCAATCAAAACGAAACTATCAAAGAGATGAAGGCTAGCTTAGATGCAAATTTCCGTAACGTGCTTAATATTTCTTCTACCATTAATATCCATGTGCTTTATCAAAACAGAAAGATTAATGCCATAGATAATAAGTTTGCTCTTTTCTTTCCTAAAACTAAAGATGATAATACCTAGATCTATCCTTGTTTTTATGCCTAGCTAGGGGCGTTAAACGATAGCGCTTGTTGGGAGGCAACCCAATTTTATTTTAGTTTTTTGCCTTTTGCTCCTGTTTAGGAATAAATCTTTGATCTACCATCTGGTTAGATTTGTTTTTGTGTTTTAGTTAGTGTTTGTGCGAAGTAAAACCTATAGGATCTTCTTGGATGATAGTTATTTGATCTTGCTGAAAATTCCAGAAACTTTATGTTCACGAAAACAATTGTTAAAAATCACCAAAACGTTATAAAATACTGATTCCAGTTGCATCAGATCAATAAACAAATTATTTAGGTCGTCCTATTTTAGTAGAATTTTAAGGGTTCCAGAAGTTTGCGTTAGTTTCAGATTACTACAGACTGTTTTGTTTTTTACAGATTCTGTTTTTTCGTGTGTTGTTTGCTTATTTTGATGACTCTATGGTTAGTAATATATTTTATATACCATACAGAAGTTGGAATACAGTAACACCAATATAAATAAATAATGAGTTAAATACAGTACCTTGAAGTGGGGTTTTGTTTTCTTTCGCTAACGGAGCTCACGAGATTTTCTGTTAAGTTTTGTGTTGTGAAGTTTTCAAGTTTTGGGTATGGATTTGATGGATTATCGAACAAGGAGTGGCAAGAGCCTAAGCTTGGGGATGCCCAAGGCACCCCAAGGTAAATCCAAGGACACCAAAATCCAAAGCTTGGGGATGCCCTGAAGGCATCCCTCTTTAAATCTTAAATCCATCGGTAACTTTACTTGGAGCTATATTTTTATTCACCACATGATATGTGTTTTGCTTGGAGCGTCTTGTGTCATTTGAGTCTTTTTTTCAGTTTACCACAATCTTCCTCACTGAATACACTTTTGAGAGAGACACACATGATTCAGATTTATTAGAATACTCTATGTGCTTCACTTATATCTTTTGAGCTATATAATTTTTGCTCTCGTACTTCACTTATATATTTTAGAGCACGTTGGTGGTTTTGTTTTATAGAAACTATTTTTTCTCAGGCTTCACTTATATCATTTTGAGAGTCCTACAAAATAGCATGGTAATTTGTTTAAATTGTGAAACTAGTCCTAATATGATAGGCATCCAAGATTAGTAAAAAAAATCTTATAAGTGCGTTGAATACTAAGAAAAGTTTGATGCTTGATGATTGTTCTGAGATATAGAGGTAGTAATATTAAAGTTGTGCTAGTTGAGTAATTTTGAATTTGATAAATACTTGTGTTGAAGTTTGCAAGTCCCGTAGCATGCACGTATGGTAAACGTTGTGTAACAAATTTGAAACATGAGGTGTTCTTTGATTGTCCTCCTTATGAGTGGCGGTCGGGGACGAGTGATGGTCTTTTCCTACCAATCTATCCCCCTAGGAGCATGCGCGTACTGCTTGGTTTTTGATGACTTGTAGATTTTTGCAATAAGTGAGTTCTTTATGACTAATGTTGAGTCCATGGATTATCGCACTCTCACCTTTCCATCATTGCTAGCCTCTTGATGCACGTGCATTGCCCTTTCTCACCTTGAGAGTTGGTGCAAACTTAGCGGTGCATCCAAACCCGTGATACGATCGCTATATCACACATAAACCTCCTTATATCTTCCTCAAAACAGCCACCATACCTACCTATTATGGCATTTCCATAGCCATTCCGAGATATATTGCCATGCAACTTTCCACCGTTCCGTTTATCATGACACGTTTCATCATTGTCATATTTCCTTGCATGATCATGTAGTTGACATCGTATTTGTGGCAAAGCCACCATGCGTACTATTTCATACATGTCACTCTTGATTCATTGCCCATCCCGATACACCGCCGGAAGCGTTCATATAGAGTCATACTTTCTTCTAGTATCGAGTTGTAATCATTGAGTTGTAAATAAATAGAAGTGTGATGATCATCATTCATAGAGCATTGTCCCAAATAAAAAAAGAGAAAGGCCAAATAAAAAAGGAAAGGCCCAAAAAAAGAGAAAAGAAAAAAAGGGGGACAATGATACTATCCTTTTTTCCACACTTGTGCTTCAAAGTAGCTCCATGATCTTTATGATAGAGAGTCTCTTATTTTGTCACTTTCATATACTAGTGGGAATTTTTCATTATAGAACTTGGCTTGTATATTCCAACAATGGGCTTCCTCAAATGCCCTAGGTCTTTGTGAGCAAGCAAGTTGGATGCACACCCAGTTAGTTTCTTTGTTGAGCTTTCATGCATTTATAGCTCTAGTGCATCTGTTGCATGGCAATCCCTACTCCTTGCATTGACATCAATCGATGGGCATCTCCCTAGCTCGTTGATTAGCTGCGTCAATGTGAGACTTTCTCCTTTTTTGTCTTATCCACATAACCCCCATCATCATATTCTATTCCACCCATAGTGCTATATCCATGGCTCATGCTCATATATTGCGTGAAAGTTGAAAAAAGTTTGAGATTACTAAAGTATGAAACAATTGCTTGGCTTGTCATCGGGGTTGTGCATGATGAGAGCATTCTTGAGTGATGAAAATGGAGCATGACCAAACTATATGATTTTGTAGGGATGAACTTTCTTTGGCCATGTTATTTTGAGAAGACATAATTGCTTAGTTAGTATTCTTGAAGTATTATTACTTTTATGTCAATATTAAACTTTTATCTTGAATCTTTCGGATGTGAATATTCATGCCACAAATAAGAGAATTACATTGAAAATTATGCCAAGTAGCATTCCACATCAAAAAAATTGTTTTTATCATTTACCTACTCGAGAACGAGCAGGAATTAAGCTTGGGGATGCTTGATACGTCTCCAACATATATATAATTTTTTATTGTTCCATGCTATTATATATTCTGATTTGAATGTTTAATGGGCTTTATTATACACTTATATATTATTTTTGGGACTAACCTATTAACTGGAGGCCCAGCCCAAATTGTTGTTTTTTGCCTATTTCAGTGTTTCGAAGGAAAAGGATATCAAACAGAGTCCAAACGGCATGAAACCTTCGGGAACGTGATTTTTGGAACAAACATGATCCAGGGGACTTGGAGTGGATGTCAAGCAATCGATGAGGAGGCCACGAGGCAGGGGGCGCGCCTACCCCCCCTGGGCGCGCCCTCCACCCTTGTGGGCCCCTCATAGCTCTCCTGACCGACCTCCTTCGCCTATATATACTCATATACCCTGGAAACATCATATACGGAGCCAAAACCCTATTTCCACCGCCGCAACCTTCTGTACCCGTTAGATCCCATCTTGGGGCCTTTTTCGGTGCTCAGCCGGAGGGGGCATTGATCACGGAGGGCTTCTATATCAACACCATAGCCTCTCCGATGATGTGTGAGTAGTTTACCTCAGACCTTCGGGTCCATAGTTATTAGCTAGATGGCTTCTTCTCTCTCTTCGGATCTCAATACAAAGTTCTCCTCGATTCTCTTGGAGATCTATTTGATGTACTCTTCCTTTGCGGTGTGTTTGTCGAGATCCGATGAATTATGGGTTTATGATCAAGATTATCTATGAACAATATTTGAATCTCCTCTGAACTCTTTTATGTATGATTGGTTATCTTTGCATGTCTCTTCGAATTTTCAGTTTGGTTTGGCCTACTAGATTGATCTTTCTTGCAATGGGAGAAGTTCTTAGCTTTGGGTTCAATCTTGCGGTGCTCGATCCCGATGATGTGAGGGAAGCGACACGTATTGTATTGTTGCCATCGAGGATAAAAAGATGGGGTTTATATCATATTTCATGAGTTTATCCCTCTACATCATGTCATCTTGCTTAAAGCGTTACTCTGTTCTTATGAACTTAATATTCTAGATGCATGCTGGATAGCGGTCAATGTGTGGAGTAATAGTAGTAGATGCAGGCAGGAGTCGGTCTACTTGTCACGGACGTGATGCCTATATACATGATCATACCTAGATATTCTCATAACTATGCTCAATTCTATCAATTTCTCGACAGTAATTTGCTCACCCATCGTAATACTTATGGTATCTTGAGAGAATCCACTAATGAAACCTATGGCCCCAGGGTCTATTTTCCAAAAATATTTTGCTTATCATCTCTTTATCATAAAAATACCAAAAATAGTTTCCTTATCATCTCGACAGTAATTTGGTCTATTTTCCAACAAGCTATTTATGGCACCGTTTATTTTGCTTTCTTTACTTTTAGTCTTTATCATAAAAATACAAAAAATATTATCTTATCATCTCTTCAGATCTCATTTTTGCAAGTGGCCATGAAGGGATTGACAACCCCTTTATCGCGTTGGTTTCAAGGTTCTTATTTGTATGTGTAGGTGCGTGGGACTCGAGCGTGGTCTCCTACTGGATTGATACCTTGGTTCTCAAAAACTGAGGGAAATACTTACACTACTTTATTGCATCACCCTTTCCTCTTCAAGGGAAAACCAACGCAGTGCTCGAGAGGTAGCAATTGTTTCGCAAACGGTTCGTTATGACAGACCGTATGGTTTCACTGCGTCATTAGAAACACTTAATCACCGATACCACACGTGCGAAAGAATTTAGTGTGTACTGCATCACACACGATTACATTTTGGAAGGCCTCTGGATCACTGCTCCATATCCCCGATGATTTCTGGGTCGTGTGGGAAGGACACCCTATCACACACACTCACTTGGCGACGGTTCCAAATGCCATGGCAGAAAGGGGTTAAAAACCATTTGTTTAGGGTCGACGCGCACCAGTGAATAAATCATATCCTCGGGACTACGCACACAACCATGAGTAAGATTATTGTACCAAGCTTTAGAATCACCCTTTAATGAGAAAGGAAATAATTTGAGAATAAAGTAATAGCGAGTTTCCTCATCATGAGTAAAAAGGGTGGCTATGTCATTCAACTTAGTAAGATGTGCCACAACAGTTTCAGTTTCGAAACCATGTAAAGGATCAGATTCAACCAAAGTAATAAACTTTGGGTCGACAGAGAATTCATAATCCTTATCATCAATAAAGATAAGCGAGGTAGCAAACTTAGGATCACATTTCATTCTAGCATTCAGAGATTTTTCTTTATACTTGCATAGTAATTTCTCTAGATCATCTCTATCCTTACAAGCAAGAATATCTCTAGTTGTCTCCTCATTCATAACATAACCTTCCGGTACCTTTGGCAATTCATATCTAGGAAGGCTAGTTCTAGCAGGTGTTTCAGGAGTTTCAGTTTCAAGCTCATCATCAAATTCAACAACATCATGTTGTATTACTCTAGCAATTTGTTCATCAAGAAATTCACCAAGTGGCACATCATCATTATCAAGCAAGGTACTAGCATCATCATAACAATTATCCATAGCAGAAGTAGCATCATCAATAACTTGCGACATATTAGAATTGATAGCATGTGGTGGTGTTGCAAGTTTACTCATAACAGAAGGTGAATCTAAAGCAGAACTGGATGGCAGTTCCTTACCTTCCCTCGCCTTTGAGGGATAAATATTAGTCTTCGGATCCTTCAGATTCTTCATAGTGATAAATTGATAATAATCCCAAGTGACTCAACGAATATAGCTCTCCCCGGCAACGGCGCCAGAAAAAGACCTTGATAACCCACAAGTATAGGGGATCGCAACAGTTTTCGAGGGTAGAGTATTCAACCCAAATTTGTAGATTCGACACAAGGGCAGCCAAAGAATATTTGAAGGTATTAGCAGTTGAGTTGTCAATTCAACCACACCTAGAGATTAATTATCTGCAGCAAAGTGATCAGTAGCAAAGTAGTTTGATAGTTTTGATAGTAGTGACAGCAGCAACGGTAACAGTAATAGTGATAGCAGTAATTTTGTAGCAAGTGTAACAGTGATGATAGCAGTAGTAACTTAGCAGAAACAATATAAGATAAATTTGTAGGCATTGGATCAGTGACTTGTTGGATGATATTCATCATGTGACAGTTATAACCTAGGGCGATACGGCACTAGCTCCAGTTCATCAATATAATGTAGGCACGTATTCCGTAAATAGTCATACGTGCATATGAAAAGAACTTGCATGACATATTTTGTCCAACCCTCCCGTGGCAGTGGGGTCCATATTGGAAACTAAGGGATATTAAGGCCTCCTTTTAATAGAGAACCGGAACAAAGCATTAACACAGAGTGAATACATGAACTCTTCAAACTACGGTCATCACCGGGAGTGGGCCTGACTATTGTCACTCTGGTGTTGCCGGATCATAACACGTAGTAGGTGACTATAACTTGCAAGATCGGATCTTAAACACGGATATAAATATGAAAACATAAACGGTTCAGATCTCAGTTCATGGCACCCGGGAACAAAGTGACAAGCATTAAGCATAGCAAAGTCATAGCAACATCAATATTAGAACATAGTGGATACTAGGGATCAAGCCCTAACAAAACTAACTCGATTACATGATGAATCTCATCCAACTCCTCACCGACCAGCGAGCCTACAAAGGAATTACTCACTCCCGGTGGGGAGCATCATGGAATTGGTGATGGAGAAGGGTTCGTGATGACGAAGAACGAAGATCCCCTCTCCGAGCCCCAAGCGGACTCCAGATCGGCCTCCGATGAAGAACAGGAGGTGTGGCGGCTCTGTCTCGTGGATCGTGATAATTCTTTCTCCTTGTTTTTTCTGAAAAAATAGGATTTTATAAGCGTCGGTTTGTGGTGCTGGGGCCACCGGTGGGGACAACCCACAGGTGCGCTAAGAGAGGGGCGCGCCTGGTGGGTTGTGCCCACCAAGGGGCCCCTCTCCGGTAGGTCTTGGCTCCAGAAATTCTTATATATTATATAAAAATTCCTCGCAAAGTTTCGTTCCATTCCGAGAACTTTTATTTCGGCACAAAGAAACACCATGGTAGTTCTGCTGAAAATAGCGTCAGTCTGGGGTTAGTTTCAATCAAATCATGCAAATTAGAGTCCAAAACAAGAGGAAAAGCATTAGGAAAAGTAGATACGTTGGAGACGTGTCACCGGCCATGCTATAGGTGGGGTGATTGGGCGGCCGGTCCCATTGGGAGCTGGCGTGCGGCGGCATGGGGGCATGCTGGCCTGCTAATAAAGGTGGCGGTCCAAGTAGTCTTTTCGCATCGTGGCAATGATCTGCGTGATCGGTCCTCCTTGATCTGGCCGTCGACGTGTTCTGGGACTACTGCTTGAGATCTTCATGATTTGGTGCAATGCCATTGGATATCTGGATCGGATAGAATCCGGTCATGCGCAGCATATCAGTCTACATGGCTTGATGAGGTCGTGGCGCGAAGCTCTGTTGTATGTTGACACCATCGGACATGTCGTAATCTCAATTTTCATGGTGTAGACAGTGATGGAGAAGGTCGTGGTGGCTGAGATTGGAGGACCAGTAATGGCGGAAGGGGCCTTGGTGGCGATGGAGGCTTTGCTTTACAGGTTGGTGCTCGAAATTGGCTTGCGGGACTTCCCGTCCACTCTAGACATGGTACATGTTAGCCTGGTGTTTGATAACTTTCAGGAGTAGCATTGGCAAGTGGGGCGGCTGGACGGGGGGACTTCATTTTTGGTGGTGCTCCTCGAGTACCGAGCCGTGACTTTCCGGGTGAAAACCTAAGGTCTGACCTTCATTGGTTGTGCCTTGCAACTTCCTTGCTGAAGGTGTTATTTTGAGAGCTCAGACTTTCTCCAGGGTGAAAACCTAAGATCTCGGATCGGGCAACGACGACGCTTGTGCATGTTGGGGAACGAAGCATGAAAATCAAAAAAAAATTCCTACGAACACCCAAGATCTATCTAGGAGAAGCATAGATACGAGAGGGGAGAGTGTGTCTAAGTACCCTCGTAGACCGAAAGCGGAAGCGTACATAACGCGGTCGATGTATTCGTACTCTTCGCGATCCGATCACATCCAACCAATATAGTGTCGAATGGACGGCACCTTTGAGCTACGGCCCCCCTGGATTGTTCAGCCCCCAGCCGAATACTGCTCCGGAGACGGATCCGGAGTCGAGTGAGCTGCCCCCTTCAAGGGAGGGGGAGCACCTATTCCTACGACGACCTCCATGAATCCGGAGGGGCCGAACACTCTGATGGACATATTGCAGAATGTGTCCGTCTTGGAGGAGTACTGTACCTTGATGGGTACCGTGGTTGAGAAGATTCAGTCCGCTAAAAGTGGGATGAATGAAGCCTTTACGAGCCTACTAATAGGCTTCGAGGTATGCGATGTAATGTCTTTAGCCACTTTCCATATGAAAAATATGCCTGTATATAGATAGTAGCCCCTGAGACTCTCGTCGGCCCATGAAGAAGGGCGAACAGAGGATCTATAGATACTCGCAGGAAGTAACATACTTATTTGATTGGAAAAACAGGCTTCACTATTAGCGGCAAACGCCCAGGCCGCGGAGGTTTCCGAACTGAAGCGGAAACTAAAGCTGGCCGATGAGGACATTGTCCATATCAACAAGCAGCTCGACGAGGCGCAAGGTATGTTTCGAACATCCGGTTTGTGCCTATATTAATGTGTGAACGCTAAGTTGAAGCTTATACGCTGTTATGTGCATAATTGCAAATCGCGCTGCTGAGGTCGAGACCCTCAGGGGTGATCTTGCCCAGGCCAAGGAGCAATGCGGCCGCTAATAAAGCGGCAGCAGATTTGAAGGCCGAACAGGCCACCCGGCGCCAGTTCGAGGAGCGGATATCTGCAGTAGAGCAAGAGCTCAAGGACACCGCTCGCAGGTGCGAGTCCCTCGAGGAGGAGAATAAAGCCAAGGCAACCGAACTCTCCAAGGCCCTTCAGGAGGCCAAAGAGGCGCGGTTTGAATCTAGAGAACCTCACGAGGAGATCCGATAGGCTAGACAAATAGCGGCTGGTAAGCCCTTTCTTTTACAGACTAAGTTTGGCGGTCAAAGATATGCCTTTCTTAACAACTGTGGAGTTCTCCAGACGCTTTTGCGAATCTTCTGAAGAGTGTCACCTACGCCGTGCAATTCTTCCAGGCCCAGGAGGAACATGTGACGGAGAAGCTGTTCTGGTCACAGTTCGCGGTGCAGGAGCGCCCGGTACTGCTAAACGACCAAATGGTGTAGTGGGCTGAGCTGCATAAGATGTCCGGAGCGGCCATGAAGGACGTCATAGTTCGGCTATGGCCAGTCGAACCCATTCCGAGCAGCTATTTCAGCCTGGTGCGGCGACTCGTCGATGCACTGCCCCGAATTGACACAGTTAAGCGGTCAGTGTGCATAGAAGGTGTACGGATGGCCTTCGCCCGCGTCAAGATGCACTGGGCGGAGATGAAGGCCCCCGTTGTGGCAGTCAAGGGCCCTCCCGGAGGCAAGGACCACCGCACGCTGGAGCGCTATTTAGAAGACGTCCTAGAGGGTGCCCATTTGATAGAGGGTCAATGCTCAAAGGACATTATGTTCGAATGAATGTACCCGAATTGCCCAGACGTTTTATTATATATTAAGGCTTTGTGATATATTTGTGCCTTTGTCTGAAAGTTCTTTCCTCCTGTGCGGCCGTTTTTGTATTCCTGAGAGTTTTCCAGTCATCGGCTTCAGCCCCCACGTGGATACTACGGGGGTGTTCGGAATAACACATGATCACACTTGACCCAACGTCTTGGCCTGTAAAGGAGGTGTCAGTGCGGCGAACCAGGCAATCGGACTATGTGGCTTTACCACTCTCACTTAGCCATAGGATTTTGACGATGGGGCTATAATATAGCCCCTGGTATGTACGGGGCTATCCGGATGCAGATGCGCCACGCACGTGACCGGAAAAAACCAGTCCTTCATGTAATACGAAAAAAATCGCTAGAGATTTAGTAAGTCGTTGAATGGCTGACCAGCTCTTGCCGCATCATGACAGTCAGTTTTCGGCTTTCTCTCCTGAGGTGTTCGACCGGACGAACCAGAAACACAATCGCAGTAGTCCTCCCTTTACTACCCTAGCCGAACAAATGGAACATAAGGTAGCAAACACAGGAGCCGGGCAACCCAACTATTGACCAAAGACATGATTCGGAGCCGATGCATATAATGCCAAGTTCGGGACGCCGCAGTGTGCTATAAAGCTATTCGGGATTTTGTTTGGCAACACATATGTGGCCACATAGAGCCCCTGACAGTTTGTGCCGAGGTGTGTGAGTGAAACAACTGAGGAGACGAAATACAGTTTATGAATGAGGTCGATACCGAATAAAAATTGTCTTCACTAGAATCTGATTGATACGTCAAAACATGATCTTACAGAGGGCACCATAATCATCAAGGACATTTTACATGTCGGGGGTCTAAGAATAAGGGGAAAAGCTCTATACAGGTCCTTGAATAAAGTTTGGTCTACAAATTCCTTTGGACATCCTGCCGCACGTCTGCGTCGCTTTCGCCTTGGAGAGAGAGATTCCTTGAGAGGAATGGTCTTCGGCTATCTATACGAAACCGGGCTCGAAAGAGTCCTTGTAAGTCCATAGGATAGATAGGTTTTAATGCACTTGTGGTAAAAAAGAAAAAATAATTGAAGAAAAAGGGGAAGGTCATATAGGGTCGAACCGTACTACAGACCTGTCCGTATTGTGCCTCCATTGATGCCCAAGGTATTTTGAGTGCATAATTATGCACGCGCAGTACGAATTTCGCGGATGTGTGTGGCGGTTGACGGAGGCGAAACTGCTAGTCTAGCTCTGGAATTACCGAGCTGTCAGCATGCGGAACTGACCGTACTTGTTTAACAATGTCCGGCGGCTTGATGGCCGATGAGGTGTGCGGCTTGGTAGGGCCGCTATGTACTTCGGCCGCGAGGGATGCGGTGTGCTCCTCAGTACGGAGGGAGCGTTCCGTGTTTCCATTGACTATTATGACGCCACGTGGTCCAGGCATCTTGAGCTTTAGATAAGCGTAGTGCGGGACCACATTAAAACGAGCGAAAGCGGTCCGTCCGAGCAGTTCGTGATAGTCACTACGAAAGGGGACGATATCGAAGATCAAGTCTTCGCTTCGGAAGTTGTCTGGCGAACCGAAGACGACTTCCAATGTTATTGAGCCCGTGCAGCGGGCCTCTGCACCAGGTATTACTCCTTTAAAGGTATTTTTAGTGGGCTTGATTCTTGACGGATCAATGCCCATTTTGCGGACAGTGTCCTGAGAAAGTAGGTTGAGACTGTTGTCGCCGTCCATAAGGACTTGCATAAGGTGGAATCCATCGATGATTGGATCGAGGACCAGAGCTGCCGAACCTCCATGGCGGATACTGGTTGGGTGGTCCTTTCAATCGAAGGTGATCAGACAAGCCGACCATGGGTTGAATTTTGGGGCGACCGGCTCTATGGCGTAGACGTCCCTTAATGCGCGCTTGCGCTCCCGCTTAGGGATATGTATGACATATATCATATTCACCGTTTTTACCTCAGGGGGAAATTTCTTCTGTCCCCCTGTGTTCAGTGGGCGAGGCTCGTCGTCGTCCTCCTCGCTGGGCAGCCCTTTCCCTTTGTGTTCGGTGTTGATCTTGCGGGCCTGTTTAAAGACCCAACAGTTTCTGTTGGTATGATTGGCAGGCTTATCGGGGGTGCCGTGAATCTTGCAAGGCCGATCGAGTATTCTGTCCAAACTAGATGGACCATCTCTGTTTCCTTTGAATGGCTTCTTCCATTTACCGGATTTAGAGCCACTAAATCCGGCGTTTTCCACCGTGTCTTTGGTACTTTCATTATTGTTTCGACGCTTGTGCTTGTTGTGTCATGGCTTGCCATTGCCGTCCCTGGCTTCGGAGGTGCAAGGTTGCTGGTGCTATTGCCTCTACGGGCTAGCCAGCTGTCTTCTCCCGCACAAAAGCGGGTCATGAGTGCCGTAAGGGCTGCCATGGACTTCGGCTTTTCTTGGCCGAGGTGTCTGGCGAGCCATTCGTCGCGGACGCTGTGTTTAAAGGCCATGAGGGCTTCGGCGTCCAGACAATCGAAAATTTGGTTCTTTTTAATTAAGAACCCGGTCCAGAGTTTCCGGGCTGACTCTCCGGGTTGCTGGACTATGTGAATGAGGTCATCGGCGTTTGGGGGCCATACATAGGTACCTTGGAAGTTGTATCTAAAGGCTTCTTCCAAATCTTCCCAGCTGCCAATAGAGTTTTCTGGGAGGCTGTTTAACTAGTGTCGTGCTGGTCCCTTAAGTTTTAGGGGGAGATATTTGAGGGCATTTAGATCGTCACCGCGATCCATGTGAATGTGGAGAAGAAAATCTTCAATCCAGACTACGGGATCCGTCGTACCATCGTATGATTCGATGTTCACGGGTTTAAACCCTTCTCAGAACTGGTGCTCCATTACCTCATCGGTGAAGCATAGGGGGTGTGCGGCGCCTCTGTATCGGGCAATGTCACGATGTAGTTCGGATGGAGTCCGTATGTGGTTTTCGGCCCAGGTGAGGTTGTGCTTGTCGCGCCAGGCCTGATGGTCGTCTTCTCACGCTGGGGCATGCCCCCTTGATCCATAGATTGATCTGGTCTGACTGGCTCTATTGTCCAGGTCCTGTCGTATGTCGTAGGTGTATTCTAGAGCCGCTACTTCCCTGAATCTATGGTGAGGTGGTGTGGGCTGTGTTCGGCTTGAGTTGCTCTGTCCCGGCCACGTGGTGGTCGGTCAGGTCTATCAGCAGCGTCACGCGTTGGCGGTATGGGCTCCAGGGCCTCATCGTCGAATTGGGGTAGCAGCTTGCGCTTCGGGTAGCTCTTTGTTGGGCATTCGAGGCCATATTCCTCGGCTGCCAGGACATTAGTCCATCTGTCATTGAGTAAATCCTGATCAGCTTGAAGCTGCTGCTGCTTCTTTTTTAGGAATCTTGCAGTGGCGATTAGCCGGCGCTTAAAGCGCTCTTGTTCAAGGGGTTCCTCCAGCACGATGAAGTCTTCGTTACCGAGGCTCACATCCTCTTCAGAGATCGATAGGTAGTTACAGTCCTCCGAGCCCTTGTTCTCGACAGGATCGTGGGGGTTAACTTGCTCATCCTCCCAATCATCCTGTTTGGATGTTGGCTCGACAGGGGCTTCGGGGTCTTCGGCATTCTCCGGAGTGTTATTGTCTCTGGTGCCGGTATTGCTGTCTTTGTCGCGACGCGATTTTGAGTGGCGCCGCTGACGTCAACGCTTCGGAGGTGCTTCAGCAGGCTTGTCCTTAACCGGATCATTCTCGCCGTCATCCTCTTTGGGTGTGTCTACCATGTACACGTCGTATGTGGAGGTGGTCGTCCAACGTCCGGTAAATGGAGGGTCTTGGCCTTGTTCGTCTCTGGCATCGTCATCCATACCATCGATGTCTTCGGAGGCGTAGTCCAGCATGTCGGTTAAATCTTCGACAATCGCTATGAAGTGGGTGGTGGGTGGGGCATAAAATTCCACGCTCTCAACCCCTAGTCCGGGCTGGGCATAATTCGGAGGCGATTCCTCTGTAATGGCGAGGGATCGCATTAAGTCCAGAGCCTCGTTTAGGAGCGAGGTTTGGACAGAGAAACAAGAGTCCGCGGGGCTGACCAGGGTGGGAGCCTCCTGGCCGCGCCCGCTTGACACGGACCTCGAGAGTTCGGATTTAGAGTCCGGAACCTTAGCGACAAGGGGAGTTCGGTTCGTCTTTCGGTTTGCCGATGACGCCGTCCCCTCCAGGTCACCGGTAGCAAGTTCCATAATTGCAGGGAGTCCGCCGGGCTCTAAACTCCCTTCTTTGGACCTGATAGACTCCTCTGGGTTTAAGGCCAGAGCGGTGATCGGGGCCGCGAACCCTTCGAAGATCAAATCTCCTCGGATATCGGCGACATAATTTAGGTTTCCGAAACTGATCTGATGACCAGGGGCGTAGCTGTCGATCTGCTCGAGGTGGCCAATCGAGTTGGCACGCAGTGCGAAGCCACCGAATACGAAAATCTGGCCGGGGGGAAAGTCTCCCCCGAAACAGCATCATTGTAGGTGATCGAACGAGCCATTGAACCTTCTACAACAGCACAGAGAAACTCTCAATGAAAGCACCAATGTCGGTGTCAAAACCGGTAGATCTCGGGTAGGGGGTCCCGAACTGTGCGTCTAAGGATCAAAGGTAACAGGAGGCAGGGGACACGATGTTTACCCAGGTTCGGGCCCTCTTAATGGAGGTAATGCCGTACTTCCTGCTTGATTGACTTTGATGAGTATAGGGGTTACAAGAGTTGATCTACCTTGAGATCGTAATGGCTAAACCCTAGATGTCTAGCCTGTATGATTATGATTGTCTCTACGGACTAAACCCTCCGGTTTATATAGACACCGGGGGGCCTAAGGTTGTACAGAGTCGGTGCACAGAGAAAGGAAAATACATATCTGAATGCCTAGCTTGTCATCCACGCAAAGGAGAGTCCCATCCGGAGACGGGAGGAGGCCTTCTGTCTTGTATCTTCACAGCCCATTAGTCCGGCCCAGGTCACATAGCCCGGACGCCCAAGGACCCCATGATCCAGGACTCCCTCAAGCCCCACCAATAAAAGTTAATGACACTGAAATAACTTTGGAGCATCTTATGAAAATTGGACATTATAGAAAATAATATATCAAATGTTGAAAAGTTAGAGGAAACTGATAAAATGATGCATAACAACATTACTAAGTTGGGGTCCTCGGTAGGGCAAGCTTTAAATATGATGAGAGAATTGGAGGAGGAAACTCGTACCGTTAGAGCAGAATAAAACCCCGCTAAAATAGACAAATTAGAAGAGGTTATGGATGTCTTGGGATCAACTTTTGTTTCTATAGAAACTGAAGAAGAAACATCTAGAAATAAAAATCTTAAGTTTTCCTACGTGCCTAAGATTTGTCAGCCCAATTTTGATCCATCGCCTAATAAATAAAAAGGAGATTTGATAATGATGAGTGTGCATTCTACTTTTATTAAAATAGTGAGGGACCCTATCTGTAACACTAAGATTCTTGATTTTATACCTAGAAGTGTTATGATTAAGAATGCCATAGGAAATCCTCCTAAGAAATCACATTGCTACATTAAAGAATTGAATTATGAAAAAACGTGATCATTATATCATGCCTAGATAAAAGGCATTAAAGAAAAGTGCTTGTTGGGAGGCAATCGAATATATCTTTATTTTTCTATATAGTTGAGTCAATATGGTTATTGCTAGTGTAATGATCATGTTTGTATTTTTTTTCTTTCAATAATGTGCCAAGTTTAGCCTTTGGAATGTTGTAATTGCAATCTTGTTAGGTTCTGTGATGAAACGGAGACTTATTCCTCCAGTATTTGGATTTACTCTTTGTACTAGAACGTGGTAAAATCTTGAAATTTTTACACAGTACTGCATTACAAGTTAGACCTATAAAAATAAATCGATTTTTATTAAATACTGATACTTATTTGTATAGTGCATATGTTTAATTCTGCAGCCCTACTATAAACATAAGTACGAGTGCTAAAGTAGTCTTTTTGGCGAACCAAAAAATAGTTTACTTTTAAAATTATTTCTCTAAGAACTTGCATTGTGCATGACGAAACACGATTGGCACGAACTTGGAGTTAGCATGCTAGCTCCAAGTTCGTGCCAATCGTATTAAGTCATGATTCATGTGTCTCCATACTCCTTATCTTAGACCTCCTAGGTGAAATGTCTCTTCCACCACTGCCCCCGCCTCTCTCCCCAAGAGCGGCTCGAGCATAAAAATATAGCGATGCCACCATCCCCCACTCTCTCTCTTCCCCTCGCCGCCGTGGGCTCACACCACTAGGCAAAGCCTGCTAGCGGCCAGCAACGGCGTGATTGCTGATAACCCACAAGTATAGGGGATCGTTTGTAGCCTTCTTCGATAAATAAGAGTGTCGAACCCAACACGGAGCTAAATGTAGAACAAATATTCCCTCAAGTTCTATTAACCACTGATACAACTCTACGCACACTTGACGTTTGCTTTACCTAGAACAAGTATGAAACTATTTTGCAAGAATAAAACTACGAGTACTTTGTGAGAATAAAACTAAGAATAAATTGCGAGGTAATAAAAGTGGATAGCTTTTGTCAACAAGAAAGTCATTTGTCCCTAGGCAATCAATAACAAGTACCGGTAATCATTCTTGTAATTTTATATGAGGGGGAGGCATGAGCTAACATACTTTATATACTTGGATCATATGCACTTATGATTGGACCCCTAGCAAGCATCCGCAACTACTAAAGATCATTAAGGTCGTGAAACCCAACCATAGCATTAAGTATCAAGTCCTCTTTACTCCCATACATCATACCCCACTTACTTGGGTTTAAGCTTATGTCACTCTCGCAACCCACCATAAGCGAACCATGAACACATTGCAACACCCTACAGCGGGGGGCCCTCACGCTTGCGTGAGAACGGAGGGCACGGTAGGATAGCACCATAAATAAAATATACAATCATACCAACCAAGATCACGATTAACCCACAGGACAAAACAGATCTACTCAAACATCATAGGATAACCATAGATCATTGGGAAATAATATATGGAGTTGAGCACCATGTTTAAGTAGAGATTATAGCGGGTAGAAGAGGTGTTACACCGCTACATAGAGGCGGGAGAGTTGGTGTTGACAGTAGCAAGATTGTTGATGTAGATCGCCATCCCGATCGTTGCCCCGGCGGCACTCCGGCGCCACCGCAAGCGAGGGGGAGAGAGCCCCCCTCCTCCTTCTTCTTCCTTGGCCTCCCCCCTAGATGGGAGGAGTGTTCCCCCTCTGGTCCATGGCCTCCATGGAGGCGGAGGGGTGGGAGCCCCTCCGAGATTGGATCTCCCTCTTTGTTCTCTTCTGTTTCGCGTTCTCCAAATTTGGCCGAAAACCGTTTCTTATATTCTCGGAGATCCGTAACTCCGATTGCGCTGAGATTTTAACACGGTTTTTTCCGGATATAAGCTTTCTTGCGCCCGAAGTAGAGCTCCAACCGACATAGGAGGTGAGCACAACTCACCACCACTAGCGAGGCTCCTCTAGCGCGCCCTGGTGTCTTGTGGGCTGTGTGGGCCTCCATTTGCGGTGATTCCAACTCCAAAAAATCACATATATTCCAAAATAATTCTCCATAAAATTTTATTGCATTTGGAATTCGTTGATATGGATTTTCTTCGATACAAAAAACATGCAAAAAAAGGAACTCGCACTGGGCACTGGATCAATAGGTTAGTCCAATAAATCATATAAAAAGTTGCCAAAAGTATGTAAAAGTTATATAATATTGGCATGAAACAATCAAAAATTATAGATACGACGGAGACGTATCAATTGCTCACATGAGGAGGGTGATGGATGCAGCATGGAGATCGGTCACTGCAGGAGTGTCGTGGCATTGGTGTAGCCATGCTGGAGGATGAGGGTGCCACCGTGCTAGGGGTTGAGGGCCAAGGGCGCCATGGCTGAGACGTGATGTCGGTGCTGCGGCATGGTGGGGTGGGGTGGATCTCGATCCCATTTTTTGTGAGAGGTGGATTTTCTCACCCAGGTGGAACTAGTGTTGGTCAAAGGCGTGCAGACTGCTATGGTGCTTGTTAGTAGGCTGCAGGCAACATCGAGACAGTGATCAACATAGATGCTCATGAATGCGCTACTACTGCATATAGTGGCGCGGGAGATCGTGGTTAGTGCTTCAACATGGTGAGGGCCCCGCGAGGTGGTTCGACGGTGTGGATTTGGTCCAGGACGACGTTCTGCTTCTCTTCACGTATGAGGTGCTAGAGAGCCATCTTATGCGGTGGTTTTTGGTGTTGGTTGGCAGAAGATTAATGCACAACGTGCATAGCTCCAAGGGTAGGGATGCTCTTGGCTGCTCTGGTCTAGGAGGTGGAGGGATGAGCTTCGGGTAAAATCCTTGCTCTGATTTTTGTCGGCGCCGAAGATGGCGACATGTGGGCATTATCTCACTCCTTGGAAGCATCTTCATGATAATCTGGCTCCTACACATGAGCCTAGATTCTCCTGGTGAAAACTTAAGTTCTGGATGTCTATCCAGAGTGAGCTACGATAGTCTTTTTGTCCCTCCCTCCTTAGGGGCATCTCTTTGGAGAACTAGGTTGATAGCTGTTGTGAGGTTTTTTGCATCGGGGTTGGTGGATATCGGTGTGGCGGCCTCGGGTGATTGATGTGTGCCGAGGCAGCGGCCTGGAAAAGCAATGTCGCGATAGCTCTAGGGGTATAGTTGTCATTCTGCGTGGCTTGGTTGGCGATCCTGAGTTGCCTGGGCGGCAGGATGTTCGGCTTAGTCGATGTGTCCTATAGTGGACGGTTGGACAATATGTCGGGCAGTGGCCCAAGAAGTGGTCCAACGACCGTGGTGTGCGAGAAGTTGTCCTGTTTAGCTCGGGTTGCGAATAGTTGGGTTGTGCGGTGCTACGGCTCAAGAGGAGTGGTGGAATGTCGGAGCAACAACCCAGGAAGGTGGTGTTAGCGGATTGCACAGGGTGTGGTGGAGTGACTAGATAGTCTCGGGTTTCTGTAGCTTCAAGGGCATTGACCTTATGTTGTCGGTGTGTCAGGCAATGCAATTGGAAATGGGTCTTCTGGAGTGCATGCTGCTACATCTTGAGCTTGCGTTGGTTTTCCCGGAAGAGGAGAGGATGATGCAGCAGAGTAGCGTAAGTATTTCCCTTAGTTTTTGAGAACCAATGTATCAATCCAGTAGGAGGCCACACGCAAGTCCCTCGTACCTACACAAAGCAAATAACTCCTCGCAACCAACGCGAATAGGGGTTGTCAATCCCTTCACGGTCACTTACGAGAGTGAGATCTGATAGAGATGATAGATAATATTTTTGGTATTTTTGGTATAAAGATACAAAGTAAAATAAAAGGCAAAGTAAAAAAGCAAAGCAATAATAAAGTGTAGGAAGATTAATATGATGAGAATAGACCCGGGGGCCATAGATTTCACTAGTGGCTTCTCTCAAGAGCATAAGTATTTTACGGTGGGTGAACAAATTACTGTTGAGCAATTGACAGAATTGATCATAGTTATGAGAGTTTCTAGGTATGATCATGTATATAGGCATCACGTCCGAGACAAGTAGACCGACTCCTGCCTGCATCTACTACTATTACTCCACTCATCGACCGCTATCCAGCATGCATCTAGAGTATTAAGTTAATGAAAACAGAGTAACGCCTTAAGCAAGATGACATGATGTAGAGGAATAAATTCATGCAATATGATAAATACCCCATCTTGTTATCCTCGATGGCAACAATACAATACGTGCCTTGCAACCCTTTCTGTCACTGGGTAAGGACACCGCAAGATTGAACCCAAAGCTAAGCACTTCTCCCATTGCAAGAACTGAAGGAAATATGCCCTAGAGGCAATAATAAAGTTATTATTTATTTCCTTATTTCATGATAAATGTTTATTATTCTTGCTAGAATTGTATTAACCGGAAACATAATACATGTGTGAATACATAGACAAACAGAGTGTCACTAGTATGCCTCTACTTGACTAGCTCGTTGATCAAAGATGGTTAAGTTTCCTAGCCATAGACATGAGTTGTCATTTGATTAACGGGATCACATCATTAGGAGAATGATGTGATTGACATGACCCATTCTGTTAGCTTAGCACTTGATCGTTTAAGTATGTTGCTATTGCTTTCTTCATGACTTATACATGTTCCTATGACTATGAGATTATGCAACTCCCGTTTACCGGAGGAACACTTTGTGTGCTGCCAAACGTCACAACATAACCGGGTGATTATAAAGGTGCTCTACAGGTGTCTCCGGAGGTACTTGTTGAGTTGGCGTATTTCGAGATTAGGATTTGTCACTTCGATTGTCGGAGAGGTATCTCTGGGCCCTCTCGGTAATGCACATCACTTAAGCCTTGCAAGCATTGCAACTAATGAGTTAGTTGCGGGATGATGTATTACGGAACGAGTAAAGAGACTTGCCGGTAACGAGATTGAACTAGGTATTGAGATACCGACGATCGAATCTCGGGCAAGTAACATACCGATGACAAAGGAAACAACGTATGTTGTTATGCGGTCCGACCGATAAAGATCTTCGTAGAATATGTAGGAGCCAATATGAGCATCCAGGTTCCGCTATTGGTTATTGACCGGAGGCGTGTCTCGGTCATGTCTACATAGTTCTCAAACCCATAGGGTCCATGCGCTTAAGGTTTCGATGATGGTTATATTATGAGTTTATGAGTTTTGATGTACCGAAGGAGTTTGGAGTCCGGATGAGATCGGGGACATGACGAGGAGTCTCGAAATGGTCGAGGCGTAAAGATCGATATTTTGGACGACTATATTCGGACATCGGAAAGGTTCGAGTGATTCGGTATTTTCGAGTACCGGGAGTTACGGAATTCGTATTGGGCCTTAATGGGCCATACGGAAAGGAGAGAAAGGCCTCAAAGGGTGGCGCACCTCCCCATTGGCTAGTCCGAATTGGACTAGGGAGGCGCCCCTTCCTTCCTTCTCCTTTTCCTTCCCTTTCCTTCCCTCCTACTCCTACTACTTGGAAGGGCTCCTAGTTCTACTAGGAAAGGGAATCCTACTCCCGGTGGGAGTAGGACTCCCCTAGGCGCGCTATAGAGAGGGCGGCCCTCCCTCCTCCACTCCTTTATATACGGGGGCAGGGGGCACCCCATAGACACACAAGTTGATCTTCGTGATCGTTCCTTAGCCGTGTGCGGTGCCCCCCTCCACCATATTCCACCTCGGTCATATCGTAGGGGTGCTTAGGCGAAGCCCTGCGTCGGTAGAACATCATCGTCGTCACCACGCCGTCGTGCTGACGGAACTCATCCCCGACACCCTGCTGGATCGGAGTCCGGGGATCGTCATCGAGCTGAACGTGTGCAGAACACGGAGGTGCCGTACGTTCGGTGCTTGAATCAGTCGGATCGTGAAGACGTACGACTACATCAACCGCGTTGTCATAACGCTTCCGCTTTCGGTCTCACGAGTGCGTGGACACACTCTCCCTCTCGTTGCTATGCATCACCATGATCTTGCGTGTGCGTAGGTAAATTTTTGAAATTACTACGTTCCCTAACAGTGGGATCCGAGCCTAGGTTTTATGCGTTGATGTTATAAGCACGAGTAGAACACAAGTGAGTTGTGGGCGATATAAGTCATAATGCTTACCAGCATGTCATACTTTGGTTCGGCGGTATTGTTGGATGAAGCGGCCCAGACCGACATTACGCGTACGCTTACGCGAGACTGGTTTTACCGTCGTGCTTTGCACACAGGTGACTAGCGGGTGTCAGTTTCTCCAACTTTAGTTGAACCGAGTGTGGCTACGCCCGGTCCTTGCGAAGGTTAAAACAGCACCAACTTGACAAACTATCGTTGTGGTTTTGATGCGTAGGTAAGAACGGTTCTTGCTAAGCCCGTAGCAGCCACGTAAAACTTGCAACAACAAAGTAGAGGACGTCTAACTTGTTTTTGTAGGGCATGTTGTGATGTGATATGGTCAATACGTGATGAGATATAAGTTGTTGTATGAGATGATCATGTTTTGTTGAAGTTATCGGCAACTGGCAGAAGCCTTATGGTTGTCTCTTTATTGCATAAGATGCAAGCGCCAAATAATTGCTTTACTTTATCACTATGCGATAGCAATAGTTGCAAGAGAAATAGTTGGCGAGACGACCATGTGACGACACATTGATATAGATCAAGATGATGGAGATCATGGTGTCATGCCGGTGACGATGGAAATCATGACGATGCTTTGGAGATGGAGATCAAAGGCACAAGATGATGATGGCCATATCATGTCACATATTTTGATTGCATGTGATGTTTATCTTTTATACATCTTATTTTGCTTAGTTCGGCGGTAGCTTTATAAGATGATCTCTCACTAAATTATCAAGGTATAAGTGTTCTCCCTGAGTATGCACCGTTGCGAAAGTTCTTCGGTTTTGAGACACCACGTGATGATCGGGTGTGATAGGCTCTACGTTCAAATACAACGGGTGCAAAACAGTTGCACACGCGAATACTCGAGTTAAACTTGGCGATCCCAGCATATAACAGATATGGCCTCGGAACACGAGACCGAAGGTCGGCGTGAATCATATAGTAGATATGATCAACATAGTGATGTTCACCATTGAAACTACTCCATCTCACGTGATGATCGGACATGGTTTAGTTGATATGGATCACGTGATCACTTAGAAGATTAGAGGATGTCTATCTAAGTGGGAGTTCTTAAGTAATATGATTAATTGAACTTAAATTTATCATGAATTTAGTCCTGGTAGTATTAGCATATCTATGTTGTAGATCAATAGCTCGCGTTTAGCTCCCTGTTTTATTTTTGATATGTTCCTAGAAAACTAAGTTGAAAAATGTTAGTAGCAATGATGCGGATTGGATCCGTGATCGAGGTTTATCCTCATTGCTGCAGAAAAATTATGTCCTTGATGCACGCTAGGTGACAGACCTATTGCAGGAGCAGATGCGGGCGTTATGAGCGTTTGGCTAGCTCAATATGATGACTACTTGATAGTTTAGTGCACCATGCTTAACGGCTTAGAATCGGGACTTCAAAGGCGTTTTGAGCGTCATGGACCATATGAGATGTTCCAGGAGTTGAAGTTAATATTTCAAGCAAATACCGAGTTGAGAGATATGAAGTCTCCAACAAGTTCTATAGCTAAAAGATGGAGGAGAATAGCTCAAGCGGTGAGCATGTGCTCAGATTATCAGGTACTACAATCGCTTGAATCAAGTGGGAGTTAATCTTCCAGATAAGATAGTGATTGACAAAATTCTCTAGTCACCATCACCAAGTTAGTAGAACTTCGTGATGAACTATAATATGCAAGGGATAACGGAAACGATTCCCAACCTCTTCGTGATGCTGAAATCGATGAAGGTAGAAATCAAGAAAAACATCAAGTGTTGATAGTTGACAAGACCACTAGTTTCAAGAAAAGGGCAAAGGGAAGAAGGGGAACTTCAAGAAGAATGGCAAGCAAGTTGTTGCTCAAGTGAAGAAGCCCAAGTCTGGACCTAAGCCTGAGACTGAGTGCTTCTACTGCAAAGGGACTGGTCACTAGAAGCGGAACTGCCCCAAGTATTTGGCGGATAAGAAGGATGGCAAAGTGAACAAAGGTATATTTGATATACAGATTATTGATGTGTATTTTACTAGTGTTCGTAGCAACCCCTCGGTATTTGATACTGGTTCAGTTGCTAAGAGTAGTAACTCGAAGCGGAGTTGCAGAATGAACAGAGACTAGTTAAGGGTGAAGTAACGATGTGTGTTGGAAGTGGTTCCAGGATTGATATGATCATCATCGCACACTCCCTATACTTTCGGGATTAATGTTGAACCTAAATAAGTGTTATTTGGTGTTTGCGTTGAGCATGAATATGATTTGATCATGTTTATTGCAATACAGTTATTCATTTAAGTAAGAGAATAAATTGATGTTCTATTTACATGAATAAAACCTTATATGGTTACACACCCAATGAAAATGGTTCGTTGGATCTCGATCGTAGTGATACACATATTCATAATATTGAAACCAAAAGATGCGAAGTTAATAATGATAGTGCAACTTGTTTGTGTACTTGCCGCTTAGGTCATATTGGTGTAAAGCGCATGAAGAAACTCCATGCTAATGGACTTTTGGAATCACTTGATTATGAATCACTTGATGCTTGCGAACCATGCCTCATGGGCAAGATGACTAAGACTCCGTTCTCCGGAACAATGGAGCGAGCAACAGATTTGTTGGCAATCATACATACTGATGTATGTGGTCCGATGAATATTAAGGCTCGCAACAAGTATCATTATTTTCTGACCTTCATAGATGATTTGAGCAGATATGGGTATATTTACTTAATGAAGCATAAGTCTGAAACATTTGAAAAGTTCAAAGAATTTCAGAGAGAAGTTGAAAATCATCGTAACAAGAAAATAAAGTTTCTACGATCTGATCGTGGAGAAGAGTATTTGAGTTACGAGTTTGGTCTTCAGTTAAAACAATGTGAAATAGTTTCACTACTCACGCCACAGAACACCACAGCATAATGGTGTGTCCGAACGTCATAACCGTACTTTATTGGATTTAGTGCAATCTATGATGTTTCTTACCGATTTACCACTATCGTTTTGGGGCTATGCATTAAAGACAGCTGCATTCACGTTAAAAGGGCACCATCTAAGTCCGTTGAGGCGACACAATCTGAACTGTGGTTTGGCAAGAAACCAAAGTTGTCGTTTCTTAAAGTTTGGGGTTGTGATGCTTATATGAAAAGTTTCATCTGATAAGCTCAAACCCAAATCGAGAAATATGTCTTCATAGGATACCCAAAGGAGACTGTTGGGTACACCTTCTATCACAGATCCGAAGGCAAGACATTCGTTACTAAGAATGGATCCTTTCTAGAGAAGGAGCTCCTCTCAAAAGAAGTGAGTGGGAGGAAAGTAGAACTTGATAAGGTAACTGTACCTGCTCCCTTATTGGAAAGTAGTTCATCACAGAAATCTGTTCCTGTGACTACTACACCAATTAGTGAGGAAGCTAATGATGATGATCATGTAACTTCAGATCAAGTTACTATCGAATCTCGTAGGTAAACAAGAGTGAGATCCGCACCAGAGTGGTACGGTAATCCTGTTCTGGAAGTCATGTTACTGGACCATGATGAAATTGCGAACTATGAGGAAGCGATGATGAGCCCAGATTCCGCGAAATGGTTTGAGGCCATGAAATCTGAGATGGGATCCATATATGAGAACAAAGTATGGACTTTGGTTGACTTGCCCAATGATCGGCAAGCCATAGAAAATAAATGGATCTTCAAGAGGAAGACGGACGCTGATAGTAGTGTTACTATCTACAAAGCTAGAATTGTCGCAAAAGGTTTTCGACAAGTTCAAGGTGTTGACTACGATGAGAGTTTCTCACTCGTATCTATGCTTAAGTCTGTCCGAATCATGTTAGCAATTGCCGCATTTTATGAAATCTGGCAAATGGATAAACAAAACTGCATTCCTTAATGGATTTATTAAAGAAGAGTTGTATATGATGCAACCAAAAGGTTTTGTAAATCCTAAAGATGCTAACAAAATATGCAAGCTCCAGCGATCCATCTATGGACTGGTGCAAGCATCTCGGAGTTGGAATATACGCTTTGATAAGTTGATCAAAGCATATAGTTTTATACAGACTTGCGGTGAAGCCTGTATTTACAAGAAAGTGAGTGGGAGCACTACAACATTTCGATAAGTATATGTGAATGACATATTGTTGATCGGAAATAATGTAGAATTATTCGCAAAGCATAAAGGAGTGTTTGAAAGGAGTTTTCAAAGAAAACCTTGATGAAGTTGTTACATATTGAGCATCAAGATCTATAGAGATAGATCAAGACGCTTGATAAGTTTTTTCAATGAGTACATACCTTGACAAGATTTTGAAGTAGTTCAAAATGGAACAGTCAAAGAAAGAGTTCTTGCCTGTGTTACAAGGTGTGAAATTGAGTAAGACCCAAAACTCAACCACGGCAGAAGATAGAAAGAGAATGAAAGTCATTCCCTATGCCTTGGCCATAGGTTCTATAAAGTATGCCATGCTGTGTACCAGATCTATTGTATACCCTACACTGATTTTGGCAAGGGAGTACAATAGTGATCTAGGAGTAGATCACTGGACAGCGGTCAAAATTATCCTTAGTGGAATAAGGATATGTTTCTCGATTATGGAGGTGACAAAAGGTTCGTCGTAAAGGGTAACGTCGATGCAAGTTTTGACACTAATCTAGATTACTTTAAGTCTCAATCTGGATACATATTGAAAGTGGGAGCAATTAGCTAGAGTAGCTCCGTGCAGAGCATTGTTGACATAGAAATTTGCAAAATACATACGGATATGAATGTGGCAGACCCGTTGACTAAACTTCTCTCACAAACAAAACATGATCACACCTTAGTACTCTTTGGGTGTTAATCACATAGCGATGTGAACTAGATTATTGACTCTAGTAAACCCTTTGGGTGTTGGTCACATGATGATGTGAACTATGGGTGTTAATCACATGGTGATGTGAACTATTGGTGTTAAATCACATGGCGATGTGCACTAGATTATTGACTCTAGTGCAAGTGGGAGACTGAAGGAAATATGCCCTAGAGGCAATAATAAAGTTATTATTTATTTCCTTATCTCATGATAAATGTTTATTATTCATGCTAGAATTGTATTAACCGAAAACATAATACATGTGTGAATACATAGACAAACAGAGTGTCACTAGTATGCCTCTACTTGACTAGCTCGTTGATCAAAGATGGTTAAGTTTCCTAGCCATAGACATGAGTTGTCATTTGATTAACGGGATCACATCATTAGGAGAATGATGTGATTGACATGACCCATTCCGTTAGCTTAGCACTCGATCGTTTAAGTATGTTGCTATTGCTTTCTACATGACTTATACATGTTCCTATGACTATGAGATTATGCAACTCCCGTTGACCGGAGGAACACTTTGTGTGCTACCAAACGTCACCACGTAACTGGGTGATTATAAAGGTGCTCTACATGTGTCTCCGAAGGTACTTGTTGAGTTGGTGTATTTCGAGATTAGGATTTGTCACTCCGATTGTCGGAGAGGTATCTCTGGGCCCTCTCGGTAATGCACATCACTTAAGCCTTGAAAGCATTGCAACTAATGAGTTAGTTGCGGGATGATGTATTACGGAACGAGTAAAGAGACTTGCCGGTAACGAGATTGAACTAGGTATTGAGATACCGACGATCGAATCTCGGGCAAGTAACATACCGATGCCAAAGGGAACAACGTATGTTGTTATGCGGTCTGACCGATAAAGATCTTCGTAGAATATGTGCGACCAATATGAGCATCCAGGTTCCGCTATTGGTTATTGACCGGAGACATGTCTCGGTCATGTCTACATAGTTCTCGAACCCGTAGGGTCCGCACGCTTAAGGTTTCGATGACAGTTATATTATGAGTTTATGAGTTTTGATGTACCGAAGGAGTTTGGAGTCCCGGATGAGATCGGGGACATGACAAGGAGTCTCGAAATGGTCGAGACGTAAAGATCGATATTTTGGACGACTATATTCGGACATCGGAAAGGTTCCGAGTGATTCAGGTATTTTCGGGAGTACCGGGGAGTTACGGGAATTCGTATTGGGCCTTAATGGGCCATACGGGAAAGGAGAGAAAGGCCTCAAAGGTTGGCCGCACCCCTCCCCATTGGCTAGTCCGAATTGGACTAGGGAGGGGGGGCGCCCTCTTCCTTCCTTCTCCTTTTCCCTTCCCTTTCCTTCCCTCCTACTCCTACTACTTGGAAGGGCTCCTAGTTCTACTAGGAAAGGGGGAATCCTACTCCCGGTGGGAGTAGGACTCCCCTAGGGCGCGCTATAGAGAGGGCCGGCCCTCCCCTCCTCCACTCCTTTATATACGGGGGCAGGGGGCACCCCATAGACACACAAGTTGATCTTCGTGATCGTTCCTTAGCCGTGTGCGGTGCCCCCCTCCACCATATTCCACCTCGGTCATATCGTAGTGGTGCTTAGGCGAAGCCCTGCGTCGGTAGAACATCATCGTCGTCACCACGCCGTCGTGCTGACGGAACTCATCCCCGACACCCTGCTGGATCGGAGTCCGGGGATCGTCATCGAGCTGAACGTGTGCAGAACACGGAGGTGCCGTACGTTCGGTGCTTGGATCGGTCGGATTGTGAAGATGTACGACTACATCAACCGCGTTGTCATAACGCTTCCCTTTCGGTCTACGAGGGTACGTGGACACACTCTCCCCTCTCGTTGCTATGCATCACCATGATCCTGCGTGTGCGTAGGTAAAATTTTGAAATTACTACGTTCCCCAACAAGAACTACCAATCTAGTTGGCCAAACCAAACGGATAATTCAAAGAGACTTGCAAAGATAACCAATCATACATAAAAGAATTCAGAGAAGATTCAAATATTGCTCATAGATAATCTTGATCATAAACCCACAATTCATCGGTCTCAACAAACACACCGCAAAAAGAAGATTACATCGAATAGATCTCCACGAGAGAGGGGGAGAACATTGTATTGAGATCCAAAAAGAGAGAAGAAGCCATCTAGCTACTAAGTATGGACTCGAAGGTCTGAAGTAAACTACTCACACTTCATCAGAGAGGCTATGATGATGTACAAGCCCTCTATGGTGGAATCCCCTTCCGACGGAGCTCCGGAACAGGCCCCAAGATGGGATCTTGTGGATACAGGAAGTTGCGGTGGTGGAATTAGGTTTTTGGCTCCGTATCTGATCTGTTGGGGTACGTAGGTATATATAGGAGGAAGGAGTACGTAGGTGGAGCTTCAGGGGGGCCACGAGGCAGGGGCGCGCCCTAGGGGGGCGCCCTCCACCCTCGTGGACGCCTCCCTCCTTTCTTGGCCGAGGGTCCAAGTCTCTTGGATCTTATCTGATGAGAAAATCACGTTCCCGAAGGTTTCATTCCGTTTGGACTCCGTTTGATATTCCTTTTCTTCGAAATACTGAAATAGGCAAAAAACAGCAATTTTGGGTTGGGCCTCCGGTTAATAGGTTAATCCCAAAAGTAATATAAAAGTGGAAAATAAAGCCCAATAAAGTCCAAAACAATAGATAATATAGCATGGAGCAATCAAAAATTATAGATACGTTGGAGACGTATCAGGCATCCCCAAGCTTAATTCCTGCTCGTCCTCGAGTAGGTAAATGATAAAAAGAGAATTTTTGATGCGGAGTGCTACTTGGCATAATTTCAATGTAATTCTTCTTAATTGTGGTATGAATATTCAGATCCGAAAGATTCAAGACAAAAGTTCATATTGACATAAAAATAATAATACTTCAAGCATACTAACAAAGAAATTATGTCTTCTCAAAATAACATGGCCAAAGAAAGTTATCCCTACAAAATCATATAGTGCGGCTATGCTCTATCTTCACCACACAAAATATTTAAATCATGCACAACCCGATGACAAGCCAAGCAATTGTTTCATACTTTTGACATTCTCAAAACTTTTTCAATCTTCACGCAATACATGAGCGTGAGCCATGGATATAGCATTATATGTGGAATAGAATGGTGGTTGTGGAGAAGACAAAAAGAGGGAAGATAGTCTCACATCAACTAGGCGTATGAACGGGCTATGGAGATGCCCATCAATAGATATCAATGTGAGTGAGTAGGGATTGCCATGCAACGGATGCACTAGAGCTATAAGTGTATGAAAGCTCAACAAATGAAACTAAGTGGGTGTGCATCCAACTTGCTTGCTCTCGAAGACCTAGGGCAATTTGAGGAAGCCCGTCATTGGAATATACAAGCCAAGTTCTATAATGAAAAATTCCCACTAGTATATGAAAGTGACAAAACGAGAGACTCTCTATTATGAAGATCATGGTGCTACTTGTTGGGGAACGTTGCAGAAAATTAAAATTTTTCCTACGGTTTCACCAAGATCCATCTATGAGTTCATCTAAGCAACGAGTCATGGGAGATGCATCTACATACCACTTTGTAGATCGCGAGCGGAAGCGTTCAAAAGAACGGGGTTGAGGTAGTTGTACACGCCGTGATCCAATCACCGGAGATCCTAGCGCCGAACGGACGGCACCTCCGCGCTCAACACACGACGGTCAGCGTGACGTCTCCTCCTTCTTGATCCAGCAAGGGGAAGGAGAGGTTGATGAAGATCCAGCAGCCTGACGGCGTGGTGGTGGATGCAGCAGGATCCGGCAGGCTTCGCCAAGCGCCTGCGGGAGGAGGAGGTGTAGCAAGGGGAAGGAGGTGCCAAGATGCGGGTCTTGCTGCCCTTCCTCCCTCCACTATATATAGGGGCTAGGGGCGCATGCCCCTTGGAGATCCCATCTAGATGGGGGCGGCGGCCCCGGCAACGGCCCCTTAGGGTTTCAACCGGGGCGATGCCCCTGGGGCAACGGCCCCTAGGGTTTCAACCGGGGCATGCCCCTGGGGCAACGGTCCCCCAACCCTAGGCGCCTTGGGCCTTGGGTGGGCGCACCAGCCCACCAGGCTGGTTCCCACGCCACTTCAGCCCATGGGGCCCTCCAGGATAAGCGGACCCCGGGACCTTTCGTGGTCCCAGACAATACCGTGACCCCAAAACTCCGGTGGTCAAACTGGACTTCCTATATATAAATCTTTACCTCCGGACCATTCCGAACTCCTCGTGACGTCCGGGATCTCATCCGGACTCAACAACTTTCGGTTACTGCATACTAATATCTCTACAACCCTAGCGCCACCGAACCTTAGTGTGTAGACCCTACGGGTTCGGAGATATGCGAACATGACCGAGATGCCTCTCCGGTCAATAACCAACAGCGGATCTGGATACCCATGTTGGCTCCCACATACTCCTCGATGATCTCATCGGATGAACCACGATGTCGAGGATTCAATCAAACCCGTATACAATTCCCTTTGTCAATCGATGCGTTACTTGCCCGAGACTCGATCGTCGGTATCCCAATACCTTGTTCGGTCTCGTTATCGGCAAGTCACTTTACTGCATCAGTAATGCATGATCCCGTGACTAACCACTTAGTCACTTTGAGCTCATTATGATGATGCATTACCGAGTGGGCCGAGAGATACCTCTCCGTCATACGCGATGACAAATCCCGATCTCGATCCGTGTCAACCCCGCAGACACTTTCGGAGATACCTGTAGTGCACCTTTATAGTCACCCGATTACGTTGTGACGTTTGGTACACCCAAAGCACTCTTACGGTATCCGGAGTTACACGATCTCATGGTCTAAGGAAGAGATACTTGACATTGGAAAAGCTCTAGCAAAACGAACTACACGATCTTGTGCTATGCTTAGGATTGGGTCTTGTCCATCACATCATTCTCCTAATGATGTGATCCCGTTGTCAATGACATCCAATGTCCATAGTCAAGAAACCATGACTATCTGTTGACCAACGAGCTAGTCAACTAGAGGATCACTAGGGACATGTTATGGTCTATGTATTCACACGTGTATCACGATTTCCGGATAATACAGTTATAACATGAATAAAAGACAATCATCATGAACAAAGAAATATAATAATAACACTTTTATTATTGCCTCTAGGGCATATTTCCAACAGTCTCCCACTTGCACTAGAGTCAATAATCTAGTTACATTGTGATGAATCGAACACCCATAGAGTTACGGTGTTGATCATGTTTTGCTTTCATGAGAGAGGTTTAGTCAACGGATCTGCGACATTCAGATCCGTATGTACTTTGCAAATTTCTATGTCTCCATCCTGAACGTTTTCACGGATGGAGTTGAAGCGACGCTGATGTGCTCTGGTCTTCTTGTGAAACCTGGGCTCCTTGGCAAGTGCAATAGCTCCGGTGTTGTCACGAGAAGAGTTTGATCGGCCCCGACGCATTGGGTATGACTCCTAGGTCGGTGATGAACTCCTTCACCCAAATTGCTTCATGCGCTGCCTCCGAGGCTGCCATGTACTCCGCTTCACATGTAGATCCCGCCACGACGCTTCGCTTGCAGCTGCACCAGCTACTACTCCACCATTCAACATATACACGTATCCGATTTGTGACTTAGAGTCATCAGATCTGTGTCGAAGCTAGCGCCGACGTAACCCGTTCTGACGAGCTCTTCGTCACCTCCATAAACGAGAAACATGTCCTTTGTCCTTTTCGGTACTTCAGGATATTCTTGACCGCTGTCCGGTGTTCCTTGCGGGATTACTTTGGTACCTTCCTACCAAACTTACGGCAAGGTTTACATCAGGTCGGTACACAGCATGGCATACATAATAGATCCTATGGCTGAGGCATAGGGGATGACACTCATCTCTTCTTTATCTTTTGCCGTGGTCGGGCATTGAGCTGAGCTCAATCTCACACCTTGCAATACAGGCAAGAACCCATTCTTGGACTGATCCATTTTGAACTTCTTCAAAATCTTATCAAGGTATGTGCTTTGTGAAAGACCTATGAGGCGTCTTGATCTATCTCTATAGATCTTGATGCCTAATATATAAGCAGCTTCTCCAAGGTCCTTCATTGAAAAACACTTATTCAAGTAGGCCTTAATGTTGTCCAAGAATTCTATATCATTTCCCATCGAAGTATGTCATCTACATATAATATGAGAAATGCTACTGAGCTCCCACTCACTTTCTTGTAAACGCAGGCTTCTCCATAAGTCTCAAGATAAACCAAACGCTTTGATTATCTCATCAAAGCGAATGTTCCAACTCGAGATGCTTGCACCAGCCCATAAATGGATCGTTGGAGCTTGCATACTTTGTTAGCGTTCTTAGGATCGACAAAACCCTCCGGCTGCATCATATACAGCTCTTCCTTAAGATATCCGTTAAGGAACGCTGTTTTGACGTCCATCTGCCATATCTCATAATCATAGTATGCGGCAATTGCTAACATGATTCGGACGGACTTAAGCTTCGCCACGGAGAGAAAGTCTCATCGTAGTCAATCCCTTGAACTTGCCGATAACCCTTAGCGACAAGTCGAGCTTTATAGATGGTGACATTACCATCCGCGTCCGTCTTCCTCTTAAAGATCCATTTGTTTTCTATCGCTCGCCGATCATCGGACAAGTCACCAAAGTCCACACTTTGTTTTCATACATGGATTCTATCTCGGACTTCATGGCTTCTAGCCATTTGTTGGAATCTGGGCCCGCCATCGCTTCTTCATAGTTCAAGGTTCATTGTTGTCTAACAACATGATTTCCAAGACAGGGTTGCCGTACCACTCAGTGCGGAACGTGTCCTAGTGGACCCACTGGTTCAAGAGCAACTTGATCCAAGTACCTTGATCATCATCATGAATTTCCTCTTCGTTGGTGTAGGCATCACAGAACATTTTCCGAGCTGCACTACTATCCTGTTCAAGAGGTAGTACTTCATCGAGTTCTACTTTCCTCCCACTTACTTCTTTTGAGAGAAACTCTTTTTCCAGAAAGGATCCGTTCTTGGCAGCAAAGATCTTGCCCTCGGATCTTAAGTAGAAGGTATACCCTACGGTTTCCTTAGGGTATCCTATGAAGACGCATTTTTCCGACTTGGGTTCGAGCTTTTCAGGTTGAAATTTCTTGACATAAGCATCGCATCCCCAAACTTTTAGAAACGATAGCTTAGGTTTCTTCCCAAACCATAATTCATACGGTGTCGTCTCAACGGACTTAGACGGTGCCCTATTTAAAGTGAATGTAGCTGTCTCTAGAGCGTATCCCCAAAATGATAGCGGTAAATCAGTAAGAGACATCATAGACCGCACCATATCCAATAGAGTGCGATTACGACGTTCGGACACACCGTTACGCTGAGGTGTTCCAGGCGGCGTTAGTTGTGAAACGATTCCACATTTTCTTAAGTGTGTACCAAATTCGTGACTTAAATATTCTCCTCCACGATCCGATCGCAAGAATTTTATCTTTCGGTCACGTTGATTCTCTACTTCATTCTGAAATTCCTTGAACTTTTCAAAGGTCTCGGACTTGTGTTTCATCAAGTAGACATACCCATATCTACTCAAGTCATCGTGAGAGTGAGAACATAACGATATCCTCCGCGAGCCTCAACGCTCATTGGACCGCACACATCGGTATGTATGATTTCCAACAAGTTGGTTGCTCGCTCCATTGTTCCAGAGAATGGAGTCTTGGTCATCTTGCCCATGAGGCATGGTTCGCATGTGTCAAATGATTCATAATCAAGAGACTCCAAAAGTCCATCAGCATGGAGCTTCTTCATGCGCTTGACACCAATGTGACCAAGGCGGCAGTGCCACAAGTATGTGGGACTATCGTTATCAACTTTACATCTTTTGGTATTCATGCTATGAACATGTGTAATACTACGCTCGAGATTCATTAAGAATAAACCATTGACCATCGGAGCATGACCATAAAACATATCTCTCATATAAATAGAACAACCATTATTCTCGGATTTAAATGAGTAGCCATCTCGCATTAAACGATATCCAGATACAATATTCATGCTCAAACTTGGCACCAAATAACAATTATTAAGGTTTATAACTAATCCCGTGGGTAAATGAAGAGGTAGCGTGCCGACGGCGATCACATCGACTCTGGAACCATTCCCGACGCGCATCGTCACCTCGTCCTTCGCCAGTCTCCTCTTATTCCGCAACTCCTGCTGTGAGTTACAAATATGAGCAACGGCACCGGTATCAAATACCCAGGAGTTACTACGAGTACTGGTAAGGTACACATCAATTACATGTATATCAAATATACCTTTGGCGTTGCCGGCCTTCTTGTCCGCTAAGTATTTGGGGCAGTTCCGCCCAAAGGACCCTTCCCTTGCAATAAAAGCACTCGGTCTCGTGCTTGGGTCCATTCTTTGACTTCTTCCGGCAACTTGCTTACCGGGCGGCAACCTCCTTGCCGTCCTTCTTGAAGTTCTTCTTGCCCTTGCCCTTCTTAAACTTAGTGGTCTTATTGACCATCAATACTTGATGTTCTTTCTTGATTTCAACCTCGGTGACTTCAGATAGAGAATACTTCAGAATGGTCTTTACCATCCCCGCATATTGTAGTTCATCACAAAGCTCTTGTAGCTTGGTGGAAGCGATCGGAGGATTCTGTCAATGACCGCCTCATCGTGGAGGTTAATATTTAGCTGGGTCATACGGTTGTGCAACCAGACATCTTGAGAATGTGCTCACCGACGTAACTATTTTCCACCATCTTACAACTGTAGAACTTGTCGGAGATGTCATATCTCTCGACCGGCGTGAGCTTGGAAAACAAGTTTCAGCTCCTCGAACATCTCATATGCTCCGTGATGCTCAAAATGCTTTTGGAGCCCGGTTCCAAGTGTAAAGCATGCCGCACTTGAACGAGGGAGTAATCATCGACACGAGACTGCCAAGCATTCATAATGTCTTGGTTCTTCGGGACGGAGCGTCACCTAGCGGTCCTTCTAGGACATATTGTTTCTGGCAGCTATGAGGATGATCCTCAAGTTCGGACCCAGTCCGTATAGTTGCTGCCGTCATCTTTCAGCTTGGTTTTCTAGGAACGTGTTGAAGTTCAAGTTGACATGAGCGTTGGCCATTTGATCTACAAGACATATCATTCAAAAGTTTTAGACTAAGTTCATGATAATTAAGTTCATCTAATCAAATTATTACAATGAACTCCCACCAGATTAGACATCCTCTAGTCATCTAAGTGATACACGATCCGAGTCGACTAGGCTGTGTCCGATCATCACGTGAGACGGACTAGTCATCGTCGGTGAACATTCTCATGTTGATCGTATCTTCTATACGACTCGTGTTCGACCTTTCGGTCTCCGTGTTCGAGGCCATGTCCGTACATGCTAGGCTCGTCAAGTTAACCCTAAGTGTTTTGCGTGTGTAAATCTGTCTTACACCGTTGTATGTGAACGTAAGAATCCATCACACCCGATCATCACGTGGTGCTTAGAAGCGACGAACTTTAGCAACGGTGCACGTTAGGGAGAACACTTCTTGAAATTGTTGTAAGGATCATCTTATTTACTACCGTCGTTCTAAGTAAACAAGATGTATAAACATAATAAACATCACATGCAATTATATAGTAGTGACATGATATGGCCAATATCATAAAACTCCATTGATCTCCATCTTCGGGCTCCATGATCATCTTGTCACCGCATGACACCATGATCTCCATCATCATGATCTCCATCATTGTGCCTCCATGAAGTTGTCACGCCAACGACTACTTCTACTTCTATGGCTAACGCGTTTAGCAATAAAGTAAATAAATTACATGGCGTTCTTCAATGACACGCAGGTCATACAAAAATAAAGACAACTCCTATGGCTCCTGCCGTTGTCATACTCATCGACATGCAAGTCGTGATTCCTATTACAAGAACATGATCTCATACATCACAATATGTCATTCATCATTCATCACAACTTGGCCATATCACATCACATGTCAATTGCTGCAAAAACAAGTTAGACGTCCTCTAATTGTTGTTGCATCTTTTACGTGGCTGCAATTGGGTTCTAGCAAGAACGTTTTCTTACCTCGAATAACCACAACGTGATCTTGTCAACTTCTATTTACCCTTCATAAGGACCCTTTTCATCGAATCCGCTCCAACTAAAGTGGGAGAGACAGACACCCGCCAGCCACCTTATGCAACTAGTGCATGTTAGTCGGTGGAACCGGTCTCACGTAAGCGTACGTGTAAGGTTGGTCCGGCCGCTTCATCCCACAATACCGTGGAAGCAAGATAAGATTAGTAGCGGCAAGTAAGTTGACAAGATCCACGCCCACAACTAAATTGTGTTCTACTCGTGCAAAGAGAACTACGATAGACCTAGCTCGATACCACTTGTGGGGAACGTTGCAGAAAATTAAAATTTTTCCTACGGTTTCACCAAGATCCATCTATGAGTTCATCTAAGCAACGAGTCATGGGAGATGCATCTACATACCACTTTGTAGATCGCGAGCGGAAGCGTTCAAAAGAACGGGGTTGAGGTAGTTGTACACGCCGTGATCCAATCACCGGAGATCCTAGCGCCGAACGGACGGCACCTCCGCGCTCAACACACGACGGTCGGCGTGGCGTCTCCTCCTTCTTGATCCAGCAAGGGGAGGAGAGGTTGATGAAGATCCAGCAGCACGACGGCGTGGTGGTGGATGCAGCAGGATCCGGCAGGCTTCGCCAAGCGTCTGGGAGGAGGAGGTGTAGCAAGGGGAAGGAGGTGCTAAGATGCGGGTCTTGCTGCCCTTCCTCCCTCCACTATATATAGGGGCTAGGGGCATGCCCCTGGAGATCCCATCTAGATGGGGGCGGCGGCCCCGGGCAACGGCCCCTTAGGGTTTCCAACCGGGGGCGATGCCCCTGGGGCAACGGCCCCTAGGGTTTCCAACCGAGGCGATGCCCCTCGGGCAACGGTCCCCAACCCTAGGCGCCTTGGGCCCTTGGGTGGGCGCACCAGCCCACCGGGGCTGGTTCCCACGCCACTTCAGCCCATGGGGCCCTCCGGATAGGTGGCCCCACCGGTGGACCCCGGGACCCTTTCGGTGGTCCCAGACAATACCAGTGACCCCAAAACTTTCCGGTGGCAAACTGGACTTCCTATATATAAATCTTTACCTCCGGACCATTTCGAACTCCTCGTGACGTCCGGGATCTCATCTGGGACTCGAACAACTTTCGGGTTACTGCATACTAATATCTCTACAACCCTAGCGCCACCGAACCTTAAGTGTAGACCCTACGGGTTCGGAGATATGAACATGACCGAGATGCCTCTCCGGTCAATAACCAACAGCGGATCTGGATACCCATGTTGGCTCCTACATACTCCTCGATGATCTCATCGGATGAACCACGATGTCGAGGATTCAATCGGACCCGTATACAATTCCCTTTGTCAATCGGTGCGTTACTTGCCCGAGACTCGATCGTCGGTATCCCAATACCTTGTTCGGTCTCGTTACGGCAAGTCACTTTACTCGCATCAGTAATGCATGATCCGTGACTAACCACTTAGTCACTTTGAGCTCATTATGATGATGCATTACCGAGTGGGCCCAGAGATACCTCTCCGTCATACGCGAGTGACAAATCCGATCTCGATCCGTGTCAACCCAATGTACACTTTCGGAGATACCTGTAGTGCACCTTTATAGTCACCCGATTACGTTGTGACGTTTGGTACACCCAAAGCACTCTTACGGTATCCGGAGTTACACGATCTCATGGTCTAAGGAAGAGATACTTGACATTGGAAAAGCTCTAGCAAAACGAACTACACGATCTTGTGCTATGCTTAGGATTGGGTCTTGTCCATCACATCATTCTCCTAATGATGTGATCCCGTTGTCAATGACATCCAATGTCCATAGTCAGGAAACCATGACTATCTGTTGACCAACGAGCTAGTCAACTAGAGGCTCACTAGGGACATGTTATGGTCTATGTATTCACACGTGTATCACGATTTCCGGATAATACAGTTATAGCATGAATAAAAGACAATCATCATGAACAAAGAAATATAATAATAACACTTTTATTATTGCCTCTAGGGCATATTTCCAACACTACTTTGAAGCACAAGTGTGGTAAAAGGATAGTAACATTGTCCCTTCTCTCTTTTTCTCTCATTTTTTTATTTGGGCCTTTTCTCTTTTTTTATGGCCTCTTTTTTTTCGTCCGGAGTCTCATCCCGACTTATGGGGGAATCATAGTCTCCATCATCCTTTCCTCACTTGGGACAATGCTCTAAAAATGATGATCATCACACTTTTATTTTTTCTTACAACTCAATGATTACAACTCGATACTTAGAACAAAATATGACTCTATATGAATGCCTCCGGCAGTGTACCGGGATATGCAATGATTCATAAGTGACATGTATGAAAGAATTATGAATGGTGGTTTTGCCACAAATACAATGTCAACTAAATGATCATGCTAAGCAATATGACAATGATGGAGCGTGTCATAATAAACGGAACGGTGGAAAGTTGCATGGCAATATATCTCGCAATGTCTATGGAAATGCGATGATAGGTAGGTATGGTGGCTGTTTTGAGGAAGGTTTATGGTGGGTGCATGATACCGGCGAAAAGTGTGCGGTATTAGAGAGGCTAGCAATGGTGGAAGGGTGAGAAAAATGTGTATAATCCATGGACTCAACATAAGTCATAAAGAACTCATATAATTATTGCAAAAATCTACAAGTTATCAAAGCAAAGTATTATGCGCATGCTCTTAGGGGATAGATTGGTAGGAAAAGACCATCGCTCGTCCCCGACCGCCACTCATAAGGAATACAATCAATAAATAAATCATGCTCCGACTTCATCACATAACGGTTCACCATACGTGCATGCTACGGGAATCACAAACTTTAACACAAGTGTTTCTCAAATTCACAACTACTCAACTAGCATGACTCTAATATTACCACCTTCATATCTCAAAACAATTATCAAGCATCAAACTTTTCTTAGTATTCAACACACTCAAAAGAAAGTTTTACAAATCTTGAATACCAAGCATATTATTATTTTAAGCAAATTACCATGCTATTTAAGACTCTCAAAATAATCTAAGTGAAGCATGAGAGATCAATAGTTTCTTTAAAACAAATCCACCACCGTGCTCTAAAAGATATAAGTGAAGTACTAGAGCAAAACCATAAAGCTCAAAAGATATAAGTGAATCACATAGAGGAAAACTATGAAGCTCAAAAGATATAAGTGAAGCACATAGAGTATTCTAACAAATTCCAATTCATGCATGGCTCTATCAAAAAGTGTGTACAACAAGGATGATTGTGGTAAACTAACAAGCAAAGACGCAAATAATACAAGACGCTCCAAGCAAAACACATATCATGTGGTGAATAAAAATATAGCTTCAAGTAAAGTTACCGATGGAAGTGGACGAAAGAGGGGATGCCTTCCGGGGCATCCCCAAGCTTTGACTTTTTGGTGTCCTTGGATTATCTTGGGGGTGACATGGGCATACCAAGCTTAGGCTCTTGCCATTCCTTGTTCCATAATCCATCAAAAGTTTTCACCCAAAACTTGAAAACTTCACAACACAAAACTCAACAGAAATCTCGTAAGCTCCGTTAGCGAAAGAAAACAAAAGACCACTTCAAGGTACTGTAATGAACTCTTTCTTTATTTGTTTTGGTGTTAAACCTACTGTATTCCAACTTCTCTATGGATTATAAACTATTTTACTAGCCATAGATTCATCAAAATAAGCAAACAACACACGAAAAACAGAATCTGTCAAAAACAGAACAGTCTGTAGTAATCTGTAACTAACGCAAACTTCTGGAACTCCAAATATTCATAAAAAATAGGAAGACCTAGGAAATTTGTTTATTTATCAGCAGCAATTGGAATCACTATTTTATCACGTTCTGGTTATTTTTAACAATTGTTTTCGTGAACAGAAAGTTTCTGGAAATCACAGCAAGATCAAATAACTATTATCCAAGAAGATCCTATAGGTTTAACTTGGCACAAACACTAATTAAAACATAAAACCACATCCAAACAGAAGGCAGATGGATTATTTATTCCTAAACAGAAACAAAAACAAAAAACTAAAAATAAAATTGGGTTGCCTCCCAACAAGCGCTATCGTTTAACGCCCCTAGCTAGGCATAAAAGCAAGGATAGATCTAGGTTGTGCCTAGTAATAAGATAGATCCGTGAAACTCATTTCATACTCCCTACGTTCGGCAGCAAGTTTTCTTTGAGGCAAACAAAAGTAATCAAAAGCGCTAAATTTAATATGGCAAAAACCCCCAAGATCAATTTTAGGAGGTATAGGTTCCTCTTTCGGCCCTTCGTATTGCACAACCAATTCATCGTTATAAGCATTCTTTTGACAGAACCTTGTGAGCCTATACTCAAGAGAGTATCCTAGCTCATTATTTCGAATAGCCAAATCATCGTTAAGTTCGGAGATTCTATCAATTAAAATATTGGTAGGCACCTTTTTTCTAAGATTTTCATTGAAAGCAACATAGTCAATAGATTGAAAACGCATTATTTCTTCTTGATCAAAGAGGATAGATTCTATGGGAGGACGGCCAGCGTCCACCCTATAATGCGCAAAGATTTCTTTGGCCTCTTTTATTATAAATCTGAATTCATGAGCCAAAAAGATCGTAGCAGCACGCTTAACAGAGGAATGCTCGATATTATAAAATTCTAGGAAAATCCTTTGTATGGAAGGATGCATATGCAAAATTGTCTTTCAAGTTCAACGATAAGCATGGCAATAGAGTCCGCAAGACTACTAGTTCTATGGAGAATAGAACTGCCCATCGAGGGCAAAACACCGGTACAAGTAAAGAAATCTTGGATAACTCCTTTTCCAATAATATTACCACTACCAATTCGAAATCTTTTTGTATGCAAGGTAGGGGGTTCTTCAGCCGGAGCATCGGAATTTTCCATGTTATTATTATTGTCCATATCGGCAATAATTTCCCAAGTTTCAGACATAACGACAAGCAAACGAGAAAAAGGCAAACGGAAAAGAGAGGGCGAATAAAACGGCTAGGGTGAAGTGGGGGAGAGGAAAACGAGAGGTAAATTGCAAATAATGTAATGCGGGAGATAAGGGATTGTGATGGGTACTTGGTATGTTGACTTTTGCGTTGACTCCCCGGCAACGGCGCTAGAAGTCCTTCTTGCTACATCTTGAGCTTGCGTTGGTTTTCCCCGAAGAGGAGAGGATGATGCAGCAGAGTAGCGTAAGTATTTCCCTCAGTTTTTTAGAACCAAGGTATCAATCCAAGAGGAGGCCACGCGCAAGTCCCTCGTACCTACACAAAGCAAATAACTCCTTGCAACCAACGCGAATAGGGGTTGTCAATCCCTTCACGGTCACTTACTTAGAGTGAGATCTGATAGAGATGATAGATAATATTTTGGTATTTTGGTATAAAGATGCAAAGTAAAATAAAAGGCAAAGTAAAAAGCAAAGCAATAATAAAGCGTAGGAAGATTAATATGATGAGAATAGACCCGGGGGCCATAGATTTCACTAGTGGCTTCTCTCAAGAGCATAAGTATTTTACAAATGGGTGAACAAATTACTGTTGAGCAATTGATGAATTGAGCATAGTTATGAGAGTATCTAGGTATGATCATGTATATAGGCATCACGTCCGAGACAAGTAGACCGACTCCTGCCTGCATCTACTACTATTACTCCACTCATCGACCGCTATCCAGCATGCATCTAGAGTATTAAGTTAATGAAAACAGAGTAACACCTTAAGCAAGATGACATGATGTAGAGGAATAAATTCATGCAATATGATAAATACCCCATCTTGTTATCCTCGATGGCAACAATACAATACGTGCCTTGCAACCCTTTCATCCTTCGGGTAAGGACACCGCAAGATTGAACCCAAAGCTAAGCACTTCTCCCATTGCAAGAACTACCAATCTAGTTGGCCAAACCAAACAGATAATTCGAAGAGACTTGCAAAGATAACCAATCATACATAAAAGAATTCAGAGAAGATTCAAATATTGCTCATAGATAATCTTGATCATAAACCCACAATTCATCGTTCTCAATAAACACACCGCAAAAAGAAGATTACATCGAATAGATCTCCTCGAGAGAGGGGGAGAACATTGTATTGAGATCCAAAAAGAGAGAAGAAGCCATCTAGCTACTAACTATGGACCAAGGTCTCAAGTAAACTACTCACACTTCATCGGAGAGGCTATGATGATGTAGAAGCCCTCCGTGGTGGAATCCCCATCCCGGAGCTCTAACAGGCCCCAAGATGGGATCTCGTGGATACAGGAAGTTGCGGCGGTGGAATTAGGTTTTGGCTCCAGATCTGATCTGTTGGGGAAGTGCGAGGTATATATAGGAGGAAGGAGTACGTCGGTGGAGCTTGGGGCCCACGAGGCGGGGCGCGCCTCCACCTCGTGGCCGCCTCCCTCCTTTCTTGGCCGAGGGTCCAAGTCTCACGGATCTTATCTCGATGAGAAAATCATGTTCCTGAAGGTTTCATTCCGTTTGGACTCCGTTTGATATTCCGTTTCTTCGAAATACTGAAATAGGCAAAAAACAGCAATTCTGGGTTGGGCCTCCGGTTAATAGGTTAGTCCCAAAAGTAATATAAAAGTGGAAAATAAAGCCCAATAAAGTCCAAAACAATAGATAATATAGCATGGAGCAATCAAAAATTATAGATATGTTGGAGACGTATCACATGCCTCTTCACATTTGCTAGAGAGTCTCAGGTCTCCTCCTCTCATTGCAGTCACGACTTCTTCTATCCGGCAAGGGTGAAAGGTCGGCATGTTGGTGGAGTGGGGCCTCCTGTTGGTGTGTGGTTGTGTGGTTGGCGTTTGGCCTCCTCCCAAAGCTTCGTGGTTGTCTTCTTGACCAAGAAAATCGTCAAAAAGTTTCGTTCCGTTTGGTATTGATTTTCTGTAAAAGATAAAAACAAGAAAAAAAAAAGGCAACTGGCACTGGGCACTAGGTTAAAAGGTTAGTCCCAAAAAATGATATAAAATAGCATAAAAATACATATAAAATATCCAAGATGGATAATATAATAACATGGAACAATCAAAAATTATAGATACGTTGGAGACATATCAAGCATCCCCAAGCTTAATTCGTGCTCGTCATCGAGTAGGTAAATGATAAAAACCGAATTTTTGATGTTGAATGCTACCTAACATGTTTATTAATGTAATCTTTCTTATTGTGGCATGAATATTCAGATCCATAAGATTCAAAACAAAAGTTTAATATTGACATAAAAATAATAATACTTCAAGCATACTAATAAAGCAATCATGTCTTCTCAAAATATCATGGCTAAAGAAAGTTATCCCTACAAAATCATATAATCTTGTCATGCTCTATCTTCATCACACAAAGTATTTATCATGCACAACCCCGACGACAAGCCAAGCAATTGTTCCATACTTTTAATGTTCTCAAGCTTTTTCAACTTTCACGCAATACATGAGCGTGAGCCATGGATATAGCACTATAGGTGGAATATAATATGGTGGAGATTGTGAGGAGAAGACAAAAAAGGAGAATGTCTCATATCAACTAGGCAAATTAATGGGCTATGGAGATGCCCATCAATTGATATCGATGCAAGTGAGTAGGGACTGTCATGCAACGAATGCACTAGAGCTATAAGTGTATGAAATCTCAAAAGAAAACTAAATGGGTGTGCATCCAACTTGTTTGCTCATGAAGACCTAGGGCATTTTGAGGAAGCCCATCATTGGAATATGCAAGCCAAGTTATATAGTGAAAAAATCCCACTAGTATATGAAAGAGATCAAATAGGAGACTCTCTGAAGAACATGGTGCTACTTTCAAGAAAAAGTGTGGAAAAGAATAGTAACATCATCTCGTCTCTCTTTTTCTCTCATTTTTTATTTTATCTATTTTTTTATTTTTGGGCTCTTTGGGCTCTTTTTTGGGGCTCTTTGGCCTCTTTTTTATCTAATTCTGGAGTCTCATCCCAACTTGTGAGGGAACCATAGCTTCCATCATCCTTACCTCACACGGGACAATGCTCTAATAGTGATGATCATCACACTTTTATTTACTTACAACTCGATACTAGAAAAAATATATGATTCTACGTGAATGCCTCATGCATATGAGAACAATATTACAATGATGGTGTGTGTCATAATAAAACAGAATGGTGGAAGTTGCATGGCAATATAACTCGGAATGACTATGGAAATGCCATAATAGGTAGGTATGGTGGCTGTTTTGCGGAAGGTATATGGTGGGTTTAATGCACCGGCGAAAGTTGCGCGGTACTAGAGAGGCTAGCAAAGGTGGAAGGGTGAGAGTGCGTATAATCCATGGACTAAACATTAGTCATAAAGAACTCACATACTTATTGCAAAATTCTATTAGCCATCGAAGCAAAGTACTAATACGCATGCTCCTAGGGGGTAGATTGGTAGGAAAAGATCATCGCTCGTCCCCGCCCGCCACTCATAAGGAAGAAAATCAAAAATAAACCATGCTCTAACTTCATCGCATAACGGAAGACCATAGGTGCATGCTTCGGGAATCACAAACCTTAACACAAATATTCCTACTAATCCACAATTACTCTCTAGCATGAATATAATATCACCATCTTTATATCTCAAAACAAACGCAAGGAATCAAACTTCTCATATATTCAATGATCTTCATAAAAGTTTTTATTGTATCCCTCTTAGATACCCATCATATTAGGACTCATAACCTAAGCAAATTGCCATAATAATTTTAATACTCTCACAATAATATAAGTGAGGCATGAGAGTTCATCAATTTATACAAAAATAAAACCACCACCGTGCTGCAAAAAGATATAAGTGAAGTACTAGAGCAACTGCCTAGCTCAAAAGATATAAGTGAAGCACATAGAGTATTCTAATAAATTCACGATTAATGTGTGTCCCTCTCAAAAGCTTTGTACAGCAAGGATGATTGTGGCAAACTAAAAAGCAAGGACTCATATAATACAAGACGCTCCAAGCAAAACACATATCATGTGGTGAATAAAAATATAGCCTCAAGTAAATTTACAATGGATTGAAGACAAAAGAGGGGATGCCATTCGGGGCATCCCCAAGCTTAGATGCTTGGTTGTCCTTGAATATTACCTTGGGGTACCTAGGGCATCCCCAAGCTTAGGCTCTTGCCACTCCTTATTCCGTAGCCCATCAAATCTTTACCCAAAACTTGAAAACTTCACAACACAAAACTCAACAGAAAACTCGTAAGCTCTGTTAGTATAATAAAACAAATCACCACTTTTGGTACTGTTTTGAACTCATGCTGAATTTATATTGGTGTAATATCTACTGTATCCCAACTTCTCCATGGTTCATACCCCCGCCCCACCGCCCCGATACTACCCATAGATTCATCAAAATAAGCAAACAACACAAAGAAAACAGAATTTGTCAAAAACAGAACAGCCTGTAGCAATCTGGAAATTTCGTATACTTCTTTAACTCCAAATATTATGAAAATTAAGAACAACCTGGGCAATTTTTATATCAATCTTGTGTAAGAAATTCACATCAAAATGATGTTTCTGTGAATTTTGAAAAATCCAGAGCTAGGCATAAAAGTTTCTGTTTTTCTGCAAAATTAAATCAACTATCACCATAGACCATCCCAAAGGCTAAACTTGGCACAAACACTAATGAAAACACTAAAACATAATCATAATAGAAGCTTAATTATGTATTTATTGAAAAACAGAATCAAAAACAAAAAAACATAAAATTGGGTGGCCTCCCAACAAGCGCTATTGTTTTATGCCCCTAGCTAGGCATAATACGAAGATCTAGGTGTTGTCATCTTTCTTGTTATTTTCCATTAGATTGTTTTTGTCGGGAGGTTTTTCAAATATAACATGAAATACATCATCCATAGAAATTTGAGCATTATCAAGTTGTTCCTCAGCATATCCACTTTGATTACCGGCTACAATCCAAGAATATTGTTGATTAATATCGTTGAAAACTTGTTGAATCATATCCAAAACAGGAATTGCCGTTGTAAGGTTATCATCAAAGATTCGATTATTTCCAAGCAAAGTTCTTAAAAGATAATCACTATTGTAGAGGATCTCATCTATTACCGGTTTCTCACGGTTCATACCATAAAAATCAAAGATCTCCCTAGCTTCTCGTACTATGTGATCAAATTCATTCATAAGGACAAGGGTAGCCATTTTCTTAGCTTTAGGATTCTTTATCACAGGTAGTTCATAAAACAATCTTTGCAACGTGGGATGCGTGCGAATAAATCTTTTCTCAGGTTTAAGAACAAGAGCTAACATAGCATCTGCATAGGTTTTAGTTCTTTTAAGTATAGGAACATCATCACAAGTCAAAGTTCCAACGCAATTAAAGAATTATTGGCTGGTTTCTTTTCCTATAACATTCCCTTGCCCCAAGGAAAAAAATAGTGTCTAGATTATCAGAATGTCTAATTTTAGGAGTTCTACCGTCATATGTTTCTGCCATACTAAAATCACTCATGATGTTTAAGGCAAGCAATCTAGCACACGAGCAAACAAAAAGACAAAAGGGAAGAAGGCGAAAAAAGCAAATATTTTTGTGTTTTTCTAAAAACATTTTAGAAGTGGGGAAGATGAAAACGAGAGGCAAATGGAAAATAATATAAGTGCAAGAGATGAGAGTTTATGATAGGTACTAGGTAGGCTTGACGTAGAACCTCCCTAGCAACGGCGCCAGAAATTCTTCCTGCTACTTCTTGAGCTTGCGTTGGTTTTTCCCTTGAAGAGGAAGGATGATGCAACAAAGTAGAGATAAGTATTTCCCTCAGCTAAGACCCAAGGTATCAAATCAGTAGGAGCTACGCACAAGTCCCCAATAATTGCACCTACACAAACAAACAAATACTTGCACCCAATGCGAAAAAGGGATTGTCAATCCCTTCATGGTTAATTGCAAGGATGAGATCTGATAGAGATACGTATAAAAGATAAATAAAAAGGTAAAATAAAGTAAATGTAAATAAATTGCAGCAAGGTATTTTTATGTTTTTGATTTTATATACCTGAAAATATATGATGAGAAATAGACCCGGGGGCCATAGTTTTCACTAAAGGCTTCTCTCTTGAAAGAACACATACTATGGGTAAACAAATTACTGTTGAGCAACTGATAGAAAAGCGCAAAGTTATGATGGCATCTAAGGCAATGATCATGAATATAGGCATCACGTTCGTGACAAGTAGACCAAAATGATTCTGCATCTACTACTATTAGTCCACACATCGACCGCTATCCAGCATGCATCTAGTGTATCAAGTTAACAAGAACAGAGTAACGCCTTAAGCAAGATGACATGATGTAGAGGGATAAACTCAAGCAATATGATATAAACCCCATCTTTTTATCCTTAATGGCAACAATACAAATCCATGCCTCGCTACCCCTACTGTCATTGGGTGAGGACACCGCAAGATTGAACCCATTGCAAGATAAATCAATCTAGTTGGCCAAACCAAATCAATAAATCAGAGAGAAATACAAAGCTATCTTAATCATGCATAAAAGAGTTTAGAAAAGACACAAATAATATTCATAGATAATCTGATCATAAATCCATAATTCATCGGATCTCAACAAACACACCGCAAAAGAAGATTACATCGAATAGATCTCCAAGAACATCGAGGATAACATTTTATTGAAGATCAAGAGAGAGAGAGAGAGAGAGAGAGAGAGAGAGAGAGAGAGAGAGAAGCCAGCTAGCTACTAGCTATGGACCCGTAGGTCTGTGGTAAACTACTCACACATCATCGGTAGGGCAACAAGGTTAATGTAGAAGCCCTCCACGATCGAACTCCCCTCCAGCAGAGAACCGGAAAAGGCCCCAAAATGGGATCTCACGAGAACAGAAGCTTGCGGCGGCGGAAAGTGTTTTTTGGTGTGCCCTCTGTCGTAAGGGGAATATTTGGTTATTTATAGAGCGGAGATTAGGGTTAGAAGACCCACGAGGGGGGCACAAGCCCTAGGGACGTGCCCCAGGGGGTACCCCTTAGGCTTGTGGCCCCGCAGTGGCTCTTCTGGCCTCCTCCCGAAGCTTCGTGGTTGTCTTGTGGCCCAAGAAAAATTGTTAAAAAATTTGTTCCGTTTGGTATTTATTTTCTATAAAAGACAAAAACAAGGAAAAAACAGCAACTAGCACTGGGCACTAGGTTAATAGATTAGTCCCAAAAAATGACATGAAATAACATAAAAATGCATATAAAATGTCCAAGATGGATAATATAATAGCATGGACCAATCAAAAATTTTAGATACGTTGGAGACGTATCAACGTTTGTTGCGGAGTTTGGCACATCGCCAGTGAGAGTAGGCTTGGCCCTTGCAATATTGTCTTTTCATCTGGTTTTCCGTAATTAACGGGAAACAATCTCTACTCCTAAAGAGGGAGTTGGTAGCTTTGTCTCCCCTGTTTATTTTTTGGTTTTTTTCGCCTCACCTCCCACAACCCCTCCCACTGGTTTCTTTTCTCCCTCCCAATTAAAAAACCAAATCACATTAAAGAGGAGATCTTGTTTCGTGATTACTTTGGTAGGTGATGAGTCAATTCAATAATGTAAATAATAGGTAATTAAGAACTCATAAATCACACCATATATGTGAGATCACCATCCTAAAAGATAGACATAAGATTTTTCCCGATAATCTTCCAAAACAAAATACGATATTTCTCAATGTGTTGTTATTTATTGTTATCATTATCTCTACTATATATTGAAACAATCACAACTTTCCTAATACAACAAAAATAGCATAGATTTTTTATCTTACCAAATCACATATATCTCTACTATTAAAAGGGAGTTGGTAAGCCGGTACGCACGGTTTATTTTCGCCTCCACCTCCCACCACCACCCTCCATGCTCTTTTTTCTTTCTTGCACACTCCCACCTTCTTGGTGGCAGGCAGGTCGTCGAACCACCACGTACAGGTGTTCGTGAACGCAGTCATGTTATATTTCTTGTCAGTCATATAGAGAGGCTACATTCTCAAATCAAATGTGTTCATTCAAACGTCAAGAAATTTCTTAATGAAATGTGTCCTACAATACTCGGTAGGCATTGCATAAATGAATCCACAGCAAAAGGCGCGTCCAATGTGTAATATCTCTGTTATCAAAGTGAATATTTACGCAAACATCGTTCGTAGCAGTCATTCATGCGAAAACAATTTGGAAATCGAGCGCTGAATCAACATTACACCATTGATGCAATTAAGTAGCTAGACATTTAATTACATATGCAATTAATTAGGTCCATTCAAAAATGATTTTTTTCGCACCAAATCAATTATGACTACACGTAATTAGAAGTAGGATTTTCTACCCAATTAGGCAGATAATTAATTGATTTGGTTGGCAGTTAATTAGGCATGCAGATAATTAGATATGTAGTTAATTATTTGTGTGATTAGTTAATTAAACCGACAGTTAGTTGCGTCAAATCATTTTGAAAGCGCTCGCGGGCAAGGATGTTCAACAGGCTCTCAGTGACATGGCCGAGCACCGCTTGCCAAATGAACAATGGCCACCATGCCCTCACGACATGAGCGACCAAGAGTTCACCAATATGGATGACGGCCACGCTCTGCATGACGTCCACATGGTAACAGTTTCCCAAACGTTCGCGGGTAAGGATAACACGGCACTACATTGTCCTGGTGGTTCATACTATAGTAGAAAGGAAGAGTGTTCCAAGAATTAGAAGGAAAAAGAACTCAAGCGGTAAACTGGTCCATAGTGTTGGAGAAGGAAAGAGTGTTTCGTAAAATAAAACGAAAAAAGAAAGGAAGAATATTCTAGGAAATAATTATGAACGAGAACTAAAACTGTCGAGGAAGAAGGACGAAGAAGATGAGGCGTCCCTGATGAACACGTTGATGTTGACGTGGTGTTGGTTGGCGTCAATGAATTAGGTTGGCGAAGAGGCTAGGAGTAGAAGTTGTGGGGGTGGACGAGGATGAGAAGAACGACAAGTATCCATTTTAGCAATGAATATTGTGTTGGCTAGAGGTTGAATGAAGACGTTAAACTCTAAATAGATGCAATATATGAGAAATGGGAGGAAATTATTGGCACCTGTTGCAACACAATTAGAAACTCTAGAAAATATAACATTTTACTGAGTGCATTTATAAAGTTGAATGGAACTTTGAGAATGATCTCTATAGTTTTTTATTGTTTTATAGTAATAGTATGTATCAGTTTAACCCACTTTATTATATTGTAAATATGAAGAAAAAAATTGTCCATATTGCAACGCGCGGCGAAGGTGAGGTGGACGTCGTCCGATTTTGAAGGAAAGGGCTCCTGCAAGAAATGTCCCGCTACGACGAGAAATTGAGCAGGAAGGGAGGGTCCGACAGGAAAAGATAAGGGTGCATCGTGAGGTGGGGGTTTTGTGTTGGGCCCGCGTGTTGAAGATAACATGATGGATAGTCTGAACAACGACATATCTCCTGGTTTGGATTTGCTGGAAAACGGACTGTCTAGATAGTTGAATTTTGGAAAGCCTACAGTGATTTAATATCCGATCACATCCGAACGTATGAAAAAGAATGAACTGCAACCCAGAAGACGACTATAATCATTTGCTTAATTTATTTATATATGCAACATAACCTGTAGCGACATACGGACGTTCTACGGACAAAGTTTTTGCCCGCATTTAAGAAAAATCATGTGGTTGTATAGTTTGAGGGACAGTGATATCCCTAGCTCATGAGGGTTCAAGTCCTGATATTTGCATTATTTCTGAATTTATTTTAAGATTTTCTGAATTTACATACGAGGCCTCTACGATGATTTCGTAAATCTCAGGATGATATGTTGTCTCAGTTTCTCGAAGATGCTTATAAAAATAGGGTGTGCGTGTATGTTCATAGAGACGAATGTATACGCGTATGTATAAGCGCTTGTGTCTGTACTATGTAAAAAAAAATCATGTGTTGCCATCAGCTAGGCAGGCAGAAGCGATAGCATACCCGTGCTTTCAGGAAGTAGCAGGAAAGCACCAGACCACCGAATGGCGCGCAACCGAGCAACGTCGCCGGAAGGGCAGCCGCAGGGAGCGTAGTGGCCAGGGACGCTCGCTGCCCTACCCCGGACTGGCTGCCGGCCGGTTGGTCCATCGATCGGGAGCATCTTTTGCCCGTAAAGCCGGTGGAGTGATCGGGGCATCTGTGTGCTGAGAGCAGCCATAGGGCCGGGGCTAACTGATGCAGTACACATATTGCTATCGATTAGATTGGAGCGCGCATGATGTCCACCTCCTTAACACAGTTGGCGTGATAACCTGTCAACGAGTGCTACATGCAGGGTCACTCGTCAGGCTGACAAATGCTGCATGGTAGTTAATATATATGGAACTCGATTAATTGCCATATGTGTGTGGCTTTCGGTACTTAGATGTGTTTCAGCTACATCCACTTGATCGTTTTTTGCTTTTCATCTTTTTTTTAAAAAAACTTATTCCTTTTGGCAAGTCGGAAGAACCCTCCCGTACGATGATGAAAGCCAATGATTTCCAATACTGTAGATGAATTTCCGGTATTAGGCTCGAACATTCAACACCCCTTTTATCAAGGGGATACGAATAACGACAAGTGTTGTCAAGATGGTGGCTTTAGGCTAATTGATGTAATACCTTTGTAAGGTCTTTGTAAATAATTAATAAAATGGCTGCATGTATCGTCCAGATGCAGAGGCCAGGGTACATCCTCCTTTTCAAAAAAAAGATGAATTTCTGGTATAACCATGGATTTTGTTGCTTCGTGCATTGTTGTTTTCGTCTATTTAATGCAAAAGTTGCTACTCCCTCCAATTGGGTTTATAAGTTGGCCACGAGTTTTCACACCTTCAATTTAACCAAAAAAATTATGTATTATATTTTATAAAAAATATATCTTTAGATTTGTCATCAAATGAAGATTCTAACCATATAATTGTTGTAGCTTATTATACATGTTTTACAAGTCAAATTGAACACCCTACAAACTCGTGCCTGACTATAAACCCAATACGGAGGTAGTAGTACCATTCCCTCGCACTTATCAAAATACCAACGTAGACATTCGTGAAATCTAAGGAAGATGATTTATGGCACGTGGGTAGGGCACCGACCTCAATTTTCTTTTGGCTTTCAATTTTTAATCTTTCGTATCTTTTGACACAAAAGTCCAAATTAAGTTTTGTTTTCGTATTTGTGTTTCTTGTGACAAGGGCTTTCAAATAAGATCCATTTATATATGTTTTGATGCATTTTAAACTTTGTTAAGTTTCAGAATGAGAAAAAAAATGTGAGTTTCAGAAACTAAAACTTAAAACTTCGAATGTCATCATGTGGAATCCAATGACTTCCTGATCGCGAGACAGTTGCGCGGCAGAGCATGACTGGGCAGGTGCGTGCCCCTGCGAATTTTCGTGAAATACACTTAGATTGTCTATCTATTGTAGTTACTTATAATCCTCCTTTCATAGAATGATACATTTTCTACTCTTTTCTTTTGTTTTAACCATCGATTGTGTATATCTTGATTCGATAACATAACTTCTGATAACAATGCGCATCCAACAGGGCAAGTGGCAGCAGTGAGGGGTGGTCGGAGTACGCAGGGCGTCGACAGGCAGTGGCGGCCGGAATTGGGCGAGCGCTGGATCGAGCCCAGAGGGCTTGTGGGGAGGAGCTAGTGGGGGCGTCAGGTGCGTGGGAGCCTCAGGAGCATGGTGCCGAGCTCGAAGGCGAGCTCAGAGGACCGAGGCCGTGACGGCGAGGTGAGCTGCGGCGGCGGGGCTATCTAGGGGGCGCGAGCGAGCTCAACAAGAGGAGGAGAAGGAGCGTGAGCTCACCGGCGTTGATGAGACGGCCCGGGGACGTGCTACGGTGGTCAGAGTCAGGGAGGATCGCCGGCAATCGCAGAGGAAGACAACGGTGGCGATCTCGCGGTGCAGGGGGTCCGAGCTCGAGCCGGACGGTGCCGAAGTCATAGCGTTCTCCGGCGGAGTGATTAGACAGGTCGGCGAGGAGCGGGGACGGCGGTGGCCGTGGTAGCTCACGGAGGCGCGGCCATGGTGGTACGGATGGTGGGGAAGAGCGGGCGTGGGCGAGGGCGGAGAGGAGAGGGTGAGAGGGGTGAGTGGGAGTGGCGGTAGGTGGGGAGGGGATCTCTTGGCGTCGGCCTTATCCTCTGGGCGGCGCCGGCGACGGGGTTGCGGGAGGCGCCGGGCGGCGGCGCGGCGGCGGGGAGGCAGGGTCCCAATCCAGGTCGGGATCGTGAGAGGGGAGGAAGTGAGAGGGGGGTTCGGTCTAGGGTTTCCGTGGGGGTGGGGGTTATAGGCCAGGGAGGTGAGCCAACTGCGCCGGTTGGCTGGGGGGCCAGTTGGGCCGAAGCCCTGGGGGAGCCAGGGGCTTGTTTTATTTTTATTTAGGTTTTTGTTTCTATTTTTATTTATTTTTCTTTTATAATTTTTATTTTTTTAGTTTCTTTTTATTTTAGTTTTATAAAATAATAAATTAGTTCCTAAATTAGTGTTACTAAATACACTACTGCCACAAAAACTTGGTGTAATAATAAAATACCTTGCATATTTTTATTATGTAAAAGGCATTTAATTAATGGTTTTAGCTACTGTTTTAATTATTATAGTGCATTTAATTACTTTTTAAAAATGTGGTTTCCCCACCAATATTACTTATAAATATTTGCCATAGTTTGTACTATTTAGTTTTGACATTTGAAAACTCTAACTGTTTGACTTTATTTTAAATTTGAACTGGTTGATTCTAGTCCTAGACCGAGCCGGTCAAGACGGTAGCCAGCGGCTCCACTGGTGGTTGGGGCCAACCAGTCAGTGTATTGCCCAGACCATGGATGATCTCTAGGGTGTCTTGTCTCTAAGGCGGCGACCCTGATGGTGGGAGAGGCGATGCTTACAGGTTGAGCTCACAGCTTAGATGCTTGCTATCCACCTTGGATGCGTGGGCGCCATGGTAGCTAGGGATTGGTGTTCCATGGCGGTTGCGCGGTAGATGTTCTCATGTCGGCCACACCCTGGTTGGAGGTGAAGCATGCTTACCAGGGTGAAACCCCTGCCTGGTTTTGGCTAGGCCGACGGAGGCAACGTCCCCGACGGCGTCATCTTCTTGCAGGCTTCGTCGTGGTTGCTCCTTAGCCTTTGGGGTGCTCCAGATGAAAATCTTGATCCTTTGGATCAGGTGGTGGTGGCGCTCCGGTTTGGTGTTCTTTCTGAAGGCACCGTCTAGGAGCTCATGTTCGTCGGTGTGCAGCTTCGTCTCTTTGCGGTGGCTTGTTCACGGTGGACAGCTCTGTCGACTCTGTGGCGAAGCTTATGTTGTTTACTCGGAGTTGTATGGGGTGTTTTTTCAACATAGTACAGATGTAGACACTTATACATACACACATACACTCACCCTTATGAACGCACACCCTACCCTTATGAGCATCTCCGAGAGACTGAGTCGACACATCATCTTGAGATTGACGAAGATGACAGAGTCGTCTTGGTAGTCGACGGGAACGTCTCCTCCTACTGAACGCATATCTCTGGAATGCCTGAAATAAAGCCTGAAAAATGCGAGCACTAGTGTCAAGTTTAGAACTTGAACCTTGGTGGGCCGGGGGTGTTGTGGCTGCTGTTTAGCACCTGTGTATAGTGTGGTGGTATTTCTTTGTTGGCTGAATATTGCTTGTTGTTTTATATATATAACAGGACGGAAGCTTTTTTTCATAGATGCCCACTATTGTCATCTTTATTTTGCTATTTTGTTGTGTTTTTTTCTCTCCCATTTTAGGTTGTAATAAATAACATGGATGTGTGCGCCTTCGGCGGCAGAGAGGGTTGTTTCTCTCATGTTAGTTGTCCAAAATATCATCATCCAGTACATTGTAGAATTATAAGTAGCATCTGATCGACTGAGCTACACCTTTTAGATACAAATTTCATGGACTTATGAATGTACTCCCTCCGTCCCAAAATTCTTGTCTTAAATTTGTCTAAATACGGATGTATCAAGTCATGTTTTAGTATTAGATACATCCGTATCTAGACAAATCCAAGACAAGAATTTTGAGAGGGAGGGAGTACATGTGTAGTCGTGCTAAGTTCGACAAGGTAACATCATATATGCCCCGGTGTTGGTTATGATACTGTTTATCTACTTAATTGTAATTATTTCATCAGTTCTTTCCTCCCCTCAGTAGGAATAATGTATCCCATATTCGACTCTCACCCCGATGATGCATCTAGGGACGTTGGAGGGAGTGTGGAAGGTGTGTCTTTGTCGGATCTCGTGAGATTCGGTTGGTGTTGGTCTTCGGTGAATCTGTTTATATCCAGCTTTGTTTCAGTGTTGACATGCTTGATCCTTCTGAACTAAACATCTCTTCATCGACGATTGTTGCTGCTCTGGTGCGCTGGTTCTACGTGATCTTAGCACTACGATTTCTCAATTGTCTACTACAATAAGGTTTGTTCGACTCTGATGTGGGAGGGGCGATGACAACATCATGCCTTCGGCTCGTTTCAGTGCTTGTAGTCATCGTTAGTTTGTCCACAGACTTGGTTGTAATTTTTATTACGTCTAGTACTCTTTGTATTGCCTTACTTGATTAAGAATAGATGAAAAGATTTTTCGTGTCAACCAACTTGTGGTTAGATGGTTAGAAGGATAATGGTATCCCCAGCCCATCAGGGTTTAAGTCCTGATGCTCGCATTTTCCTATATGTATTTCAGAATTTCCGGTGATACACGTCCAGCGGGAGGAGATGTTCAAAAAAAAGTTTCTTTGGGAAAAAATCAATCATTTCTCTTTCCATATAGATGTGGGGGGTGTAACCAAGACTTTACCCCGTCTCTTTTTTGCGAGACTTTACTCCCTCTATATCTATGAGGTCCGAAGCACAGGGCCCTTCTTATTTGGACTGAAGTGCATACCATTTTAGTGTATTAGCTTCAACGACTAAAAAAACCTTAGCCAACCTCCACCAAAGCAAGTAGCCCATTCATGATATGCATCAGAAAAGATAGCCACCAGCCTGTTGCAAGCAACCTGCCCTGTTGCATGTACTCGATATCTACACTGCAGCATCTGAACTGGAAGCTAGAGCTGGTATCTATATATATCAGCATCGACAGATCCGTCCTTCCAAATGATTCATCATGGCTACTACCTCTTCCTGAGAGTTAGCTTGCAGCTGGCTAGTCATTCAGAAAGCTTACTGCCAGCTCCATAGCCTTCATATACAGAACTATCGGACATGGCGGAGACGAAGGAGAGCGCAAAGCTTGAGAGGCTGCGCAGTGCGGTGAGGCAGCAGAAGGGGAAGCTGTACATCATCAAGAAATGCATCGCCATGCTCATCTGCGGCAGCCCCAAGTGTGTATTCTCTTGCACTAGTTCTGTCATGTTCTGACCCCAGTTACTTAGTACTCCTATTTTGTGTCTAGAACTGATAATATGTAAGCATGGCACCCATTTAACTGTATATACTGAGAGATAATCTAGTTAATGCTGCCATGCATGTCCCCTTTGTGCAGGCATATATGGGAACAGATGATACGTACGGTCTTTGCATCATACAAAGTTCTATGTGGTCGAAGAATACAGTTTATTTGCTTCTGAATAGTTTTAATCGGATCAACAGCTAATTTTGACTAATTCCAATCATTTACACCCAAGGAGATCGTTTTTTAAGGATTTCTTTTCTAAATCTAACTTTGGATTTTTGGTTGATCAATTGGTCTACGATTAATCCACTAATGTGTGAACCTTAGTTCTCAATGAAGTTCTGATTACGACCTTTTGATCTTTTAGACCGCAAGTGCCATGACCTCATAACAAATAAGTATAGGTCCATTACATGCATAAATGTGAAAGTGTAATGGCGCAATTGATACTCCCTACTTCCAAATATATAAGGCCTCCACAAATTTGGGCCAAACTTTAGCCACAAGTTTGACTAACAAATTATGAATTACATGCGACAAAAAATAAACCATTAGATTTATATTGGCTTTCAATAGTATATATCTTGTGTCATATACATCATATTATGCTAGTCAATAGCATGGTCAAAGTTAGCCTCAAAATTCGAGGGAGCCTTAGATTTTACAAAGCGGAGAGTACCTAAGGAATCAAGTCCGCACACGGTATGGATCATACATAAGGGTTTAGGTAAATTGATCAACGGTTGACTTTAAAACAGTTTAATTTAATGAATCCGGACACTAAAGTCACACACAACGAAAAGATTGAATCCAGTGCATGAACTATAGCCTTGATACTTCAAACATACAAGATTGACACTTAAAACATATAAGATTTATTTCAGTAACACCTAGTACAACTTGGATGCAAAAGAAAATATCCCCACAAAAAAAATAGAACCTAGACGCACGCTACCACACTCACACAATGTTAGCCAAAGATCAAAGTTATTAATGGGCTCAAGATTGGCGAAGCCAACGTTGTTGCCGAACACTGCCTCCCACCAAAAGAATTGTCTACCTTAATATACACACGAAGCGTCAGATATGTGGTTTGATTCATACTTTGTTGGGAGTACAACTACCCCCACTAGTCATTAACTAATCGTTGGTGCTCCAAAACATAACGTAACATCATAATACTACAATCAACCTCTTACGATTAGTTAGCATATATTCGTTCAAGTGTGATCTTCTTATCGCTAGCTTAAGAGATTTTAAGTGAACCTATTGATGTATAAGACTTAATGTGATACCAGGGACAAGATTTCCTTAGTTCAAGAACTAGTGCACAATCTGAAGGAAAAAAATTGTGCACACTCTAATAATCAATGTCTTACACATCGGAGAGGTAAATAACAGTCCACATGACGTTAAGATCAAACCCTATTTGAAACATCATAGCATCCTAGATGATAATTAATCGGATCAAGTGAATGTGCCCATGGAAAGTAGGGTTACGATGCAGATCTTCATCCTGACAGCTGATCGAGGCAATAAGGTGCATTTAGAGATGTTGGGAAGATAGCCTTTCCTAACTTCCACGTTGTGACGATAAAGGACACTTGGTATACAACAGGCTCTGGTGTTATCTATGGCAGATAATGTTCACATTTCACCAAAATTGTATAGCGATTAGAATCTAATTAGAAAATATGTTACAAGAGATGACCACTGGTAAAATGGAGAAATTTGTCTTCTCTTTAGTGCCAAGATATCAACCCATGGTGAAGAGAAGTCAAACATCTGTTTTAGTTTACTTCTCTCTATTCCAAGTCAAAATTTATCATATGAGGCATCGCTAAGAGAATACTAACATCAAACCATTGTCCATGCCCTATGATTAACCATTTCACCAACATCTACGGATAGGATCGCCTCCTCGTGGACAAGAGGTTGCCTTATATAAATGGATAGCGAGAGCACAACAATGTTCGTGTTTAGAATAAATGTGTACACATTGCTCGAAAATGTACAATAATTAACAGCAAGATAAAAAATGCATGTATTATTTATGTGTGGAAAATAGGAAGAGAAACATAGTGCTGACCGTCAAGGTAATGACCGCCATGACGGGAATTATAGCTATAAGCAAGTAAATGGTTTATTTTTTATCTTAGGATCCTGGTCAAGTAAGGATGTGTGCAACACAACCATGCTGTGGTCGGGGGTTTAATCTCCTTTTTTGGAAAGAAAAAAAAAGGAACCTGGTCAAGTGACCAGACAATGTTTTATAAGGAAAGGAGTAGGGAGGCCCCCACGTTGAATATGTGAAAAGTAATAATTAAACTAATGCAAAAGAAAATGTAAGAGTATTCTTTATTTACACTTTTAAACATTAAAACATATGAAAGATGTAACGGAATGATGTACAAAAGCAAGAAAATCTTGGACTGTAGTTAACAGAATGCCATTTACTAACATAAATATGAACCATGGAGTACGCAATCTTTCCGGATTCGCTCCGCCTTACAACCTTACTTCCCAATGACATTGCCATTGTAGCACATGTGTGGCCCATACCATATGGGTCATGCGGATTTGACGTTATCCCCACCTTCCTCCAGTATTTCATTGGCAGTCCCTCATGAGTGTGGCATCTAACACATATAGCGTATATGACAACATAAAACTTAATTCGAATAATATAATTTCTGAGTTTTATGTATGACTTACTAATGTGGCATGGTTTCATAAGTAAATTAATATAAATCTGTAATTTTTGCTTGAGATGCATATATAGGGTCTGATGTGACTGGTGCATGCTAGAAGTCTATAGTGGGTCGCAATTATTTAAGAATAGAGAATTTGGGTGAATTAGTACATGGATAATTAATGGCCGGCCAACATCCACGTTCACTTGAGGAAACGGAGAGAGAAAGAGAATAAGCAATCAAGTGCATATACCGAAGCGATAGCAACCCAGGTGAGATGTGACAAGACAACGTATGATTCGTACCAGTGGTATAATTGGAGTATATATCATAGTCATTAACTAGCGACAAAGAAAGAACTGCATTGTAAGAGCTGCATGCATCCTAGCTACACTCCGCAGACCAATCATATGAAAAGTTGAGTTTTTCCGTGGAAACAAAAAAGTTGAGTTGACAGAAACATTAACCCGATCGATCACGTGAAAACTTAACAACTGATGTGAAGCTTGTCGAGAAAAAATAAAGTGATTTGATTGCTACTGCATGCATGCAACTTTATTATTACTATTAACCATTTTCATCTTTGCATAAGCTGCAGGTCAGGATGAAGAACGAAGACGATGAAGACTGGCTAGGAGAAAGAGGGTCGTCGAACGATCGAACTTCTTCCTCGGTTGCTGTGTAGTAGTAAAAACTTCGATGGTACGTGGTTGAAGGAGCTGTGGAAGAAGAGCACGGCCACAAGCTACAATTAGCCCTGATGATATACATGCATGGTGCATGGGGAGATATGTCTCCCTTTACTTACGATGTGTATATGGAGCTCGGCAGGCCATGCACAATACGTGGGGCCAATTATATATGGAAGAGAGAAAGGCAGTATTATCGTATTGTACAAAATAAGTACTACTGTATGTACCTTTAGGAATTATTTGTATTCACATGCAGGGTGTACGGTAAGATCAAGCGAGGCGCATGCGTTATGTTTGTTCTCTTTTTTGCGGGGTAAATAACTTGCATTACTCAATCAAAATGTCTTTACAATCAAGAGAAGCAATCTCCAGCAACTCAACCGGCCCGGCACCTAGCAGGTCATGGTTCTACCTTGTGTTCTAGCAAACTCTGCTAATATATCACTAGCCTTATTCTGAGATCTAACAATATGAGAGATACGAGTCTATCTAAGGGATAATAAGTGCTTAATCTCCTTCACGATGGAAGCGTAGACGGAGCGGTCGACGATGTCACATGAGATCATGGCCACGGCCTTAAGAGAATCCATTTCCAATAGTATAGGCAGATCACTCCGTTGAATCGCCAACGATAGCCCTTCCATGCATGCACAAAGCTCCGCCTCCAATGCATCTCTACAGGAGTACAAGGTCCTGCATGTCAAGAAATTAATGATCCCGTGGTGATCTCGTAAAATCATTCCCGCCCCAGCATTACCAGACGGATCAAAGGACCCGTCAGTGTTCAGTTTGTTCCACCCCAACTCCGGCAGCTTCCATCGTATCTCCTCTGTCACAGTAGCAACACTTCCAGATGGCATTGGTTTTTCATACACTAAAGGAGACTTGCCTTTTGCTGGATCTGCATGCGGGAATAGCTTGATTCCGATCAGAGAGTCCACATAGCTTTGCAAGAACCGTACTGAAGCCTCCATATGTGGTGCAGGCTTGCCATGCACCACTTCATTCCGGATAAACCAGCTTCTCCAGAAAATCATCAGGACCATCATCTGCCCCACATCATTCAATGGTGCTAGAACATGTAGCAGCCACTCCTTCGCGTTGTGGCGTATGGAATCCAACTCCGGGATCGCCCACACTTTGGACATTGCTAGGTACAGGTCCCGTCCAAACTGACAGTTAATGAAAGGATGAAAATTGTCTTCCTCCTCCATCCCACAAACCGGACACCTGCTACTAACTTCGAGGCAAATTTTATGCTTCCGCTGCCAGGTAGGGAGTGAGTTAGTGGCCAGCTTCCATGCAAAGTTACGAGCTGAAGGCGGCGCCCAGCTTTTCCAAACAAAATCCCAACACTTCCTCTGTCCTGACGGTGACGAACTGGAGGAAGCATCAGTGGCCCGATGCGCCTCCTCAAAGGCCAGATTATAAGCCGACTTAACAGTAAATATACCATATTTACCTGGCCCCCATGCTAGCACATCATCCTCCAACCTCGGGGATGCTCTGATCTTTGCTATTTCTTGTACATCCGCATTAACAAAGTAAGCATTCAAAAGCTCAAAGTTCCATGATCCGTTCTGGTTTAACAAGTCAGACACGAACCGAACACGACATCTTCCCTGCGGCGAGATTGGTTTATAAGAAAAAGGCCTAGGGATCCAGTTATCTCGCCAAACTCGAATGCTTCTGCCGTTGCCAACTCTCCATACTAGGCCCTTCTTCAAAAGATCCAATCCATAACTGATCGCTTGCCATGACGACGAAGCATTCCCGGTGAAAACTGTATCATCTAGCCTGCCCAATGGGTAATACCTTGCTTTTAAAACTTGAGCACACAAGCTATCTGGTTTAGTTAAGAGCCTCCACGCTTGACGTGCTAACAGGGCTTGGTTAAACATCCGAAAGTCTCGGAACCCAGCTCCTCCCTTCGACTTGGGCTGCATCAAGTAGTCCCATCCACGCCAATGTACTTTCCTCTTGCCTTTCTCCGAGCCCCAATAAAAATTTCTTACCATACGAGTAAGATCATCACAAACCGAGAAGGGAACTTTGAAGACTCCCATTATATAGGTTGGCAGCGCCTGCGCTACTGATTTGATCAGTACCTCGCGACCTGGTTGGGCTAGATGTCCATCTCCCACTGCACCAAACGTTTTGTCAGTCTAGCCTGCAAGTTCTGAAAGCGTCCTTTCGACATCCTCCCCTCCGGTGTGGGCAGCCCCAAATACTTATCCTCAAAGGAATGACTAGTAACATGCAATGCCAATCGGATCTCCTCTTGGACTGGACCTGGGCATGCATCACCAAATAATAATGAACATTTATCAAAATTTAGACTCTGTCCAGTGGCCGAACCATACACATCCAAAATAGCTTTCACCGAATCAGCCTGCTTTAGAAGCTTCAAAAAACAGAATTGTATCATCTGCAAAGAGCAAATGTTATATACCCGGAGCACTCGTACACACCTTGACAGGAGTTATCTCACCCATCTCCACACTTTTCCTGAACAAAGATGAAAGTCCATCTGCCACAAACAAAAATAAGAATGGCGATAAGGGGTCTCCTTGCCGAAGCCCTCGCGACAGTATAAGCGAATCAAGAGGGTTCCATTGAAATTCACGAGTATCTCACCGACGTGACACATGTCATAATCCAGTCAACCCATCGCTGAGAGAAACCCAACTTTTGCATCACTTGCCTCAAAAAGACCCAATCGACCCTATCATAAGCTTTGGACAGATCCAACTTATATGCACAGAAGCTCTTCGTTGGATCCTTCTCTTGCTTGATATAGTGGATGCACTCAAAGGCCACAAGCGCATTGTCCGTAATCATTCTACCCGGAATGAAGGCACTCTGCTCCGGAGAGATGAGATCATCCAACATAGGTCTCAACCTGTTGACCAAACACTTCGAGATAACCTTATATATAGTGTTATGTTTGTTCGTCTGTGTATTTCCAATACAAAGAACGTCTATCTGTTCACAGCAAACAAAAATGTTTGTACTACATCTTTATATTCCCGATGCCTTGTTGGGTGCTGGTGTCAAGCTTAACTGCTTAAGGGATTCTTCGTGTTGATTGTATTTTGCTTTCTTGACTAGTGGTTATTTGGGTAAAGCCTAGAGTTCAACTGTTCTTTCAGTTTTGTCAGGTTGATGTTTACGTGGTTTGTAACTTAATCTTAATTATATGAATGAAACATGTATTACCAAGCAAAAAAAAACTGCTTTTACGGTCATACTATTTCTACGGACAGACCCACTCAATTGAATTCCTTTTTTATTTTTTTATTTTTTTACTTTTTATGTTTAATTTTAAAAAATCAAATGCGTGAACTTTTAAAAAATAAAAAATTCCTCAAGTTGCATACATTTTAAAGTTCTCTGGAGTTTTTTCAATTCATAATTTTTTTAATAATGTACTCTACTTTTAAAATTTTGGAAACTTTTTGTGTACGTTTTTAGGAACTTTTTAAAAATCTTGTGAGCTTTTTCCAAATTTGTGAACATATTTCAAATCCGAAAGCTTTTCCCAGTTTGGAATCACAATTTTTTTCCAAATTTATAAATTTATCAAAATTTCAAATATTTTTAAAATTCATGAACTTCTTTCAAATCTG